>OX422218.1:246412872-247012872 GCA_949130495.1 Sambucus nigra
ACGAGGCGCTCGTGACTCTTACAGGACCGTTTTGTGTTTGTTTTACGTTTTCACCCCTCGATGGCATGATTTTATGCTTTAGTCTATTTTTTTACAAATTTACGTCGTACACTTAAATCGGGATCCCCGTGATTATGCGGTCGATTCCTACATGTCACATCGGTCCCGTGCGAGGTGTTCCTGACTCTTATAGGACCATTTTGTGATTGTTTTACCATTTCACCCTTGGATGGCATTTTTTATGCTTAATTCTAATTTTGAGAAAATTTACGTCGTACCCTCAAACCAGGATCCCCGTGAATACGCGGTCGGTTCCAACGGGTCACATTGGACTCGTGCGAGGTGTTCGTGACTCTTACAGGACTATTTTGTGTTTGTTTTACGTTTTCACCCTTCGATGGCATGTTTTTATGCTTAAGTCTAATTTTTAGCAAATTTACATCGTACACTCAAACCGGGAGCCCCGTGACTACGCGATTGGTTCCTACGGGTCACATTGGTCCCGTTCGAGGTGTTTGTGACTCTTACAGGATCGTGTTGGGGTTATTTTATGTTTTTACCCTCTGATGGCATGTTTTTATGCTTAAGTCTAATTTTTTACAAATTTACCTCGTACACTCAAATCGGGAGCCCCGTGAATTCGCGATCGGTTCCTACTGGCCACATTGGTCCCGTGCGAGGTGTTCGTGACTCTTATAGGACAATGTTGTCGCTGTTTTACATTCTCACCCTTCCATGGCATGTTTTTATGCTTAAATTTAATTTTGTGCAAATTTACATCGTACACTCAAATCGGGAGCCCCGTGACTACACGGTCGATTCCTACATGCCACATCGGTCCCGTGCGAGGTGTTCGTGACTTTTATAGGACCGTTTTTTATCTGTTTTACATTTTCACCCTTCGATGGCATGTTTTTATGCCTAAGTCTAATTTTGATCAAATTTACGTCGTACTCTCAAACCAGGAGCCCCGTGATTACGCGGTCGGTTCCAACGGATCACATTGGTCCCGTGTGAGGTGTTTGTGACACTTACACGACCGTTTTGTGGTTGTTTTACACTTTCACCCTTTGATGGCATGTTTTTACGCTTAAGTTTAAATTTTTTGAAAATTTACGTCGTGCACTAAAACCGGTTGCCCCGTGACTATGCGATCGGTTCCTATGTGTCACATCGGTCCCGTGCGAGGCATTCGTGACTCTTACAGGGCCGTTTTATGTTTGTTTTAAATTTTCACCCCTCGATGGCATGTTTTTATGCTTAAGTCTAATTTTGTGCCAATTTACATCGTACACTCAAATCGGCAGCCCCGTGACAACACGGGCGGTTCCTACGAGTCACATTGGTGCTATAAGAGTCAGGAACACCTCGCACGGGACCGATGTGACATGTAGGAATCGACCGCATAGTCACGGGGCTCCCGGTTTCAGTGTACGATGTAAATTTGTACAAAATTATACTTAAGCATAAAAACATGCCATGGAAGGGTGAAAATGTAAAACAGCCACAACATTGTCCTGTAAGAGTCACGAACACCTCTCATGGGACCAATGTGACCTGTAGGAACCAATCGCGAATTCACGGGGCTCCCGGTTTGATTGCACGACGTAAATTTTCACAAAATTAGACTTAAGCATAAAAAATGCCATCGAGGGGTGAAAATGTAAAACAAACACAAAGCGGTCCTATAAGAGTCACGAACGCCTCGCACGGGACCGATGTGACACGTAGGAACTGACCGCATAGTCATGGGACTCTCGATTTGAGTGTACGACGTAAATTTGCCCAAAATTAGACTTAAGCAAAAAAAACATGCCATTGAAGGGTGAAAACATAAAAAACCACAAAACGGTTCTGTAACAGTCACGAACACCTCGCATGTGACCAATGTGACCCGTTGGAATCGACCGTGTAGTCATCGTGAACCCGGTTTGAGGGTACGCCGAAAATTTGCACAAAATTTGACTTAAGCATAAAATTAGGCCATCGAAGGGTGAAATGTAAAACAGCCATAAAACGGTTAGGTAAGAGTCCGGAATACCTCGCACGGGACCAATGGGCCCGTAGGAACCGATCGTATTATCAAGGGCCTCCCGGTTGGAGTGTACGACTTAAATTTGTGTAAAATTAGACTTAAGCATAAAAACATGCCATTGAAGTGTGAAAACGTAACATAGCAACAAAACGGTCCTGTAAGAGTCACAGACACCTCACACGAGACCAATGTGACTCGTAGAACCCACCGCAATGTCACAGGGCTCCCAGTTTGAGTGTACGACATAAATTTGCACAAAATTGGACTTAAGTATAAAAACATGACATCGAAGGGTGAAAATATAAAATAGCCACAACACGGTCTTGTAAGAGTCACGAACACCTCGCACGGGACCAATGTGACCCGTAGGAACCGATTGCAGAGTCACGGGGCTCCAGGTTTGAGTGTAAGACGTAAATTTGTATAAAATTAGACTTAAGCGTAAAAACATGTCATCGATGGGTGAAAACATAAAACAAACACAAAACAGTCCTGTACGAGTCACGAACATCTCGCACGGGACCACCGTGACCCGTAAGAACCGGCCGCGTAGTCACGGGGCTCCCGGTTTGAGTGTACGATGTAAATTTTCAAAAAATTAAACTCAAGCATAAAAACATGCCACCGAAGGGTGAAAACATAAAACAGCCACAACACGGTCCTATAAGAGTCACGGACACCTCGCACAGGACTAATGTGACCTGTAGGAATTCAACGCGTATTTACGGGGCTCTTGGTTTGAGTGAACGATGTAAATTTTCAAAAAATTATACTTAAGCATTAAGACATACCATCGAAGGGTGAAATTATAAAACAAACACAAAACGGTCCTATAAGAGTCATGAACACCTCGCACGGGACCAATGTGACCCGTTAGAATCGACCGCGTAGTCACGGGGCTCCTGGTTTGAGGGTATGACGTAAATTTGGTCAAAATTGTACTTAAGCATAAGAATATGCCATCGAAGGTTGAAAATGTAAAACAACCACAAAATGGTCCGGTAAGAGTCACGAACACCTCATACGGGTCCAATGTGACTCGTAGGAATCGCCCCCGTAGTCACGGGGCTCCCGATTTGAGTGTACGATGTAAATTTGCACAAAATTAGACTTAAGGATAAAAACATGCCATCGATGGGTGAAAAAGTAAAACAAACACAAAACAGTCTTGTAAGAGAAATGCCTCGCACGGGACCGATGTGACACGTAGGAACCGACCGCATAGTCACGGGGCTGCCGGTTTGAGTGCACCACGTAAATTTTCAAAAAATTAGACTTAAGCATAAAAACATGGCATCGAAGGTTGGAAATGTAAAACAACAACAAAATGGTCTGGTAAGAGTCACGAACACCTCACACGGGACCAATGTGACTCGTAGGAAATGCCCGCGTAGTCACGGGGCTCCCGATTTGAGTGTACGATCTAAATTTGCACAAAATTAGACTTAAGCATAAAAACATTCCATAGAGGGGTGAAAATGTAAAACAATGACAAAACAGTACAGTAAGGGTCACGAATGCCTCGCACGGGACCGATGTGACACGTAGGAACCGACCACGTTGTCACGGGGCTCCAGGTTTGAGTGCACGACGTAAATTTTCAAAAAATTAAACATAAGCAAAAAAACATGCCATCGAAGGGTGAAAGTGTAAAACATCCACAAAACGGTCCTGTAGGAGTCGCGAACACCTCGCACGGGACCAATGTGACCCGTTGGAACCGATCACGTGGTCACGGAGCTCCCAGTTTGAGGGTACTTGGTAAATTTGCACAAAATTAGACTTAAGAATAAAATACGCCATCGAAGGGTGAAAATGTAAAACAGCCACAAAATGGTTCGATTAGAGTCACGAAAATCTAACACGGGACCAATGTGACCCGTAGGAACGAACCGCGTATTCATGGGGCTCCCGGTTTGAGTCTACGATGTAAATTAGAACAAAATTAGACTTAAGCATAAAAAAGTCATCGAAGGGTGAAAACGTAAAATAGACACAACACGGTCCTTTAAGAGTCACGAACACCTCGCACGGGACCAATGTGACCCGTAGGAACCGATCGCGTAGTCACGGGGATCCCGGTTTTAGTGTAGGACATAAATTTGAAAAAAATTAGACTTAAGCATAAAAACATGCCATCGAAGGGTGAAAACATAAAATAGACACAAAACGATCCTGTAAGAGTC
Source organism: Sambucus nigra (assembly GCA_949130495.1). Classification (NCBI taxonomy): domain Eukaryota; kingdom Viridiplantae; phylum Streptophyta; class Magnoliopsida; order Dipsacales; family Adoxaceae; genus Sambucus; species Sambucus nigra. Next base: position 246,417,094 of record OX422218.1, read on the forward strand.
ACGAACACCTCACACGGGACCAATTTGACCCGTTGGAACCGACCGGGTAGTCACGGGGCTCTTGGTTTGAGGGTACGATGTAAATTTGCCCAAAATTCGACTTAAGCATAAAAATATGCCATCGAATGGTGAAAATGTAAAACAGCCACAAAACGGTCCGGTAAGATTAACAAACACCTCACACAAGACCAATGTTACTCGTAAGAACCGACCGCGTAGTCAGAGGGCTCCCGATTTTAGTGTACGATTTAAATTTGCCAAAAATTAGACTTAAGCATAAAAACATGCCATCGAGGGGTGAAAATGTAAAACAAACACAAAACGGTCTTGTAAGAGTTAGGAGCGTCTTGCACGGGATTGATGTGACACGTAGGAAACGAACGCGTAGTCACGGGGCTCCCGGTTTGAGTACATGACGTAACTTTTCAAAAAATTAGACTTAAGCATAAAAACATGCCATCGAAGGGTGAAAATGTAAAACATCCACAAAACGGTCCCGTAAGAGTCACGAACATCTCGCACGGGACCAATGTGACCCGTTGGAACTGATCGCGTAGTCACGGGGCTCCCGGTTTGAGGGTACTATGTAAATTTGCAAAAAATTAGACTTAAGAATAAAAATATGCCATCGAAGGGTGAAAACGTAAAACAAACACAAAACGGTCCTGTAAGTGTCACGAACACCTCGCACTTGACCAATGTGACCCGTTGGAACCGACCGCGTAGTCACGGGGCTCCTTGTTTGATGGTACGACCTAAATTCGCACAAAATTATACTTTAGCATAAAAACATGCCATTGAAGGGTGAAAACGTAAAACATCCACAAAATGGTCCTGTATGAGTCACGAACACCTCGCACGGGACCAATGTGACCCGTAGGAACTGACTGAGGATTCATGGAGCTCCCAATTTTAGTGTACGACATAAATTTGCAGAAAATTAGAATTAATCATTAAAACATGCCAACGAAGGGTGAAAACATAAAATGGCTACAACACTGTCCTGTAAGTGTCACAAACACCTCGCACTTGACCAATGTGACCCGTTGGAACCGACCGCGTAGTCACGGAGCTCCTGGTTTGATGTTACAACGTAAATTTGCACAAAATTAGACTTTAGCTTAAAAACATGCCATCGAAGGGTGAAAACATAAAACAGCCACAAAACGGTCCTGTATGAGTCACGAATACCTCGCACGGGACCAATGTGACCCGTAGGAACCGATCGCGGATTCACGGGGCTCCCGGTTTGAGTGTACGACATAAATTTGCAGAAAATTAGACTTAAGCATAAAAACATGCCATCGAAGGGTGAAAACGTAAAATAGCTACAACACTATCCTGTTAGAGCCATAAACAACTCGAACGGGACCAATGTGACTCGTAGGAACCGATCGCGTAGTCCCGGGGCTCCCGGTTTAAGTGTACGGCGTAAATTTGCAAAAAATTAGACTTAAGCATAAAAACATGCCATCGAATGGTGAAAACGTAAAACAAACACAAAACGGTCCGATAAGAGTCACGAACGCCTCACACGGGACTGATATGACACGAAGGAAACGATCGCGTAGTCACGGGGCTCCCGGTTTGAGTGTACGATGTAAATTTACACAAAATTAGACTTAAGCATAAAACCAAGCCATCGAAGGGTGAAAACATAAAACAGCCACAACACGGTCCTGTAAGAGTCACGAACACCTCGCACTGGACCAATGTGACTTGTAGGAATTCAACAAGTAGTTACGGGGATCCCGGTTTGAGTGAATGACGTAAATTTGCAAAAAATTAGAATTAAGCATTAAAGCATGCCATCGAAGGGTGAAATTATAAAACAAACACAAAACGGTCCTGTAAGAGTCATGAACACCTCGCACGGGACCAATGTGACCCGTTGGAACCGGCCGCGTAGTCACGGGGCTCCTGGTTTGAGGGTATGACGTAGATTTGGTCAAAATTGTACTTAAGCATAATAATATGCCATCGAAGGTTGAAAATGTAAAACAACCATAAAATGGTCCGATAAGAGTGACAAACACCTCATACGGGTCCAATGTGACTCGTATAAATCTCCCACGTAGTCACGAGGCTCCCGATTTGAGTGTACGATGTAAATTTGCACAAAATTAGACTTAAGCATAAAAACATGCCATCGATGGGTGAAAACCTAAAACAAACACAAAAAAGTCTTGTAAGAGTCAAGAAATGCCTCGCACGGGACCGATGTGACACGTAGGAACCGACCGCATAGTCACGGGGTTGCCGATTTGAGTGCACGACGCAAATTTTCAAAAAATTAGACTTAAGGATAAAAACATGCCATCGAAGGTTGGAAATGTAAAACAACAACAAAATGGTCCGATAAGAGTCACGAACACCTCACACGGGACCAATGTGACTCGTAGGAAATGCCTGCGTAGTCACAGGGCTCCCGATTTGAGTGTACGATCTAAATTTGCACAAAATTAGACTTAAGCATAAAAACATGACATAGAGGGGTGAAAACGTAAAACAAACACAAAACGGTCCAGTAAGGGTCACGAATGCCTCGCACGGGACCGATGTGACACGTAGGAGCCGATCGCGTTGTCACGGGGCTCCAGGTTTGAGTGCACGACCTAAATTTTCAAAAAATTAGACATAAGCATAAAAACATGCCATCGAAGGGTGAAAGTGTAAAACATCCATAAAACGGTCCTGTAAGAGTTGCGAACCCCTCGCACGGGACCAATGTGACCCGTTGGAACCGATCACGTAGTCACGGAGCTCCCAGTTTAAGGGTACGAAGTAAATTTGCACAAAATTAGACTTAAGAATAAAAATACGCCATTGAAGGGTGAAAATGTAAAATAGCCACAAAATGGTTCGATTAGAGTCACGAAAATCTAACACGGGACCAATGTGACCCGTAGGAACCAACCGTGTATTCATGGGGCTCCCGATTTGAGTCTACGACATAAATTTGAACAAAATTAGACTTAAGCATAAAAAAGTCATCGAAGGGTGAAAACGTAAAATGGACACAACACGGTCCTTTAAGAGTAACGAACACCTCGCACGGGACCCATGTGACCCGTAGGAACCGATCGCGTAGTCACGGGGATCCCGGTTTTAGTGTACGACATAAATTTGAAAAAAAATAGACTTAAGCATAAAAACATGCCATCGAAGGGTGAAAACATAAAATAGGCACAAAACGGTCCTGTAAGAGTCACGAACACCACACACAGGACCAATTTGACCCGTTGGAACCGACAGCGTAGTCACGGGGCTCCTGGCTTGAGGGTACGATGTAAATTTGATCAAAATTAGACTTAAGCATAAAAATATGCCATCGAATGGTGAAAATGTAAAACAGCCACAAAACAGTCCGGTAAGATTCACAAACACCTCACACAAGACCAATGTGACTCGTAGGAACCGACTGCGTAGTCACAGGGCTCCCGATTTTAGTGTACGATATAAATTTGCCAAAAATTAGACTTAAGCATAAAAACACACCATCGAGGGGTGAAAACGTAAAACAAACACAAAACGGTCTTGTAAGAGTTAGGAGCGCCTTGCACGGGATTGATGTGACATGTAGGAAACAAACGTGTAGTCACGGGGCTCCCGGTTTGAGTGCACGACGTAACCTTTCAAAAAAATAGACTTAAGCATAAAAACATGCCATCGAAGGGTGAAAATGTAAAAATCCACAAAACGGTCCTGTAAGAGTCACGAACATCTCGTACGGGACCAATGTGACCCGTTGGAACCGATCGCGTAGTCACGGGGCTCCCGGTTTGAGGGTACGATATAAATTTGCAAAAAATTAGACTTAAGAATAAAAATATGCCATCGAAGGGTGAAAACGTAAAACAAACACAAAACGGTCCAGTAAGTGTCACGAACACCTCGCACTTGACCAATGTGAACCGTTGGAACCGACCGCGTAATCACGGGGCTCCTGGTTTTATGGTACCACCTAAATTTGCACAAAATTAGACTTTAGCAAAAAAAACATGCCATCGAAGGGTGAAAACATAAAACAGCCACAAAATGGTCCTGTATGAGTTACGACAACCTCGCACGGAACCAATGTGACCCGTAGGAACCGACCGAGGATTCATGGGGATCCATTTTTAGTGTATGACATAAATTTGCAGAAAATAAGACTTAAGCATAAAAACATGCCAACGAAGGGTGAAAACGTAAAATGGCTACAACACTGTCCTGTTAGTGTCACGAACACCTTGCACTTGACCAATGTGACCCGTTGGAACTGCCCGCGTAGTCATGGGGCTCCTGGTTTGATGGTACGACGTAAATTTGCATAAAATTAGACTTTAGCATAAGAACATGCCATCGAAGGGTGAAAACATAAAACAGCCACAAAACGGTCCTGTATAAGTCACGAACACCTCGTACGGGACCAATGTGACCCGTAGGAACCGACTGCGGATTCACGAGGCTCCCGGTTTGAGTGTACGACATAAATTTGCAGAAAATTAGACTTAAGCATAAAAACATGCCATCGGAGGGTGAAAACGTAAAATAGCTACAACACTATCCTGTTAGAGTCACGAACAACTCGAACGGGACCAATGTGACTCGTAGGAACCGATCGCGTAGTCGCGGGGCTCTCGGTTTGAGTGTACGACGTAAATTTGCAAAAAATTAGACTTAAGCATAAAAACATGCCATCGAATAGTGAAAACGTAAAACAAACACAAAACGGTCCGGTAAGAGTCACGAACGCCTCACACGGGACTGATATGACACGAAGGAAACGATCGCGTAGTCACGGGGCTCCCGGTTTGAGTGTACGATGTAAATTTGCACAAAATTAGACTTAAGCATAAAACCAAGCCATCGAAGGGTGAAAACATAAAACAGCCACAACACGGTCCTGTAAGAGTCACGAACACCTCGTACAGGACCAATGTGACCTGTAGGAATTCAACGCGTAGTTACGGGGCTCCCGGTTTGAGCGAACAACGTAAATTTGCAAAAAATTAGATTTAAGCATTAAAACATGCCATCGAAGGGTGAAATTATAAAACAAACACAAAACGGTCCTGTAAGATTCACGAACACCTCGCACGGGACCAATGTGACCCGTTGGAACCGACCGCGTAGTCACGAGGCTCCCAGTTTCAATGTACGACGTAAATTTGCAAAAAATTAGACTTAATCATAAAAACATGCCATCGAAGGGTGAAAACATAAAAAAAACACAAAACGGTCCTGTAAGAGTCACGAACACCTCGCATGGGACAAATGTGACACATTGGAACTGATCGCGTAGTCACGGGGCTCCTGGTTTGAGGGTACGACGTAAATTTGTTCAAAATTAGACTTAAGCATAAAAATATGCCATCGAAGGGTCAAAATGTAAAACATCCACAAAATGGTCCGATAAGAGTAATAAACACCTCACACGAGACTAATGTGACTCATAGGAACCGACCGTGTAGTCACAGGGCTCCCGATTTGAGTGTACGATAAAAATTTTCACGAAATTAGACTTATACATAAAAACAAGTAATCGAGGGGTGAAAACGTAAAATAAACACAAAATAGTCCTGTAAGAGTCACGAACGCCTCGCACGGGACCGATGTGACACGTAGGAAACGACCGCATAGTCACTAGGCTCCCGACTTGAGTGTACGATATAAATTTGTACTTAATTAGACTTAAGCATAAAAACATGTCATCGAAGGGTGAAAATGTAAAACAACCATAAAACTGTCCGGTAAGAGTCACGAACATCTCGTACGGGACCAATGGGACCCGTAGGAACCGATCTCATTATCACGACGCTCCCGGTTTGAGTGTACGATGTAAATCTGTACGAAATTATACTTAAGCATAAAAACAAGACATCGAAGGGTGAAAATGTAAAATAGCCACAACAAGGTCTTGTAAGGGTCACGAACACCTCGCACGGCACCAATGTGACCCGTATGAACCGACCGCGTAGTCATGGGGCTCCAGGTTTGAGTGTACGACGTAAATTTCCACAAAATTAGACTTAATCATAAAAACATTCCATCGCAGGGTAAAACATAAAGCAAAAACAAAACGGTCATGTAAGAGTCACGAACACCTCGCACGGGACAATCGGGACCCGTAGGAACTGATCGCGTAGTCGTGGGGCTCCCGGTTTGAGTGTACAATGTAAATTTACATAAAATTAAACTTAAACTTAAAAACATGCCATCGAAGGGTGAAAATATTCAATAGCCACAACACGGTTCTGTAATAGTCCCGAACACCTCGCACAGGCCGTAGGAATTCAATGCGTAGTCACGGGGCTCCCGCTTTGAGTGTACGACGTAAGTTTGTAAAAAATTAGACTTAAGCATTAAAACACGCCATCGAAGGGTGAAATTGTAGAAAAACACAAAACGGTCTTGTAGGAATCACGAACACCTCGCACGGGACCTATGTGACCCGTTGGAACCGACCGCGTAGTCACGGGGCTCCTGGTTTGAGGTACGATGTAAATTTTCTCAAAATTATACTTAAGCATAAGAATATGCCATTGAAGGTTGAAAATGTAAAATAACCACAAAATGGTCCTGTAAGAGTCACGAACACCTCATACGGGACCAATGTGACTCGTAGGAACCGCTCGCGTAGTCACAGGGCTCTCGATTTGAGTGTACGATGTAAATTTGCACAAAATTAGACTTAAGCATAAAATATGCCATAGAGGGGGTGAAAACATAAAACAAACATAAAAAGGTCCTGTAAGAGTCACGAATGCCTTGCACGAGACCGATGTGACACGTAGGAACCGACTGCGTAGTCACGGGGCTGCCAATTTGAGTGCACGGCGTAAATTTTCAAAAAATTAGACTTAAGCATAAAAACATACCATCGAAGGTTGAAAATGTAAAACAACCACAAAATGGTCCGGTAAGAGTCACGAACACCTCACACGGGACCAATGTGACTCGTAGGAACCGCCCGCGTAGTCACGGGGTTCCCAAATTTACAGTAAGATGTAAATTTGCACAAAATTCTACTTTTGCATAAAAACATGCCATCGAGGGGTGAAAACGTAAAACAAACATAAAACGGTCCTGTAAGAGTCACGAATGCCTTGCATGGGACCGATCTGACACGTAGGAACCGACCGCTTAGTCACGAGGCTCCCGGTTTGACTGCACGACGTAAATTTTTAAAAAATTAGACTTAAGCATAAAAACATGCCATCGAAGGGTGAAAGTGCAAAACATTCACAAAACGGTCCTGTAAGAGTCACGAACACCTAGAACTAGACCAATGTGACCCGTTGGAATCGACCGCGTAGTCATTGGGATCCCGATTTGGGTGTACGACGTAAATTTTCACAAAATTAGACTTAAGCATAAAAACATGCCATCGAAGGGTGAAAACCTAAAATAGCCAAAACACGGTCCTATAAGAGTCACAAACCCCTCGCACGGGACCAATGTGACCCGTAGGAACTGATCGCGTAGTCACGGGGATCCCGTTTTGAGTGTACGACGTAAATTTGAAAAACCTTAGACTAGCATAAAAACATGCCATCGAAGGGTGAAAACATAAAATAAACAAAAAACGGTCATGTAAGAGTCTCGAACACCTCGCACGGGACCAGTTTGACCCGTTGGAACCGACCACGTAGTCATGGGGCTCCTGGTTTGAGGGTACGATGTAAATTTGCTCAAAATTAAACTTAAGCATAAAATTATGCCATCGAATGGTGAAAATGTAAAATAGCCACAAGACGGTCCGGTAAGAATCATAAACACCTCACACGAGACCAATGTGACTCGTAGGAACCGACCGCGTAGTCACATGGCTACCAATTTGAGTGTACGACATAAATTTGCACAAAATTAGACTTAAGCATAAAAACATGCTATTGAAGGGTTAAATTGTAAAACAAACACAAAGAGGTCCTGTAAGAGTCATGAACACTTCGCACGGGACCAATGTGACTCGTTGGAACCGATAGCGTAGTCCCGGGGCTCCAAGTTTGAGGGTATGATGTAAATTTTTCTCTAAGTTATACTTAAGCATAAGAATATGCCATCGAAGGGTGAAAATGTAAAACAGCCACAAAACGGTCTGTAAGAGTCACGAACACCTCACACGGGACCAATGTGACTCGTAGAAATAGGCCGCGTAGTCACGGGGCTCCCGATTTGAGTGTACGATGTAAATTTGTACAAAATTAGACTTAGGCCTAAAAACATGCCATCGAGGGGAGAAAATGTAAAACAATCACAAAATGGTCCTGTAAGAGTCACGAACGCCTCGTAGGGGACCGATGTGACCCGTAGGAACCGATGGCGTAGTCACGGGGCTCCCGGTTTAAGTGTACGACGTAAATTTGCAAAAAATTAGACTTAAGCATAAAAACATGCCATCGAAGAGTCAAAACATAAAATGAAGACAAAACGGTCCTATAAGAGTCACGAACACCTTGCACGGGACCAATGTGACCCGTTGGAACCGACCGCGTAGTCACGGAGCTCCTTATTTGAGGGTACGACGTAAATTTGCTCAAAATTAGACTTAATCATAAAAATATGCCATCGAAGGATGAAAATGTAAAATAGCCACAAAACGGTCTGGTAAGAGTCACAAACAACTCACAGGAGACCAATGTGACTCGTAAGAACCGACCGCGTTCTCACAAGGCTCCCGATTTGAGTGTACGACATAAATTTGCACAAAATTAGACTTAAGCATCAAAACAGACCATCAAGGGGTGAAAATGTAAAGAAAATACAAAATGGTCCTGTAAGAGTCACGAAAGCCTCGCACGGGACCGATGTGACACGTAGGAACTGACCGCATAGTCACGGGGCTCCCGGTTTGAGTGCACGGCGTAAATTTTCAAAAAATTAGAATTAAGCATAAAAACATGCCATCAAAGGGTGAAAATATAAAACATCCACAAAACGGTCCTGTAAGAGGCACGAACATCTCGCACGGGACCAATGAGACCCATTGGAACCGATTACGTTATCACAGAGCTCCCGATTTGAGGGTACAATGTAAATTTGCATAAAATTAAACTTAAGCATAAAAATATGCCATCGAAGGGTGAAAACATAAAAAAAGCCACAAAACGGTTCGGTAAGAGTCACGAACACCTCGCACGGGACCAATGGGACCCGTAGGAACCGACCGCATTGTCACGGGCCTCCCGGTTGGAGTGTACGATGTAAGTTTACACAAAATTAGACTTAAGAATAAAAACATGCCATCGAAGGGTGGAAATGTAAAACAAACACAAAACGGTGATGTAAGAGTCACGAACACCTCGCACGGGACCAATGTGACCCATTGGAATCGATCACGGAGTCACGGGGTGTAAATTTTCTCAAAATTAGACTTAAGCATAAAAACATGCCATCAAAGGACGAAAATGTGAAACGGTCCTATAAGAGTCACGAACACCTCGCACGTGACTGATGTGACATGACGGAACCGTTCACGTAGTCACGGGGCTCCCGGTTTCAGTGTGCGATGTAAATTTGCAAAAAATTAGTCTTTAGAATAAAAACATGCCATCGAAGGGTGAAATTATAAAACAAACACAAAACGGTCCAGTAAGAGTCACAAACACCTTGCACGGGACCAATGTGACCCATTGGAACCGATCGCATAGTCACGGGGCTCCTGGTTTGAGGGTACGACGTAAATTTGCTCAAAATTGTACTTACGCATAAGAATATGCCATCGAAGGGTGAAAATATAAAACAACCACAAAACGATCCGATAAGAGTCACCAACACCTCACACGGGGTCAATGTGACTCGTAGGAACCGCCCGCGTAGTCATGGGGCTCCCAATTTGAGTGTACGATGTAAATTTGCACAAAATTATACTTAGGCATAAAAGCATGCCATCGAGGAGTGAAAATGTAAAACATACACAAAACGGTCCTTTAAGAGTCACGAACGCCTCACACGGGACCGATGTGACACGTAGGAACCGATCGCGTAGTCACGGGGCTCCCGATTTGAGTGCACGACATAAATTTTCAAAAAATTAGACTTAAGAATAAAAACTTGCCATCGAAGGGTGAAAATGTAAAACATCCACAAAACGGTCCTGTAAGAGTCACGAACACCTCGCACGGGACCAATGTGACCCGTTGGAATCGTCTGCGTAGTCATAGGGCTCCCGGTTTGAGGGTACGACGTAAATTTGCACAAAATTAGACTTAAGAATAAAAATATGCCATCGAAGGGTGAAAATGTAATATAGCCACAAAATGGTTCGGTAAGACTCACAAACACCTCGCACGGGACCAATGGGACCCGTAGACGTAAATTTGCCCAAAATTAGACATAAACATAAAAACATGCCATCGAAGGGTGAAATCATAAAACAGTCACAAAATGGTCCTGTAACAGTCTCGAACACCTAGAATGGGACCAATGTTACCCGTAGGAACCAACCTCATATACACGGGGCTTTCGATTTGAGTGTACGACGTAAATTTGCACAAAATTAGACTTAAGCATAAAAACATGCCATCGAAGGGTGAAAAAGTAAAATAGCCACAACACGGTCCTGTAAGAGTCACGAACACCTCGCACGGGACCAATGTGACCCGTAGGAAACGATCGCGTAGTCACGGGTCTCCCGGTTTGAGTGTACAACGTAAATTTGCAAGAAATTAGACTTAAGCATAAAAACATGCCATCGAAGGGTGAAAACATAAAATAAACACAAAACGGTCCTGTAAGATTCATGAACACCTCGCACGGGACCAATGTGACCCGTTGGAACCGACCGCATAGTCAGGGGACTCCTCGTTTGAGCGTATGACATAAATTTGCTCCAAATTAGACTTAAGCATAAAAATATGTCATCGAAGGGTGAAAATATAAAACAGCCACAAAACAGTCCGCTAAGAGTCAAAAACACCTCACATGATATCAATGTGACTCGTAGGAATCGACCGCGTAGTAACTGGGATCCCAATTTGAGTGTGCGACATAAATTTGCACAAAATTAGACTTAAGCATAAAAATATGCCATCGAGGGGTGAAAACGTAAAACATACACAAAACAGTCCTGTAAGAGTCATGGACACCTCGCACGAGACCAATGTGACCCGTAGGAACTGACCGCGTTGTCGCGGGGCTCCCGGTTGAGTGTACGACATAAATTTACACAAAATTAGAGTTAAGCATAAAAACATGCCATCGAAGGTTGAAAATATAAAAGATCCTCAACACGGTCTTTTAAGAGTCACGAACACCTCGCACGGGACCAATGTGACTCACAGAAATCGATCGCGTAGTCACGGGGCACCCAATTTGAGTGTACTACGTAAATTTGTACAAACTTAGACTTAAGCATAAAAACATGTCATCGAATGGTGAAAACGTAAAACAAACACAAAACGGTCCTGTAAGAATCACGAACACCTCACACGGGACCAATGTGACCCGTAGGAACCGACCGCATAGTCACGGGGCTCCCGATTTTAGTGTACGATGTAAATTTGAACAAAATTAAACTTAAGCATAAAAGCATGCCATCAAATGGTGAAAATGTAAAATAGCCACAACACGGTCCTATAAGAGTGACGAACACCTCGCACAGGACCAATGTGACCCGTAGGAACTGACCGCGTAGTCACGGGGCTCCCGATTTGAGTGTACGACATAAATTTGCTCAAAATTATATTTAAGCATAAGAATATGCCATTGAAGAGTGAAAATATAAAACAACCCCAAAACGGTTCGGTAAGAGTCACGGACACCTCACACGGGACCAATGTGACCCGTAGGAACCGTCTGCGTAGTCACGGGGCTCCCGATTTGAGTGTACGATGTAAATTTGCACAAAATTGGACTTAAGCATAAAAATAAGGCATCTAAGGGTGAACACATAAAACAAACACAAAACGGTTCTGTTAGACTCACGAACGCCTCGCGCGGGATAGATGTGACACGTAGGAACTGATCACATAGTAACTAGGCTCTCGGTTTGAGTGTACGATGTAAATTTTCCCAAAATTAGACTTAAGTATAAAAATATGACATTGAAGGGTGAAAACATAAAAGAGCCACAAAATGGTCCAGTAGGAGTCACGAACATCTCGCAGGGACCAATGTGACTCTTAGGAACCGACCGCGTAGTCACGGGGCTCCCGATTTGAGTGTACGAGGTAAATTTGTAAAAATATTGACTTAAGGATAAAAACATTCAATCGAAGGGTGAAAACCTATAATAACCGCAAAATGGTGTGGTAAGAGTCACGAACACCTCGCACGGGACCAATGTGACCCGTAGGAACCGACCGCGTAGTCACGGGACTCCTGATTCGAGTGTACGACATAAATTTATAAAAAAATTGACCCAAGCATAAAAACATTCCATCGAAGGGTGAAAACGTAAAACAAACACAAAACGGTCATTTAAGAGTCACGAACACCTCGCACGGGACCAATGTGAGTCGTAGGAACCGACCTCGTAGGCACGGGACTCCCAGTTCGAGTGTACGACGTAAATTTACAAAAAAATAGACTTAAGCATAAAAACATGCCATCGAAGGGTGAAAACATAAAACAAACACAAAACAGTCCCGTTAGAGTCACGAACGCCTCGCACGGGACCGATGTGCCCTGTAGGAACCGACTATGTAGACACGAGGCTCCCGATTCGAGTGTACGACGTAAATATGCAAAAAATTAGACTTAAGCATACAAGCATGCCATTGAAAGGTGAAAACGTAAAAAAAAAACATAAAACGGTCCTGTAAGAGTCAAGAACGCCTCGCACGCCACCAATGTGACACGTAGGAACCGACCACGTAGTCACGGGGCTCCCGGTTTGAGTGTACGACGTAAATTTGCCAAATATTAGACTTAAGCATAAAAACATGCCATCTAAGGGTGAAAACGTAAAACAACCACAATACGGTCCTATAAGAGTCATGAACGCCATTCCCAGACTTCTTCTTGTATTCCATTTTTTTTATTTTTCTGCCATGGTAACGAAGCTTTAAGCTTCTGATCTCTCTCTCTCTATATATATGTATGTGTGCGTGTGTGTAGTTGAACCATTCGACCACCACCCCTGCCATGGTGGTGGCCGACGGTGGCCAGAAAACCCAAATCGGGGTGGGTTTGTTTCCCAAATTTCAATTTTTGTTATGGTTTTTATATCTATATTTAAATATATAAATATATATCGACATATATATATATATTTTTTTCCCTAAGAAACAGTTTCAAGAAAATAGTGTTTTGAATTGAAATTTTGTCACAGACTCGACTTTGACTCGGTTTGATTTTCAGGTTAAGAAATTTCAATTGGGTATTTGTATTTGGAGAAAATAGTCAGAAATTTTGGTGTTAGTTTTTATTGTTTATTCTCAATTTCGTATAAAATTGCTATAAACACGAAACCCCGACCCGTACGAGTAAACGTTTATTTTTTTGAATATATTTGGAATCGTTGTCAAATTTCTAATAAAATTGTGACTTTTCTTTTAAAAATACATTTAAACGAGTCACGACACCAAATGATTAGATGTTATGTCATTTTTATAACCCAAGATTATATTACGAGTCATATTTATTGAACTTGAGATTAATGCAGGTGTTGGACTGTTTATTTTGGTTGAGTTGGTTAATTTGGAAGTGGCACGACCACTGGATTATTGTGCAAATAAAGGGGGGAATTTTCAATTTTTTTCTAAATTAATCTTGTATCAAGAACATTAATTTTATAACTACTCGTACTAAATGTTGACACTCGGATAATATAAAATATGACATATATGGACTACTATTTTAATTAATTTAATTACGCATTTGATTTTCGACAAATTTTGGAAATTAATATTTTTAGAATCACATATTGGGACAATACCCGAAAACAGGTCTTTACGTTCAAAATTTTAGATTTTGTTGAAATAGTTAGACCAAATATTTGATCGGGATAATATTTTATAAAATATTAAAGTTTTATTTATTCAATTTATTTAAAATTGAATTATTTGATTCCATTTAATCAGTATCCTCCCCCCCCCCCCCCCCAAAAAAAAAAAAAAGATATTATTCAAATATCGAGTTATCACATAAATTTTATTTACAAAATCTAGAATGTTACTTTTTTCATCAACGAATTAGAGAAATTTGTTATGACACTAAACGTGCTTACAAAAATATATAAACGGAATTTATATATTAAATTCTTATTATAGCATAAGTTTTATTTGTATTTTTGAACGATGTAAATTATCATAAATCCAAATCGTTCTTCCCAAACACCGAGATACCCATTTTTATTTAAACCCCGGAGCAAAACTGTATAAGGGAACTGGAATACAACAATGGAACATCCTTAAATGTCAACATAAAGCTCGTAAATACTGGTAGGTGATTTCTTATTCGATATGATGTTCTCGCAATGCTATTTGATTTTCTCATATCGTTGATATCACTTTGTGATAGACCCAGTATATCTTATTCTCATTGTGGAACTAATTTGAGTAGTTCAAATTGTTTACGTACAACTGATTCATATTTTGAAATGACTATGCAATCATATTATTTTATAAGATGCTTGTTAAATCCGGTTACTTATTTATAGCATACATTACAATCAGGAAATAATCTTTTGTTATACCCACGACTGTATTATTTCGCCTAAAGGACTTAGATGATTGAGGGCCTGGTTATTTGATACCATATATAATGTCATTTAATGACTTAGCACAGTTACTTTTATTTCCAGTTATCTGGATTGATTATCTCTAATTTAATTGGATTGATTTAGTTGTATGTATTTGCTATTGCCATATGCCTCTAGACAGATAATTATGGGTTATTTGTTTAGAAACCATCTACAGTCTTTAACCAGATCTAGCCCTGAATATTTCTATTTTTAGCAATATCATCATGTATCATTATGCTTATCTCATTATGACTGTTGAATCAAATTTCTTTGTACTCCTGATGTTATTATCATTCAATGTAAGATTCTATCTTAAAAATTATTTTTATACATGTTATAGAATTAGAATCTTCTAATGGGCAAAGTTTTGCTTATTCTTTTTTTCCATTTATGTTTATCAGGTACCTATAAGCTATGATGAATATTTCAGAGATCATTTGATACATAAAAGCAAAGAAAAGTCATATTAGAAGAAAATGAGCATAGTTGGCAGGAGAAATAGTTTTGTATAAAAGTCTAACATAAGAATGAATTCTTAGATTTCGGTTGTAACACCGCAGTTGTTTTAGTATTTCAGAATTATATATGATTTAGAATTATTATTAGGTAACCCTCATGTTCGGGAAATCGGGACGTGACATGAACTTTCTCAGTGAATGGTGCACAATGTTTTAGTGGGTGTATAAATAGTTTAATTGCATAATGTTCTTCATTTTACTGAAATAGTTACTCAGTTGAGAAATGTAAGATTTTTAAATATTCAATTTATTTTTAAATGTAAGATTTGTAACTATTTACTACTACTTCTAATTTGACTTCTATGTGCTACAATGTGAAAATCTAATGTACATTCTAATCTCTTAATCATGTGAAAATCAACGTAATGTTTTTTTATTATCAATGAATTAACGCTAATGGTTTTCTCAGGTTTGACATCTTATTTATTTAATGTTTGATTGTCAATGAATTAACGCTAATTGTTAATGCATTTACTTCTGTTAGTAGCTTTACTTATTTACACCTTATATCCAATAGTCATTTTTGTTGCAAGTATAACATCTATAAGGTTAATACCAAATTTTATGGTGTCAGTACCAAATATATGCTTCAAAGATGTATGTTTCCTATTTTTCCTTTCGTTAGATCTGTTTTTTAATTTTGTATTTAATACGATCCCAGTTTTAAGACAAGCAGAGTAGCAATGCTAAAGTTATATTATTGGACTTATGAAATATAGTTTTTTGTTGAGTTTTGTTGGACTTTTGAAATATGCTAAAGCTGATGATATTGAGAATATTTAAGTAATTTCTTTAGACAAGCAAAAGCAACTTATAAATGGACAATCTGTAGCACTTGAGAGTCTTCAGTTTTAAACAGAATTTCAGTCGAAAGCACTTGAAGAGAGAAGGGACACTCTATAAGAAGAGCTCCTTCAAAGTTACGAATGATCTACTGTTATAACATATGGTTATTATTATTATTTATTTATTTTGGTTATTGATAAGCACTCAAAAGTGTTCATTTTATACCCCAAATAGACATATTTTAGTTGCTAATTCTCGATAATTTGGATCTTATGCGCGTTGCGTATGCGGAGTTCAAAAGCTTAATTTAAGGCAAATGCACATCAAAAGGAGCTAGTCACATTGTGCCGTAACATCACCCTGGCCTAAACCATCACTTGAACCCCGTGTGTGCGTTGTTCTTGTACTTTTAGATTTTATTTGATTCATTTCCATTTTTAGATTTATTTAGAATTTTCAGGGATTTATTTTCTATTTTTTATATTTCTTTTTTCTCGATTTTGGTTTTTATTAGTTTTTAATTTTAATTTTATTTTAGTAGGATTAGTTTTTTAGAAATTTATTTTCTAGTTTTATTAGATTTCATCTTTCTTTAGTTTTATTATATTAGGATTTTATTTTTTGTTTTCATAGATTTTTGTTTTGTGTCTTTTATATTTTTATTTAGGATTTTAGTCTTTTTTAGTTTTATTAGATTTTTAATGTTTATTTTTATTTCCTTTTATTTTTAGGATTAGTCCTTAGTAGTCTACTAGATGTTTATTTTTATTTTATTTTAGTTTAGCTTAATTTTTATTTTTAGATTAGAATTTTTTAGATTTTATTAGTTTTATGTTTTTTTAGTTAGGTTGTGTTATTTTTATTAGGTGTACAAATATCACACACACTAACTAAACTATACCCCCATACTCCTAAACTAACTCACTAACACGGGCACACTATCTAGCATACACCCTCTCACACACTATGTCCCTCACCTTCATCTTCAACCCCCAACATACCTTTCTCTCTCCTCATCCCCCATTATCAACAAAAACACACCCACTCATCTCTCTCTCTCGCATCCTCATACCCAATACCCCACAACCCATTTTTGTCCAACCCGGAATCACCCCCCAAGAACAGCTCTGGCCATGGTAATCCTCTTACCCCGATTTCAACAAATCGCAAATCGAGACCCTTTTCGAAACCAGCGACCTCCGTCCAGCCACTTCCACCGCAGACCCAGCCCCCTGCTCCATGACCCAAACCCGCTGGCCATCTTCCCGACCTCCATCCTCCAACCCATAACCTCCTCTGACCCGAACCCCCAGCTCCCACCAAGCATACCTAAAAACCCAACATCTAGCCTGTCCGTCCGAACCCGAGCCCAGTGGCGACAACCCCTAACCCCAGCGCCGGCACCCATACCCTGACCCAAGCCCCCTACTTCGTAACACAAATCGCCGACAAAACCCGTGTCCAAAACCGAAACCAAAAGAAACCCATTTCCCATACCCCTTAGCCAAACACAATTTTCTCATTAGCCTGTTAACAAGACAAGCCAAAAGGCAAATAAAATAAATGCCCACATGTTTTAAAATCCACTTAAACCTTTTTCCATAAATACCCCCAAACCCTTTTAACCAAATCTGATTTGTTTTTATCCTCACCACCCCACTTCCCATATTACCTCATACAACCCATGAACTTTTGTGCATTTTCCTATTTTGACCCCAACTTATCCTCACACCCCTCATGTCCATTTAATCCCTACCCAATTTACCCTTAGCTCCATGCCTATTATTTAAGGAAGATGAATACCATTTTGAAAAAGGCTTTTAGGTAGAAAATTGTAGAGAGTATTTAGAGAGAGAAACACCATTTTAGTTAAGTTTTTTTTAGGTTAGAATTTATTTTATTTTACTTTTTTTAGATAGTGAGGGAAAAATAAATTATTGTGAGGATTAATTTGAGTGAAATTTTTGATGTAATTTTGTTTGGATCATTCAAATTTAGGTATGTTAATTTCAACTCATGGATTGAAGTTCAATTAAGCATCAAGAGATTGGGTTTGATTGTTCTCTTATCTTCTCATTTATTTTATGCCTTTGATTATTAATTTGTCAAATTTCATACCATGTTGGGCTAAATCCCCTTTCGGGGGGGGGGGGGGGGGGGGGGGGGGGGACCCTTATTTGATGTTATTTTAATTTAATTAGTTTGACTACTTGAAAATTCCCTTTGAATATTAATTTTGATCCCCCACCCTTAAATTTACGGCTCGAGAGAGGGTAAATGATTTTCGAGAGAAAATCAAAATTCTAAGTTATAATACCCATTTTAGATTCGAACTAGAGATAGGGGTTTCTTAAGTGTGGTATTATTCCTTGAATTTAAACTCTAAAATTCATTTTCTAGATTTAAATAAATTTTGATAAATCGATCCTAACGGGTGATTAATTAAAAGGAGTGTAGATCTGTACAAGGGTGTCTACCTATAAAAAAAAGTGAATGAAATAAAAATACTTTATTTATTATTATTAATGACATTCGAGAGGTGCCCCACAAGGGCCACTGCAGAAGTCCATGTTTGGGGAGTGCCACTGCAAGGGTCACTGCAGCAATGACATTCGAGAGGTGCCCCACAAGGGCCACCACAGAAGTCCAAGATTGATAAGTACCACTACAAGGGTCACTGCAGCAATGACATTCGAGAGGTGCCCCACAAGGGCCACCGCAGAAGTCTAAGATTGAAAAGTGTCACTGCAAGGGTCACTATAGTAATGACATTTAAGAGGTGCCCCGCAAGGGCCATCGCAGAAGTCCAAGTTTGAGAAGTGTCACTGCAAGGGTCACTGCAGCAATGACATTCGAGAGGTGTCCCGCAAGGGCCACCGCAGAAGTCCAAGATTGAGAAGTGCTACTGCAAGGGTCACTCCAGCAATGACATTCGAGAAGTGGCCCACAAGGGCCACTGCAGAAGTCCAACATTGAGAAGTGCCACCGCAAGGGTCACTGCTGAAATGTCATCCGAGAAGTGAAGGTGCAAGGGTCACTACAACAATGACATTCGAGAGGTTCCCCCACAAGGTCCACTGCAGAAGTCCAAGATTGAGAAGTGCCACCGCAAGGGTCACTGCAGAAATGTCATCTGAGAAGTGCCGCTGTAAGGTTCACTGCAGCAATGACATTCGAGAGGTGCCCCGCAAGGGCCACCGCAGAAGTCCAAGATTGAGAAGTGCCACTGCAAGGGTCACTGCAGCAATGACATTCGAGAGGTGTCCCGCAAGGGCCACTACAGAAGTCCAAAATTGAGAAGTGCCGCCGCAAGTGTCACTTCAGAAATGTCATCCGAGAAGTGCCACTACAAGGGTCACTATAGGAATGACATTCAAGAGGTGCCCCACAAGGGCCACTGCAGAAGTCCAAGATTGAGAAGTGCCACCGTAAGGGTCACTGCAAAAATGTTATCAGAAAAATGCCACCGCAAGGGTCCCGGCAGAAACTCATATTGAGAAGGAACCCACCCAGGGGGGCCAGGATGAGGGAGTGGCTACCATGAGAAACTCCTCATCATGAAACGTCATTCTTTTAAAGAACAACAATATTAACACTTTATTTTCTTGTACAGGTTGCCTAGTTGAGTAAGCAGGGCTCAAGTAAGCTAGTTGGGACCTACTGGGAGTTCTGGCTTGGCGACTGAGGGATAAGGTATGTTGAGAAAGCTCAACCACTTAGCACTATAGGATTGAGAGAATACTAGTAGGAAGACCCAGAAATCACTCAAGACTACACACACTTCACACTTGGATACAAGTGAAGTGCGCTGCCAAAGAGCTGGGTACTCACAAGAAATAAACTCTTTATAAAAAAATGACTTTTCGAGAAGAGGGGGTCCTCGAGGTCCTTCTCCAGAAAAACAATAATTTTAGAAGTGAGGGTCCTTAAGGCCTCCTCTCTCAAGATTTGCAAAATTGCACCACAAGTTACCGTTTCAAAAGATAATTACCAAATCTGATATCTTGTCTTCATTAGGAGACATATGTGCTTTTTGACTTTGGTTGGCGTCAGGTGGCGCCTGCAGGAGGGGACATGCAGGTCTGCCTGCAGGTAGGGACAAATGGTACACTTCAGACATTGTTCCCCACCAACCCTCTCAATTTTGGCACCCAAAAATGCCAACTCAGCCCTAATGCCCTAGTATAAATACACATCTCGGCAAGGTCAATAGAGACAATGGAAATTTTACTGTTACTCTGCCACAACCACACCAGACCTACCTAGTATTCTCTCCCTGCTCATTCTCTTAGTGATGAGTGCCTTGTTCTTTCACTCCCCACTGACAACCATCATTCTTAGGTGTTTCCCTTGAGAAAATTACTATTTTTGCAGTGAGAGTTCATCTTATTGCAGGGAGTGAGTTGAAGATTGAGTTCCATTGTTACCAGAAGGAGAAGGTTTCTTGAGAGAAGACCTTGAAGACCTTACAGGCAGTGTCCATTGGACTGGGTCATGCCTCACCCTTTCCAGATACTCATAGACCCCAGTCTCACTACCCTACTACATTTGACGACTCCGCTAGGGAGGTATTCTTGCTTTAATGGACAAAGATGTTTTCATTGTCTCTAAGCAGTTGGTTTTTTAGGACACTCCATCTGGTAATGGAGCTCACAGTGACCAGACTACCCAGGAAGAAGTGGTGGTGATTGGAGCCAAGGCGCCTACGCCTCAGGGAGGGAAAATCAATTCTCCGACAGTGGCTCCGATGGCAGGTATGAATCTTATGGTAATGTTTTTTGACTTCTTAAAGCAAAATAACGTGGACCTATGAAGCTTGGGTCAAGCTTGTGTGACACCTGCTGCTTCCACTTCTGGAAGGGTAGCCACCCCTATTATGATTCCGGCATAAATGATTCCATCTCGGAAGGTGGCCCCGGAGCAGGCTCTGGCACAAACAGGTTTTGCCAGCTACTAAAAGCATGTGTTTGGAGGAGTCACCCTTTAAGGCTGTCACTATGGAGGAAGTGAGGAAGCTCCTCTCCTCCTCTCAGAGGGAGGGTTCCCACCTATACGAGGAGTTACAAGACCTCTATCTGCAGGAAGGAAGTGAGAAGCCATACCCTGAGGGGTATATTCCTCCAAAATTTATCAAGTTCGGCGGAAGGGGGGAGAATCCTAGAGAACACGTGAAGAGGTTTGTCGAGTACTTGGGAATACATGCTGGAGACAAGAACCTGAGGTTGAGGGAGTTCTCTAAGACCCTCACTGGGAAGGCTTATACATGGTATTCCCACTTAGAGCATAACAACGTCCCTACTTGGGAAGAGATGCACAGGTAGTTCCTCCAGAAGTTCTTTGTAGCGGAGGACGAATTTACATTGAGGCACCTAGCACAAGTGGTCCAGAAGCCAGGAGAAGAGTTAATGCACTACATCAAGCGATTTTGTGAGAGGGCCTTAGATGTCCACGAGGATGTGGCGGAGGCCAGGTTACTGTAGATATGTGTGGAAGGACTTTTAAAAGAGTTCAAGTTGCACTTGATAAACGAAACTAGAGACAAAACTTTTAGAGAGTTCACCAGGGCTGCTAGCAACATAGCTATGATAATCAAACCAAGGGCCAAGGGCTGAAGGACACAAGTCCAACTGAATTTCGGGAGGTTTCAAGTTTCGAGGAGGCAAGCGGTTAACTATGCAGATGGGAGTCCCAAAGGGAAGAAGGGAGGCTTTGGAGTTAAGACTGGCAGTCCTAGCAATAAGAGAAAGTTTGGGGAAGATGCCCCGCCACCACTACCATGCACTGTATCTGAGGCTATGGACTGTTATCGTACCTTAGTATGAGAAGGGATAGCAGGACCTCCTCACTTGAAAGGAGAAACCCCCACTGTAGCTGACAAGGCCAATCCGAAGTACTGTGAGTTGCACCAACGGGTGCAGCATTCTACGATAGAGTGTTACTATTTACAAAGGATCATTGGCGAGCAGGTGGCCAATGGTACCTTGAAGATACCCCCTGTGGATGTTAACAAGAACCCACTTCCTGCGCATCACTTTGGTACTGCCAACATGGTAGTTGCCTGTGATGAAGAAGCAAGCAAAGGTGTGATGAAGTGGGAGAGCGGAGACCAGTTATGTGAGGAGTTAGAAACTCTATCACTGAGGATATTTGAGCTAGAAAGAAAGTAAGAGGAGTGGTTCTTCACTCCAGAATAAGAAGATGGAAGCGGGGAAATTGAAGAAGCGGCCCTCTCAGAAGGTGAGGTAGATGCCATTCTCGCTCTAGATGAGGGAGGGACCTCAAAGGCGGAGTATGTCTGTAGTGCCCAGATGTATGAGGTGGACCTAGATTCCGAATGCGAGGCCATCATAAGGAGCCCCAAGTTCAAGTGGTTTTTCAACCAGATAGGGGTAAAGTACGACACAAGGGTGTCCATCACGAGGAAAGTCTTGGAGGTAGTGCATTAGCGTGGATACCCTTCGCTAAATTGGCAGGGGCCAATCGAAAGGATGATTAAGAAGTATACTTCCGAAGTGATGTTTTCAGAAGCAAATAGGTTAGTGAATTACTTCCACAATTACCCGTTGTATGTTACGGCCATGGTTAATGGAGTCTCATTTCCCAGGGAGTTAATGGATGGAGGAGCATATATTAACATCATGCCCATCAGTACATTGTATGAAACATGAATTGACCAGGGGAAGGTGGTTCCGGTACCACTAGTAATTTTTGGATTCGACAATGCCAGAATGCAGTCTATTGGATCGTGAATGTGGGAATCAAGTTGGGAAATTTCACCTCCTATATTAAGTTCCATGTTATTAATTCTAACACTAGCTACCAATTACTCATTAAAAGGGTATGGATGCACACTCATGGAATAGTGCCTTCCACCTACCATCAATGTGCAAAGGCAAAAATTAGAGGTAAAGAGATAGTGATCAAGGACACGCAAAGACCCTTCTCCGTTGAGGAGGCCCACCTAGTGGACACTGCCTTCTACACTGAGTTAGATGAGGAAAGAAAGGTCTCCGTAAGAAAGATAGAAGGGATCAAGGTAGCCGAGGTAAGTGTCCCACAGAAGAAATCTGTTCATGACCGTCTAGGGGGGAGGGTGATTCCCCACATGGAAAAAGGCAAGAGGAAAGTAGAGGAGGTGGCTAGGCCTCCTCGAACCTGCAAAAAGGTGGTCTTGCCTGATGGAAAGATCATATACCTCTTATAACGGTCTGCGTGGGAGGTGTTCTGGGATGAAAGCATCGACCAGGATCCTGAGTGTTTTATTATTGATGAATCCCATATCGTTGAGCATGTTGAGGAACCAGAAGAAGCCCCAAAATTCATGCAAGATGGACCTAGAGAACAACTCCAAGAATTGGAAGAAATCAAGTTGGGATCGAAAGGGAGTGAGAGTAGACCCATTCTAATCTCCAAGTGTCTAGAACCGAAGAAGAAGGAAGAGCTCATTGGGATACTTAGGGAGTTCACTGATGTATTTGTGTGGAAGTACACGGACATGCCAGGAATAGATGCAGAAGTGAGCTCCCATAGATTGAACATTATTCCCAATGCCCTTTTGATAAGGCAAGCCACACGTACATACAAAGTAGACCTTGACTTGAAGATAAAAGTTGAGGTGGAGAAGTTGTTAGTGACAGGGTTCATCAAGCCTATTCAACACCCCATATGGCTTTCCAGCATAGTGCCAGTGGTGAAAAAAGACAAGAGCCAAATCAGAATCTGTGTAGATTTCCATGACTTGAACAGGGTATGTCCTAAGGATGAATTCCCATTACCAAGTATAGACAGCTTAGTGGACTCCACTGCGGGACATGAGATGTATAGCTTCATGGATGGGTACATTGGCTATAACCAGATTAAAATGGACCCTAACTATGCGAAAAAGACTACCTTTCGCACACCATTGGGGAACTTTCACTATACACTCATGCCCTTTGGATTGAAGAATGCCGGAGCCACATACCAGCGGACCATGATGGCAATTTTTCCCGACCTATTTCATGATATATTAGAATTCTATGTGGATGATGTGGCGGTGAAATATAAGAAAGAAAGCAAGCATATACAGGATCTTAGGAGAGTATTCGAAAGGTGCCGCCGGTATAAGATGAGGATGAACCCCTCAAAGTGTGCCTTTGGGGTTACTGCAGGAAATTCTTAGGTTTTGTTGTGAATAGACAAGGGGTGCAAGTGGATGCATAGAAGATGAAAGCCATTGTGATGATGCCACCGCCCAAGAGTCAGAGGCAACTTAAGAGCTTCCTGGGAAAGGTATCCTACATGCGGAGGTTTATACCTGCGCTGGCAGAAGTAACTCATCCGTTCACGCCTCTACTAAAAGACAAAGCCAAGTGGGTTTGGGGAGAGAGACAGGAGAAAGCGTTTGAGAAGATTAAAGAAATCCTACCCTCTCATTCCACGATGATTACCCCTGAAGCCGGAGCACCGCTGCTGCTCTACCTTACTTATATAGAGAGGTCGATAGGGGCCCTCTTGGCGCGAGAGAAAAAAGGAGTGGAAAAGTCGGTCTACTATCTATCAAGAGTGATCTCTGGAACATAATCGAGGTACACTAGCATTGAGAGACACTTCCTAGCATTGGTATTTGTGGCCCAGAAATTGAGACACTATCTTCTAGCCTTCACAGTCCACATAGTCACCAAGTGTGATCCCATCAAGTACCTCCTCGCGCGGACTATAGTCGTGGGATGAGCAGCAAGGTGGTTTTTGATCTTGTTATAATATGATCTAAAATGTGTAGTGCCCAAGGCCATTAAAAGCCAAGCGGTAGAAGATCTGCTTGCCCACTTCCCAAATGGAGTTTTCGAACCACCTAGTGAAGAGATACCCAGAGAGAGCTTTCAAGCATGCATGGAGGAAGAGGTGAAGAAGTGGTCTATGGAGTTTGATAGTTCCAGTGCTCAAGGAACAGTTGGAGCCGGCATCATACTGTCAGATGGGAAAGAGAAGATCACTCTCTCCTTCAAGTTAGCTTTTAAATGCTCAAATAATGAAGTTGAGTACGAAGACCTCATTCTAGGGATGTTGGAGGCACTCAGAAGAGGGGTCAGGGTATTGTGCATACGAGTGGACTCCAATTTGGTAGCGAGGCAGGTCAATGGGGAGTTCTACCTTAAGCACGCCAACATAGTGCCCTACAGACATATCATTGAAAGGATACTGGGACAATTCTTAGAAGTAACTGTGGAGAGGCAGGCGCGAACGATGAACAGGCACCCTGACGGGCTCACCACCATAGCACAAAAGCTGGACATGGAGGAGTCAGAAGAAACCATCACAGTGAGGCGGAGAACGGTACCCACTTGCAACACCCCGCCCGCCCGGGGAGAGCGAGAGGAGCGCCACTGTCGATAAAACTATACTACATCCACAAATAACAAGGTATAGAGCATCTAAAAATCCCACAATACAATATTAAGAATCCACTAATCTCAAATCTCTTCAAATTAAATACAACCAAAAATCTCTCAAAATATAACAACTATCTACCTCGAAATAAAATGCTCTATACATCAAAATAAATACAAGTCTTCTCATCTTGTATTAAAAGTCCTACCCAAAAATAATCCTCGCTAAAATCAGTCTCCACAACTCCCCAAAATCCGCACTAACCTGCCACTAAAAGAAAATATGGGGAAGTACACAATACGATAGGAAAGGTACTCAACAATAATATGTTAGCGATGAACAAAGCGCAACAATACAAATACGAATATTCAAATCAAATGCAAATCTCAATAGCATTTTATCAATAAATTTCTCAGCAACACATTAATCGGGTCACCAAGCCTCACCACCGTACCGCGCCTATGCATTTTTTTAACATATCCGAAAAAAGGAATATTGGCAGGTGCCCAACCTCCGTGCCATATTAAAATCTCATGACAGCGTGCTCAAAACAACATGAATAATACCTCATGAATGAAAATAATTCCAACAATTATTTTTCCAGATTTCCAAGAATTTAACAATTCAAA
This sequence comes from Sambucus nigra, assembly GCA_949130495.1. Taxonomy (NCBI): domain Eukaryota; kingdom Viridiplantae; phylum Streptophyta; class Magnoliopsida; order Dipsacales; family Adoxaceae; genus Sambucus; species Sambucus nigra. The sequence goes on from OX422218.1 coordinate 246,443,067, forward strand.
ATATGAGTTCAATTAACAAGAATTCAATGGAATAAACACTCGCGAGATTTCAGGAGCATATTGTGTAAAACCCCATACCTTAAACCACCAAAAAGAACCAACATGAATCATCACATAATTTCAGCCTCAAAATCTAAACAAACCATCACGTTCCTCTCGCGAAAATAATCCAATCAAGTTCTAGCCAAAACTCGAGAAAACACCAAATAAGCCTTCTAATCTAAGGTTGAAATCTTGAATAAGCTTGGGGCAATGGTTTGTAGATGAAAGGGAGTAATTTTGGAGAGGTCTTCTGGTTGAAAAGTTGTAGACAAAGTGATTATTAATTTCAAGCGACGAATTTGTTGATATATAAAGGAATAAGAGTTTGATTAAGAAAAGAGTTCTAATCAGATACAAACACTAAAAATTTTATTTCGGAGGATCGGATCGTTGGAATCGCTTGAAATATTAGTATGTTGTAGAGAATGGCGAGACATGACTTCTCACAAAAATTCAGCTTGATCGGAAGGTCGGATTTCTAAAAATATTATTTTTACTAGAGAGTTTTATGTTTTGAGGACTCTTCTAAATAATAAAAATTCAATTAAAACTCCATTTTAATTCCGATTTCGAAATCGTTTGAAATTCTTTCCTTTAAAAATAATAACCAACATATTTGAGCAATACAAATAATTTTATCTTAAAATTTATTTTTCCTCTTTATTTCGAAAATACCCCAAAAATTACGCGGGTTGTTACACCGTTACTGTAAAATCTTTGTTCCCAAGTAACGAGTCAGAAGATTGGAGGCATCTGGTGGAGAAGCAACTTGAAACTAGAGAAGGGACAATGAAAATATTAGAGTTAGCCAACTATCATGTGCTACAAGGAACTCTCCACTTTAAGAGTCCTGGAGGGTTTCTGGCAAGGTACGTCGGTGAGCAACAAGCCAAGGAGAGGTTAATATAAATGCACCAAAAGCACTGCAGAGATACTGATGTTCTCCTTTATAGACGATTGCAGCGAGGTGGGTATTATTGGCCTGCTATGAGCGCAGAAGTGGCTCGCTTGCAACAAAGTTGTTTAAAGTACCAAGCTAATTTTGACCAACCGATGGAGGCTAACTTTATGGAAGCCTTCGAAGATTAGAGACAGTCGTACCTAGCATATCTGAAGAATAGGGAGTTGCCCGCTGAGAGAGCGGATGAAATTTACCTTAGAAAAAGGATAGCCCATTTCTACTTGGTTGAGGGAGAGTTATATAGGAAGGGGTACAATGAGAAGGCGCTAAGGTGCGTAGACAAAGAGGATGTGGAAAGGGTGCTGAAAGAATCTCATGATCCCTCCCACATGGGAGGCGCCAAACTGTATGATCGGCTGATGATGCTGAGATACGACTGGACAACCATGGAGGCTGACTCCATTAGATACGTGAAGAAATGTAAAGCATGTCAAGTTCATGGAAACATGGTGCATGCTCCTTCTGTCAGCCTGCAAAGCTTGGCAGCTCCTTATCCCTTCCATACATGGGCGTTCGACCTGGTGGGAAAGATCACCTCGGCCTCTCACGTCAAGGTTTTTATCATTGTGGCTACAGAATTATATACCAAATGGGCAGAAGCCATCCCTCTAAGGAGAGTCACTGCCCAAGTGGTAACCCAATTTATAAAGGAGTATATCATATGCAGGTTCGGTATAACCAAGGTAATCTTAACAGATAATGGGAAGCAATTCGTATGCAAAGAAATGGCCCTCCTCACAGACAAATATAAAATTGTGCATAATAACTCAACCATCTCCTACCCAAAGGGCAATGGCCAAGCAGAGGCTACTAATAAGACCCTGATAAACATTTTGAAGAAAATTCTAGAGGAAATGTCGGGGGCATGGGATGAGAAGTTACATATGGTGTTATGGGCTTACCGTACTTTGAAAAGAAACCCACAGGGCTTACTCCATTCTCTTTGATATACGGGACCGAAGCTGTCATACCAGTGGAATTGGCAGTACCTTCAGCCAGAATTTCTCTTAGCAATGGGCGCATCCCTGACCCAAGGCATGTGCAGCTGGAGGCACTGGACGAGCATAAAGACAAGGCGAGAGAGAATTTCAAAGTCTACACTCAACAACTATCCAGGGCCTATGAGAACTTAGTCAAGCCTAGAGATTTCCAAGTGGGAGACTTAGTTCTGCGAGCATCAACTCACCATCTTCATAGCATGCCGGCATCAAAATTCAAACCCAACTGGGAGGGCCCCTTTGTCGTCAGAGGAGTGGGGAAGTCGGGGTACTATCAAATTTCAGAACTAGAGAGTGATTGCCTTCAGTCCATCAACTATAAGTGGTTGAAGAGGTACTATGCTTAGTAAAAGAAAGCAATTTTTGTTTGTGTTTTGCATGTCTGTAATGGATTTTCAGGGTTGCTCCTATACCAAAAAAGTTTTTTTTTTATAAATTTTTTAGAGCAATACCACATTGTAAATAACACACAAAAGTAAAGAAATGAAATAGAAACACTTTTGATCATTGCTTGCTTGCTTTGTTTACTCATTTATATATATACAGAAATATATATACATTCCCTGCTAAAATAAAAGCGAGTACGAAAAAAAAGTAGGAACTTTGCTCACTACACTTGGGAGGTAAGTCCACCCTAAGAGAGAGCGTACTGAGCAAAGTCCCTCAGGCATAAATTAAGAAAAAATGTAGAAGGGGGGGGGGGGGGGGGGGGCTAAATTCCTCCTTTTTAATATTTCAAAGAACAGTGAAACTCTTAAAGAGAATATAGAGCAAGGACCCCAAAGACTAGGGGCTCGCTAATTCAAATAGTTTTTTTTTCAATGAAACCAAACTTTCTAGAAGGGGACAGGGGTCACTCCCCTGCCCAATTTTGCCTTTACGAATATAAGTAGTAGTGTGCAGGAATACCCCAACAGACATGAGGGGCAATCCAAGACAGTAACATGCAAATACCTCACAGTTACAAGAGATGCATGTTCAAAATATATATATACATACGTACATAACTTTTCAAATAAATGCAAGTACCCCGCAACATAGGGGTAGCCATCAGTGGACTAAATGCTCACAGAAATTAGAGTAAGTCATATAAAACAAACACCCACAGTATAAAGGGAGAACAAGGGAAAAGAAAAGTGCAGAAGAAATAAAGTGTCTCATCCATGAAGGATCAGTGATGTACACACAGAATTTTGAGCATTACAAAGCAAGAAGTAGTCTATCAGCTAGAAATGACAAAAAATAAATCATCATGAGCGATGGCGCCGGCATACGACGGACCAGCCTCCCGTAGAAACTCTTCCTCCAACCTGATGAATTTAGCCTCGTCCTCCTCACCGCCACACCTACATTAATGCAATCTGATTTTGGATTCTCATGGCCTCAGCCTGCCGTTGCTTAACTCTAGACTGTCGGGAAGTGTGAAATCTCACTATCTTCTGGAAAGGAACACTCAAAAAGGGGCGAACTCCCGTATCAAGCCAATCCAAACGGAAATGATAGAACTGCTGTAAGTCGCAGAGAGCATCCAAGAATAATGAAATAGAAGAGATAGTCAGCTTAGCAGGGGAGGTAGCCAAGAACTCATGAACATGGTTGGCAAGAGATTTCAGGTTGAAGGCCGTGAGACTGTCAATCTAAAGTATACTCTGAGAAGTGAATGTCTCGACATGGTGCTCTAAGATGAGATCCAAGAGCTGATGCTCATGTGTCCTGATCGTCCTGGTAACTCCTCACGCCATAGTCTACCCGCAATAGTTGCAGCATCCTCTACTTCACCATCACCGTTGGAGTGGAGAGATCCTACCTCAGAAGGGAGGAAAGAAGACTCTCCACCAGAATTAGCGTCATCGACCAGGGGAGTGGCCTCAGAACTATGATCTCTCTCCATAGCCAGCCCACTGCCAGACTCCACAGTCATCGGAGTACTCCCATACACCTAGAAATAACGAGACAAAGGTGAAATGAGAACGCTTGCACAGTATACGCAAGAAGAAAATAGGGGAATAGTAAAAAGAGGGGGTATGCTAGTTTAATACCTCTCTCGCAGTGGTCCCACTGCCAGACTCCACAGTCATCAGAGTACTCTCATACACCAAGAAACAATGAGACAAAGGTGAAATGAGAACGTTTGCACAGTATACAGAAGAAGAAAAGATGGGAATAGTAAAAAGAGGGGGTATGCTAGTTTAATACCTCTCTCACAGTTTTCCCACTGCCAGACTCCACAGTCATCAGAGTACTCTCATGCACCTAGAAATAATGAGACAAAGGTGAAATGAGCATGCTTGCACAGTATACGCAAGAAGAAAATAGGGGAATAGTAAAAAGAGGGGGTATGTTAGTTTAATACCTCTCTCGCAGTTGCCCCACTGCCAGACTCCACAGTCATCGGAGTACTCTCATGCACCTGGAAATAATGAGACAAAGGTGAAATGAGAATGCTTGCACAGTATACGCAAGAAGAAAAGAGGGTAATAGTAAAAAGATGGAGTACGCTAGTTTAATACCTCTCTCATATCCATCCCACTCTCGGACTCCACAAATATCGGAGAAACTTCATCAGACTCCATAGTCATCGGAGCAACCTCACTTAACTACAAACAATGCAACAAGGGCAAAGATGGAAATGCTTGCAGAATTTAAGCAAAATAATAAAGGCATAAAAAAATTAACATAAGGGAATTGGATACCCTTATACACTCTACCTAAATAACGCTCTCCATAATAGTCGAGGGAGGAGGTGCGGGGGCTCCCACAGGGGCCGCCACACTGGTCGATACTCCTATAAGGGTTGCCTCAGCGACCAGTGCCTCTAAAGAGGTGGCCTCAGTCTCGAGTGATCCTAAGCGAGATACCCCAAGGAAGGTTGTTGCAGGGGGTGCTCCTAAAGGGACTATCTCAGTAATCAATGGTCCTAAAGAGGCTATCTCAACCTCGGGCACTTCCGAAAGAACAACCTCAGCAATGGCAGTCGCAATGGACAGGCAAGGCTGTGGAGGAGAAGAAGGGGAAAGAATTAATAAATCACTTATCCCATGAATAAAAAATATCTCAATTAAAAAGGGAGAGGAAAATTCCTCTTTGGCACAGCAAAGATAGCTACCTGAAGGGGCATGATAACAGGGCAAGCAGACTCGTGTATAGGGGCTGCTGAAGAGACAATAGCAAGAGAGCTGCCATCGAAATAGCACCAAGGGATAACTACAAAAAAAGAGAAAGAGGGATATGATAAATGCAGGCTGAATAGAGAAGAAATCTATAACTAAGCAAGTATGAAAATACTGGGGCCCCATCCAGAGGGGAAGAGCGAAAAAGGACGGTCGGTGCGGCAGGGGCCGTGCTGATAGCCTGTAAAGAATGAAAACGTGTTATTCATCACTAGTTCGAGGAAAAGAGATTCCATGCTTGAGTGGAAAAGGCCTAACCTGAAGTGTAGGCTCACTAGTTGAGGCCACAGTAAATATTAGGCCACGAGAAATTGCCTGAACCAAGGGTCTTCCATCCATAGATATGCGGACTCGGGGGATAGAAATCCTCCCCGAATAGGACAAACCGGGGATAGTAACATCAGGTAAGGGAAGAGTACCTCCCTGAGAAGAAAATCCAAAATTCGTTAGGACCTTCTACCGAAAGGAAACAAACATTCAAAAAAAAAATACATACCTTAGATGAGGAGGTGCCCAGTGGCTCAGCTGTAGAAGTTCCCACTGCCAAAAGAAGAGAAGATGAAGTGACAATGCCGGCAGACACAACCCCTGCACATTGTAAATGGGTAAATAAAAGGAAAGAGTAAAGAAAAAAAGGGCACATCGATTTTTTTTTATTATAGCAAGGCATACCTGAGCAGAAGGAGATGACACGAAAGTGGTCCTCAGGCCGGTATGGTGCACAGATGAAAGCTGCAAGGAAATACCAGTATACACATCTAAAATTTAATTGGAAAATTAACAAATTACATTAAATAGTAAATGAGGTAAGGAGATAGAAAACCTCTCTAAAAAGGCCTCGGGAAGAAACGAGCATGGAATTCCTCTCCCGCTGAAAAGGCGTCAGTCGTAGTGGGGGAAGAGGAGAACTACTTGCCTCTATGGAAATGACCTGCAAAATACGATAGAATACTTTCCTTAACAAATAAAATAATGAGGGGGAAGAGATTAAAATCATATGTATCAAATTTCCAACAAAGGGGAACACTTACCGTAGCAGAGCTCGTAGTCTGGCCATAAGGGAGATGTCGGGTAGTGGGGATAACTCCCCCAGAAGAATGGGATGCCTCATCATCACTAAAAGACTCTCTAGAGACTGATAACAAAGTATAAGTGTCAGTAGTGCTTTTGTTATGGAAACCCAGGTCGCCCATATCACCCGAAGAAGAACTATGGTCGTCATAGCAAGGGGTGCTTCCATAATTAACTAGTTCCTCTTCCAATGAAGGGGAGGGAGATCCAGGACGTGAAACTCTGAGAGAACTAGTTCCAATAATTAAAGAATTTCGTAATATAGTACCTTCTGCAATGGGAATAGATGCGACCCGCGCCTCCCGGGAAGAAAGGTCCGATGCTACGTAACATTTCTTTTTCACAACTTGATATGTCTCCTCCACCCCAAGATCATCAGTATCGGACTCTTGGTCCACTATGGAGGGGCATCCATGCCATCGCCATTTCCTTTCTTCTTCTTTGCAGCCCGAGTCCTCACAGGAGAAGGGGGAGGAGAAGCGGTAGAAGCAGTAACGAAATTAGATACATCTGTGTCGGGGTGCTTCCTTTTGCTTGTGGTAGAAGTACTCACTTTCCCTCTGCTTTTTGGTCGACTTCTAGACTTCACAGGGTGAAGTTCAGCCAGCAGGGGCTGAAGTGACTCGTCAAGAAGAGGCTTAACTAAAATGGGAATGGCCTGTTCCAAGGGTGGCGTGGAAGTGGTACTGAGAAACCAAGGATCTTTCTGCGTCCGCCTGACCAAAAACTGGGCTTTGGTATATTTAATTAGGTTGGTCTCATGAGGGGGCCAACTACACATTCTTGGATCAGACGAACCTGCCGCTGCTAAAGAAAGAACCAAGATGAAGTAAACTAAGGATGATAATCGAAGGGAGACACATAGAGACCACCCAAACCACTGACCCTACGGAATAATCCCCGAAGAGTGAAGCTAGCACACGCCTCTGAAAATGCCTCAGAAGGATCGTTGTAGGTAGGAAGAGGAGGTATGTGAACGCCCTGATCATAGCCAAACTTTTGTTTGGCCCTCTCGGAATGATAAGATTCAGCACGTGGACCTAACTCGGTCCAAGAAGGGAGGTGGCATGGTAAGAGCATCATCACCACATTAATATGAGGACAGGTCGAAACAGACCCCACTGCTGAAGGGCAATAGAAAGTCCCGCCATCGCCATGGAAAGAAAGCCAGCTGAAAGTTCCCCCAGGGCGCTTGGTATAAGGCTGAAATTGAAACTCCTCAATATCATCAATTAATATTCCCAAGTGCCATCGGAGAAGTCGCGCATCATCGCTGTGACAAGCATGGGTCCCTGGAGTAAAGTGGGGAAAGTGGTCAAATAAAAAGGCCATTAAGAGAGAGGCATTTTCATAATTAGCAGCATCATACCGACCGTAAGACCTCTCTACATCTATATGTGCTCGGTCCATCCAGGTGTAAATGGGACCCAAAGTCAAGGCAGCCATAGGTATTGACCTACCACGTGATAACCGTACAGCCAGTTTAAAAAGAAATTCACGAGGGGAATCTTCAGGCTTACCTGGTAGAAGGAACCGAGTCAAAAATGTAACCAAGAAAGAAGCCAAATGTGAAGGAGAGTGGAGCTTGGGATCATCCTGGGTTCTGGGGGCTGCGCGGGAAGTCTCCCCCTTCTACAACTGCTTGAAATCCCTGAACCAGTACCTTTGCCATTTGGCAAAGGAATGCTTGGAATGAGCGGTTATATTTATAGCTACATACTTTGAGCACTCACTGAGAGCTGACTGTAGCTCCCCCACCATCTCCTGCTCTAAATAATCCTCGCAGTCATCAGAAAAAACCTGTTGCCCAAAGAAAGGAAGAGCATACAATTCACATACATCCTCTAGAGTGATAGTAAATTCACTCCACCCCGTGACAAATGTGTGGGTCTCCATACTCCATCGAGACAATAAAATAGTGAGCGAAGAAATATGCTTAGATATGGTGCAGGACTTCAGGCTGCTGACGTCAGTAAAAAGACCCACCTCCCTAAGAATTGACACATAATCAGGAATGCTCAGAACATAGTCAACCCAGCTAGCCCATTCCTCCATGGGACCCCCCGTAGCCTTAGCTTAAATATTGGAATAAGAAAAGTCATCGCGATCGACTCAGACTCGGAGAATGGAGTCCAGATAAATAGTAGGGAAATCAGCAGACTCACTTAACCCCACATGAGAGCGCTCAAGAACAGTGTTAGAAATTTTTTCCCCAAATTTGGAAAGCGAAACCATGAAGTTCTCAGCAGGACCAAAAAATGGAGCACGGCGATAAATACCAAAATCCAGCCCTTGGTGAACGCGCATATAGTCCTTCTATGCCTGAGAAGAGGATGACGTAGCTGATGAACTACCAAGAGTCACTGGCTCAAGAAAAGAACTCATCCTGGTAGGGACTTCGAGTGATGGATCCTGGGTGTCCCCGGACGCAAAAAAAGAAGTGGAAGGGACAACCCCGGTAGAAATAACAAATTACGAACTGGGCGAGGAGCCCTGGGTACCTGTGGCAGTAGCCGCTAACAATGTGGAACCCTTGGCAGTAGGTTCCATGATTAAAGTCTCCAAAGGTGCGAAACTTCTAAACCCCAAATCACCAGCACGAGATAAACTCACCAATAAAGGGAGCAGCGAGGAACCTTCAGTCGGCAGCATACTCTCTATAACGCCAATAGTTGGAGAGACACCCTGGGTCATGGAACCCTCGATGCCACAAGAGGTCGAGACACCCTGGGTTGTGGAACCTTCGACGCCACAAAAGGTCGAGACACCCCCAGCCGCCAATAGTTGATTTGGCGAGGAACCCTTGGTTAGGTGACGCGAGGAACCCCCCATGTCTAGCGCAAAGCACGAGGAACCAACACCAATATAAGTGGTTATCGAGACATCCTTAGGGATGACATCGGCGGACGAGGGACCTCCCTTGTCACAGCTGGCAGCTTGCCCCACATAGGCAGGGTTCGAGACACCCAAAGAAGAAAAATCAAATGGAGACAACCCCCTTGTAATACTTCCAAACGCCGAGACGCCCCCAGCCATTAATGATTGACTCGGCGATGAACCCTATGTATCTAGGGCAACACGCGAGGAGCCACTGCCAGTGCTAGCATATGTCAAGATACCCTAACCCAAACCAAATTGTAAATTCTCAGAACCCAAGGTTGAGATACCCCCACCCAAAGCAACTTAGGTGTTTGCAAAATCCAGGGTAATCGGCGAGGGACCCTCAGATGTGGGATCCACTCGCGGCGAACCTTTAATAGCTTCCATATTAAACGAGATACCCTTTTCCCCAAACAAGATGCCATCGGTCGAGACCCCCTGGCTGTCAATAAAGGTTCGGTCGAGGAACCGCAAGGCAATGAGGAATTAAATGAAACCGTACCTTGCGAAGTCGCCATCTGATGTGCAGCGGAAGAAACCACAAGATCTCCCTTACTCGCTGAGAGAAATGGTGAGGATCCCATGAGGGTCCTCGACCCAAAATCAGTACCACCACCCGATGGAGAAGACGCATGCTGTCCAGAAAAAGCATCGGCGCCACCAATAAAACGCGACCGGAGGTCGCCGGCGACCATAGTACCAAGGGTGGGGGCGGTGAGGATAGGCAATGAAGAAGGTATGGAGCCCAGTGTTAAGTGAGATATGGGGGTGTTCACATCTGAAGAAGGATTTGACGGATTAAAAGCAATCAATGAAGTATCGAAAAAAATAGAGCAAAAGATTAGAGGCTATGGTGTTTTAAAGTCCTTTTCTCTCACTACGAACCCAAAGACCCTATGAGGGTTTTGAAGAAGATGCAAGAGCTAAAGAAAAAGGCCTTATGTTTTTTACATCAAAGTGGGAAAACGTGCAGGAAGGCAAAAAAAGGTGATGACCTTTTTTGCCAAATGATGAGATGATAGTTCCCACACTGACGGGTGGGTTCTCAAAAAAAAAAAAATTAAAAACCTCTTATAAAGGGACACCGCACTTAATGATCCTAGGGTCCCTAAAAAAATATATGTATATATATATATATAATTGTTGAAGTTGATTTTATGGCATACAAAGTTTTTTTGGTCTACCCAACCCAAAAAACTTTGCACGAGAGGCTAATGTAGAAGGGTGTCTACCTATAAAAAAAGTAAATAAAATAAAAATACTTTTATTATTATTATTAATGACATTCGAGAGGTGCCCCGCAAGGGCCAATGCATAAGTCCAAGTTTGAAAAGTGCCACTACAAGGGTCACTGCAGCAATGACATTCGAGAGGTGCCCCGCAAGGGCCACCGCAGAAGTCCAAGGTTGAGAAGTGCCAATGCAAGGGTCACTACAGCAATGACATTCGAGAGGTGCCCCACAAGGGTCACCGCAGAAGTTCAATATTGAGAAGTGCCACTGCAAGGGTCACTGCAACAATGACATTCGAGAAGTGACCCACAAGGGCCACATCAGAAGTCCAAGATTGAGAAGTTCCACCGCAAGGGTCACTGCAGAAATGTCATCCGAGAAGTGCCGGTGCAAGGGTCACTGCAGTAATGACATTCGAGAGGTTCCCCACAAGGGCCACTACAGAAGTCCAAGATTGAGAAGTGCCACCGCAAGGGTCACTGCAGAAATGTCATCCGAGAGGTGCCACTACAAGGGTCACTACAGGAATGACATTCAAGAGGTTCCCCACAAGGGCCACTGCAGAAGTCCAAGATTGAGAAGTGCCACTGTAAGGGTCACTGCAGAAATGTTATCCAAAAAATGCCACCGCAAGAGTCCCGACAGAAACTCATATTGAGAAGGAACCCACCCAGGGTGGCCAGGATGAGGGAGTGGCTACCATGAGCAACTCCTCATCATGAAACGTCATTATTTAAAAGAACAATAGTATTAACACATTGCTTTCTTATACAAGTTGCCTAGTTGAGCAAGCAGGGCTCAAGTAGGCTAGTTGGGACCTCCTAGGAGTTCTGGCTTGGCGGCTGAGGGTCAAGGTATGCTGAGCAAGCTCAACCACTTAGCACTATAGGATTGAGAGAATACTAGTAGGAAGACCCAGAAGTCATTCAAGACTACACACACTTCACACTTGGTCACAAGTGAAGTGAGCTGCCAAAGAGCTGTCTACTCACAAGAAATAAAATCTTTATAAAAAAAATGACATTTCCAAAAGAGGGGGTCCTCGAGGTCCCTCTCAAGAAAAATAATAATTTTAGAAGAGAGGGGTCATTAAGGCCTCCTCTCTTAAGATTTGCAAAATTGCACCAAAAGTTACCGTTTCAAAAGATAATTACCAAATCTGATATCTTGTCTTCATTAGGAGACATATGTGCTTTTTGACTTTGGTTGGCACCAGGTGGCACTTGCAGGAGGGGACAGGAAGGGCTGCCTGTAGGTAGGGACAAATGGTACACTTCAGACACTGTTCCCCACCAACCCTCTAAATTTTGGCGCTCAAAAATGCCAACTCAGTCCTAATGCCCTAGTATAAATAGGCCTCTGGGCAAGGTCAATAGAGATAATGGAAATTTCACTGTTACTCTGCCAAAACCACACCAGACCTACCTAATATTCTCTCCCTTCTCATTTTCTTAGTGCTGAGTGCCTTGTTATTTCACTCCCCACTGACAGCCATCATTCTCATGTGTTTCCCCTGAGAAAATTACTATTTTTCTGTGAAAGTTCATCTTCTTTCAGGGAGTGAGTGGAAGCTTGAGTTCCATTGTTACCATAAGGAGAAGGTTTCTTGAGAAGTTGCACCAGAAGACCTTGCAGGCATTGTCCATTGGAGTGGGTCAAGCCTCACCCTTTCTAGATACTCATAGACCCCAGTCTCACTACAGTCCTACAAGATCTATTTTTTTAGAGTTGTGGGGGTTAAACTTAATTTTCTAAAAGGTCACTATTAAAATTACATTTGAAACGATAGTTGATTTGTTATTTTGATATTAATTTGTGAGAATTCAATTAATTAAATTAATTAGTTAGAATGGCTAGAATTTGTGGTGTAGACCCACTCCTTGATTGTTCTCATATTTATTTACCTCACTTATCTCTTATTTTAGTGTTAGACTTTGTTTTTTCATTTTAGTCATTTTTTTAGTTTGTCATTTGATCTCTCATTTAGTTTAGTATAGTTTCGTTCACCTTAGATAATTGTTTTAATATTCAAAAAAGCTAAAAAAAATAGAAAAGAAAAATTCCAAAAAGAAAACAAAAGTGAATTACAATTGAGTTTGTCTCTAGCTTACCCTCTTGATGTGGATTGATACTCTTACTTACCTCTACACTTTAGTTTGATATTATTTTGTAGGTATTTTAAGGTTTTGATTGACTTGGCTTTAAACAACGACAACACACAAAAAGAAAAGTTATCAGTTATTATGATTTTATTATACTTTGTTCCAGCGTAAAATAACAGTGCATTTAATTTATATATTTGCTGGTTATATTTAGTTTTGTGTATATGTCTCTCTCTAAGGAACGAAGACACTCGATCTCTCCTTCACGTCATCGGGGTGGTGAAGATACTTTTTTATTGAGGGATTAGATTGTTGCGGAGATGATAATGGGAGCTTTTTTTATGTATTAATGACAACCATCTTTGTTATATTTAGGATGTTCAAATGCTGCAAGCACTATTGCGCTACAATAACATTTTATATGGAGACGAGCATTACAACAGTTGGTAAGAGGTTAGACCAGTTATATTCCAAGAATCATCCATGATATAAAAAATATTTTGAATTGACCATTTTATTTGAGTGTCAAAATAGATGATGAATTCTATAAATCTGTAATGTTGCCACAAGTTTCAGAATTCTTGGACCCATTAAAATCTCCTTGGTATGATTGGGTACAGATATTATACATAAATGCGAGCATTCCAGACTTGCAGTGGGATAGAGTTAGGAATTTTGGAATTTATGGAAAGAGAATTTTGTGTAAAACTAAGGTTTTCGCATCGTTATGGCCTTTTGACAGGGTAGATTTAACAAGTTAATTAGCAATTGAATTATATGTTACAGTACAATTGATGGATTTAGGGGCAAGTGGATTCTCAATCTCAGTAATACCTTTTAGCATTTTCCATATTATTGATTGCTTGTTTTGTTTTCTCGTTGCTGCTATTTTGGTGCTGGTCATCTGTGACGAGGTAAGAAATTTAAATAAATTTGTTACCGATTGCACGCTTTTTCATATAAGATGTTTGTTGAGATTTCAGAGTTAAATATTCCTGAAGTTATGAACTCAATTGCTTTTAACCATTCTTTTCTAACATAACTGTGAAATACAAGCAGATGAGAGCTTTTTATTATGTGTGCACAGTACTTTTGTAATCATATCATAACTGTGAAATACATTTTGTACTTTGGTACCTATTTCACTGATCATCTCATTTAATCAACATTTATATAGCATTGCAAGCAAGTAAAAAAATAATATAACATTAATATATATTGATTAAAATCAAATTAATAATCTCATTTAAATACAGATATAGAAAGGGATCCGAACAATATTTGAACACTAACATGAAAGCAATATATTTGTTTAAAGTCTAAACAATAATAGTGAAATCGATTTCACTGGGCGAATTCTAGCAGAATTAGGCAATGTATAGAACTTTATTTCCTCTCTAGCATATGTTTTTTTTATTGCTGATGGTGCCGCTTTTTGGACTAAATTTTTGGCCAATTTAGTTAACGATAGCAACCATTTTCAATGGACATCACTATTACCAAACTACTACCTTAAAAAAGGTATTTTGTTCATCGCCTTCTTTAAGATTGTATTTTTTTCATCGCCTACTTTAGAATCATATCCATTTTCTTGAGTAATTTGTTACCAAGTATAGCCGACCTATGAAATAAAATTCATAAAACAGGAAAATAGAGGCATTGTTTCATTATTTACCGCACAATCGTCAATTTATTTATTCTGTATCCAATAAGAACCATCTTTGATGCCCCCCACAAGAGCCCCGACATATTAATACCACGAACAAGCTTTTCTAGCTTCTGCATGTTTGTCTTATCATGTTAAGGCTTCACATTTATAAGAACAAACGAGATTGAATTTGTTTGTTCTTCTCAGATGAAAGATGAAAGAGGGAAGACTAAACTTCTTCGGTGCTTATGATGACCCCCATGAAGGTATACTATTATTTTAAGATGATTTACACCACTCAATTTGTTAGGGTTTAATTACTGTGATTATGTTGGAGTTTAGATATTAACTTTGGTTTATTCATTTACATCAGTTTCATGTACACACTAAGTTGTCAAAAGTGGAACATCTTTGAATTTGATTGTTGAAGTGTCATAAGAGTATTAAGTATAACAATGCAGGTAGGCATGTTAGCTAAATACCCTATTACCACTCAATTGTTCCCATGTTCTATATGTTATAATGTTATTAACACTCAACTCTAACAGTGACTGCAAGTTCAACACTACAAGTTTAATCTCCAATAGTCGTATTCTTAACATTCATTGTTTCATTTTTAGTGCATTTCAGTATAATATGTATATGTTTAATAAGTCTTCGTTCCTGAACTGCAAGATTAAATAGAATATCATGAACCTTGGTGTGGGATTCATTCCGTTCATGACATTATTTTTCATGTTTGTAGAATAATGGACCCTCTATGATTCTATCCATTTAATTATATAGTTCATCTTGATCTATTTTTTCAGTTTTGTGTTCTTGGATTTGGTTTTGTTCACCATTGATCCTTTTTATTGGTTTGTGAACATGAAACATACATTGTGGTGGTTTGTTCAGTAGTTCTGTTCAGTGTGGTGGTATGAGGTTTTGATGTTATATGATGTTATGGGTTAATATGGTAGTGGTGTAGGTTTATCCTTCTTTTTCTCTTCTTTTTTATTGACTGTTTTTATTTAGATTTTAGATGTTGAAAAGTGACAAGACAATGGGACACATGGTATAATGATTTAAAAATTATTGGTTCAAATGATTATTTATATCTTCTTGACATGTATTTATATTTGCATGAACGTAAGTTCTTGACATGTGGTTTCTTAACATGTATTATCATTGACATATGGGTTATTGACATGTATTATTATTATTTCTTCTTGACATGTATTATTATTACAGCAGCCCCGACTTCTGCTAATTCAACATACACATCTTCGAAATGATTCTGAGCATGGTTCGTAATACCTACGGTAGTAGAGCCACCATCAACTTTAACCCATTCATATGATTCAGAATATTTTAGGTCTTTCACAGCAGAATCTTAGCCTTTGCAGACTGGGATCCTAAGAAATGAATCAACCCTTAATGTCCACAACCTTGAACCCATGTTAATGCCCACAATCTTGAACCCATGCTAATTTATAATGACTTTGGGTTTTTGCCTTCTACCAGTTGTGGATTTTTGACGACCTATAGTCTTCAATGCATATTTTTTAGTGCTCATTTATCTCCTTTTTTGGTGGATGTAGGATGCATTTCACAGACTTACAAATTTGCACATTATTATGATCACAAGGTTTAGACCTGAGGCATACATACTTTGGAGCATGGGTACTTAGCTTGAGGCCTCCATACAAATGTCGAATACTTTGGAGAACAGTGAATGTTGTTGCATTATATTTGTTGTGCTGCTGTTGCATATTTGTTGTTGCTAATGCTGCTATTGTTGCATATTTCCTAATGTTGCTGCTGTTGCATCTTTTTTTCAACTTCTAATGCTGCTGTTGTTGCATATTTGTAACAATAGTTGTACCAACATTTCATTCTTTTTCAAACTTCATCCCTTTTATCATGCCAAATAATTTGGTAAAAATATTTTGCAGTACCTAATACAGATTCTATGTTTTATAATACTACATCAATTAATTGAAGTTAAGGATACGATATCGTTGCAATTTTGTTAGTTGGATCAGAGGATGATGGGGCATTTGTACTAACTTTTGTGTTTACATCTACCCCAACTAGGTGTCACATCTACCCCAACTAGGACAGATAAGTAAGCTTTTACTTTTTCATTATTTTTTGTTAGGTGTTTGATAAACGTCCTAAATAAATTATTAACTTTATTATGACTTTATATTTTCACTTAAATGTTTTGTTCACTATATGGACCATTGAGAGAACATTAACTTAAATGTTCGGTTGGTGATCTATATTCAGGTTTTTGTGATCAACTATTTTCAATTTCATTAAAAATGAATGTTTTGTGTGAATTTTATTGCAAGATTCAAGTCATGAATGTTTAGTGTCAATTTTATTACATGAACGCGTGATCTCATATTTGCTCTTCATTGACATGTCAATGTTAAACAGGTGTATCCAATGTATGGAAGTCGACCGGTTTAGGAATGGCTGTTGAGAGGGATTTTTTAGGTAACGCGAATCACATAATTTCAGTAATAGGCGACGATATTATGACTGCGGGACATGCATACAAGGCAATGAACAGTGCATGATATCTCGACTCTAAAATCATAAACGTCATATGTTGAATATTGCTATTGTGTTATTTTTTTATTTCTTAAACATGGCGGATAGTCCTACAAATAGAGGAAGCCCTATTCAATTTTTTTTTTTATTTTTTACAATTATTTGTGTTATGTAATTGTTTTTTTTAATTAAGTATTGGTGTTACTTTCACGAATTGAGTTGAATGTGTTATACGATGTTTAGGACGGATTATTAATATTATTGTTGAAGTATTTTTTCCTTTCTGGAATAAGTGGGTAGTTTTATAAATTATACAACACTATATGTATTATATATAAAACTTTATAACTTGAATTATATACGACATAACACTTTGTTTTATTGGGGGATAGAAATTGCTTTCGATTCTCAATTACGTACTTTGAAATTTTTTGTCGTTTTGCGATTATATATTTTTGTAAATTTTTGTCGTGCCTTTAGGCACGGGAATACCATATATATATATATATATATATATATATATGTTATTTTGTCAATCTCGGTTTAAACTAAAATCTAATCCAAGTTTTGTTTTAAAAAAAACTCATACTGTGTTTCGATTTTTTTTTTATAAAGCGAATTCTGTTTTTTTTTAAATCAGATCTACTTTTATTTTTAGGTAAACTATGTTTCGTATATTATTGTTTGGATTTTGAACTGTGCATGTGTTAGACTCACATTCAGGTTAAATAAAAATAGGACTTAAACAAAATTTATAACAAAATTTATTGTTTCAAACCTATGAAAGCTGGTGTATGGTTTATTTGTGTAAAACTACACTTTTGGTATACTCTTCCTGAGTTGGGTGTGGAGATTTCGTATAAGTGTTTTGTATTTAATCTTAATCACTACTGTTGATTACTATTTACTAAAAAGAAAAACCTTATATGTGTTTCATCTCTTAGTAAGTTACAATCTTCTTACATACTCCTTAAATAAAACTAATTTTATTAATTCTGTTTATTATACAACTTCACTAATATCTGTGTGTTGGGTGTCTAGTTGTGCATGTGTATCTAGTGTTCACTGCCTTGGTGTGAATATTATTGTATTTTAGATTGTGTGCGGGGTTGGATAACTTAGTCTGGGTTTACAGTTTGTACTGAGTAGTTTTATGTATTTACACTTGTTATTCTGTAATTTGTAATTAATCACTGGTGTTAGTGGACTTGGGTGTGTGTGGTCCTGGAACTAAGGGACCCCGGTTTTCCACTTTTTTGGTTTCCTCGTGAACAAATACCCAGTTCTATTCCTCTTTTCCTCATCCCATTTTAAGTCATTTTTATTTGGGAAACATCATCACAAATCTATTTTTTTTTGTACAATAGTTTCAATCAATTTTAAGACTGATTTATAAAAAGAGTTAAAAGAATTCTATTTAATAACTAAAACAAATTAGGGTGATTACGTTATTTCAAGTGGTATTAGAGCTTCAAGATTAGATTTCTAAAAGTTTTTATTCTGTAAAGATCCTGAAATCTTTGGTTTTAAATATCAATATTTTATTATGGGTGATCATAATGGGTCTTTCGTATGCCCTCCCGTGTTTGATCGTGACAACTTCACTTACTAAAAAGTAAGAATGGTTACGCACCTCCAACACTTAGGATATGAGGTATGAGATATTGTTGAAACTATTTTTTATGCTCCTAATCATTTAGTTGGTGATGGTGATTCTCAAATTTCTGCTAGAAATTCTCTTTTAGAATGGACTAAAGAGGAAAAGTTAAACACTCGATACAACAACAAAGAGAGGAAATATATTTATCAAGTGATGGGTGCAACTGAATTTAAAATAATTTCATCATGCACCTCATTTAAAGAGTCTTGGGATTTTCTAATGAGAACTTATGAAGGAGACTCTAGGGTTAAAAGGGCTAAGTCATAAATGCTAGTTAGACTTTATGATTCTCTTTATATGAAAGATAATGAAAAATTTGATGAGTTTTACATTAAAATGCAAGATATCATAAATCAATCTCATGATAATAGTATAGTGTATGTTGATTCTGAAATTTGTGACAAAAGTATTAAGTCTCTTCATATAAGTTTTGATTTAATTATTCATGCTATGGGTGAAAATATATAAAACAACTACACCTCTCATCTTTTGTGTAATAAACTTAAAACTTTTGAACTCCAAAACACTTTAAGAGATGAACAAAGAGGTAAATCACTTGCACACACCGAAACAAAAAATGTACTGAATTTTAGGTCTAGTGAAAATAGTTTAGCCTTTGTATCCTCCATGTCTAATTTAAATGAATCAAAAATTTTCTTAGATTCTTCATATTGTGAAATTGCTCTCATGACTATGTACTTTAAATAATTTGTGAAGTTTAGGAATCAGTTTGCTTTAAAGGAAGGTCAACATACCTGTTCTAATAGACATCATGAAAAATATTTTGAAAAGAAAAGTTTTAAAAAATCCGAACCTAAAAGGAATTGAGCCACATACAATGCAAAAAGTGCAATGAATATGGTCATTATGTGAACAAATATTTTTCTAAAGCCAAATGGGAACCCACAAATAAAGAACATTTATTTAAAACGTGGGATGATAGTTCCGATAGTGATAATGAGGAACATTTTGATAATCGCATGGCTTTCACATTTGTTTGTACTATTAAGTCTGAGGACATTTTTGACAATTTATTTACTCTTTATGATGATTCTGATTTGTGTGTAGATAATTGTGAGCTAGACTTTGTTAATTTGTCTCATACTTATCCTGTCCAAAATCACCCTACCGTCACAGCCTCCCTATATGATATTGGGAGTGTTTATGGTGATTTTGATGATTCTGATCCTCTTGAGGATTTTGCTACTGTAGAAGAGTGTGTGTGTAATAATTATTTTAATGACACACTTGATAACAAAACACACTTGGGAGGAATAAATTCTAGATTATTAGGTAAAATTGATGTTTTGAACAATCAAATTAAACTAATAACGGAAGAATCTACACTTCATGTAGAAGAACTTGAAAAAGATGTGATATTTCTTGAGAAACGGGTGGTTATTCTAACTAAAATAAACCACTCAATTGAAGTTAAACACAAGGATGTTTTGTTTAAATTGGATGAATCATAAAAGTAACTTAGTGAGACGTTGAAAAGGCTGCACGCTTATTCAAATTGTAGCATAACTGTGAAGTCTTTAAATAAATATGTTGATGAGTTTGCTCCCCTAAACAGAATTGGTTTTCTTGGTGAAGACTTTGGTGAAACATATTTTGTTAACTATAAAGAGAAATTCCCTCTGCAAATGAAATTAAATTGAGTATTAAGCATGTTAAAAAATATGGTCAAGCTATTGGTTTTGTCAAGCCAATGTTTGTGGGTAATTTTTGTCATAAAAAGGGACACTTAGAAAAATTCTGTTTTAAGAAACTAAGACAAAATAAACCCAGCTTAGGAAAATTAAAGTTGTTAGAATTAACAAAAATGTCAAACCTATTTTTGAGCGTGGTTTTTATTTAAATAAAGGTAATTTAGAACCATTTTATTTTAAAAAGGAGAAATTGAGTAATGTCAAAACTGTCCCTAAGCATGATACCCCAAATAAACTAGTTTATCGGAAGTTTTAACGTTGAAATTTTTGTAATAAAAATGGTCATTTAATATTTTTTTCTATAAAAGGTTGCATGCTAGTAATAAATCAGGCCTATTTTATGGTAAAACTGAATCAGTTAAGAAGCCTATTTTGTCTAACAAACAACCATTACAAATAGAAAATGATTTTTTGAAAACTAAGGCTGTTTGGGTTAGTAAGGCTGAATCAAGTGAAATGTTGATATTTAATGTTGTTTTATCATCATTAAATGGTCGAAGTAAAATCTCTCAATGGTACTTAGATTCAGGATGGTTTAGGCATATGACGGGGGATGAATCCAAATTCACCACTTTAAAATGTTTTGTTTGTGGAATTGTGACTTTTGGTGATGGAAATATGTCCCACATCATAGGTAAAGGGTCAATTAAGATAAATGGGCTCCCTAACTTGGAGGAGGTTTTACTTGTTGAAGGTTTAAAAGTAAATCTTTTAAGTGTTAGTCAATTTTGTGACACTGATCATGTTGTAAATTTTTCAAATCGGATTGTAAGATCCTAGACCCTAACGACAATACTGTCTTATATGGAACTAGGACTATAGATAATTGCAATGCTGTAATTCATGAAAATGAATATGATTAGTGATTTAGACTTATGGCATGAAAGATTAGGGCATTTAAACTACGATAGTTTTCAAACAAACAAGTCAAAATCTTATTCGTGGTGTGACCAAAATCACTAAAGTTAAACATTATGTTTGTGGCCCATACCAAATTGGTAAAATACACAAGGCCCCTAATAAGAAAGTAACTGATATTTTTACATCTCACCCTTTAGAATTGTTACATCTTGATTTAATGGGTCCTGATGATGCTGGGATTTAGCACCACCGGATAAGTGATAGTGAGCTCAAGCAGTAGCAGCCATGGCAGCCATGGAGATGAATAAGTGTATAAGTATGTAGAAGGGGATGAGTATAAGAGGAATTAGGACAATGATGTATAGTGGTTCAGCCAATTTGGCCTACATCCACTATGAGTGTGTGATCCACTAAGTATGGGCGCTAATGGACTTGGATACAATGCACATAACCCTCTCTCTCTCTCTCTATTGTGTGTACAAACAGAGTTTTAGCTAGGGCTACTGTTCATGAATCGATCCCCTGTAGGGTTGTAGATGACAAGTATATATAGGTCTTGGGGGGTGTAGTGTACCCCCCAAGTAAGCATGGTGCATGTGAATAATGATCTAGCCAATCCCCTGTTGACACCTGTAGATGCCAAATGATGACATAATATTCCCTCACGTGAGGGTGTGATTTTGTTATAACGGTCTGCCACGTGCCACATGAGCCTCACGCGCACTGTTCCACGCGTCTCCCAAACCACGCGCCGTGATGATGTCACCCTCGGCCTATGAGACGAGGCCGAGGGCAAAGTTTATTCCGGTAGTGAGTCTGGCTTGATTCTGGCCTCGTACTGTCGTACCCTCGTAGGGTCGTCCGGAGCCTGGGGGAGGGTCGGCCCCTCGTAGGGTCGTCTGGAGCCTGGTGGAGGGTCGGCCCCTCGTAGGTTCGTCTTAACCCTGGTGGAGGGTCGGCCCCTCGTAGGGTCGTCTGGGCGTGGTGGAGGCCAGCTGGGGGCCTGGTGAAGGGTCGGCCCCTCTTAGGGTCGTCCGTTTTGGACATAGTCTTCAGCCAAGCCAAGGATATAAACGGGTACATCAATCACCCTCCAGCCCTTAGCCATAGGTGCCGTTGAGATGGCTGAGGGATAATGTTGAAATTGGGATGCGTGTATGATCAGTTAGGTGAGTGACACTTGGGCAGGTACTCATTGCTATTCAAGTTTCCAAGGCACGGCGGCTGCACACTGGCATGGGGCTTTGTGCCCTAATTATACCCTTCTTGGCAAATGTGCTCATTTATTGCCAGGGTATTTAAGAGTTTTTTAAACTCTCTTTCTCTCCAGCTTCTTCTTCTTTGCGCCCAAGTCCATTCTCTCTCTAGAACCAGTAAGCTTTGCCACTTGCAGCCTTCGTTTCGTCAGGTCTCAGCAGCGTTACTCTCACTCGTTATCAGGTATTCTCCTTCATTAAGAGATTTCCTTTGTCTTCAATTCTGTTTGTTTTTTAGAGCCATAGGGTTGCATTTTCTTCGAGTTCCCCATATCTTTTTCTGGTGCCTTCTCCGGTTAAAGGTTCTTGAACATTCTTGACGAAAACCTTTTGAGTTCTTTTGTTTAATCCAAAAGTCAAACCTGGTCAATTCCCCACTTGTTTGTAGCTGAATTAGCCAAGTCTAGTGTAATTTCTCTAAGTGTAGAGTCTTCCCCTTAATGCTTAGGAGGCTTTACAGTTTAGTATCTGAGTTCCCATCCTTGAGAGAGAAGTTTTTTACCGAAATCAGACGAATAGAGGAAGGGGAAGAGAGGAGACGAGGGGCCGACCCTAATTGGGTACGACCCATCTTTCCCATTCCTCTTGCCACCATAAGACCATCCGAACCTTCTGAGTCTTGTGGGTTATCACCTCGTCCTGCCGAGACATCTAACCCAAGTGAGATGGACGAGAGAGTCTCTTCACCAACTGGTGCTGGAACTTCTGGCAGAAGGGACATGCCTGACCTTAGCCTAGGCTGAGAGGCCGAGGGTACGGCCCCCTCTGAGGCTGTCCCTGTGACAACCCTGTCCCCCAATGCCTTCCAAGTGGCTTTTCCTCAAGGTCCTCCTGCAGGTGATGAGGGGGAGAGATCTGAGGACGAGGACGATGATACAGATGATGAGGTTGATACCTCCCACGCCTCGTCCTTTGTCTCCTCTGTTAGGTATCGAGATCTCCTGATACGGAGGAATATTTATGGAGTGCCCTCCGGGGTGACTATGAGGGTTCCCTCTGAGGCTGAGAGGATCTTCGATTGCCAAGAGGGAGAGGTTGCAGTCTACGAACAGATGTTCAAGGTTGGAGTAAGGCTCCCTCTGCACCCTGCCATTGCAGATATTCTGGTTGCCCTCGGCGTTTCCCCCTCTCAACTTCCTCCCAACTCTTGGAGGACGATCTTGGGCTATATTTCCTTGTGGAAGAATGCCTTTACCGATGAGCCCTCGTCTGACCTATTTCTGGGCTGCTACAACATCACCTCCTCGTCCAAGCAGCCTGGATATTATCACCTGGGGGCAAGGAGGTCTGAGAAGAAACTCCTCCATGTGGCACAAACTTCCAACCATGATTGGAAGAAGAAGTTTTTCTTTATCTCCGGGGAGTGGGAGCCCATTGCTGATGGTCCGAGGGTCCCCAGGAAGTGGTCTAACCCCTCCATAAAGGCCAGGTCAGACCCTGGACTTAGTCTGGAGGAGAAGGATATAATAGACTATCTGAGAGGACGAGGGCGAGAGGGTGAGCTTGCAAAATTCGAAGACTTGATGACCCCTCGATTCCTTAAAGAAGCTGGTCTGAGGGTCGGCCCCCTGACAGAACTATGTGAGTTATACTTAACATTTTCCCTTCTTTACTTATTTTTGAAGTGTTCTCTCTTTATCTCTGAACTTTTTTGACATGTCGTCCTCTTATCAGATCGCCTTGCAGGAACACCAGACTATCTTTGGGAAATGACATCTCCCAGCTTACTGTCTGGACTAGCCAAGAAGAAGGGGAAGGAGCCTCAGCAGGCTCCGAGGAAGACAAAGGCCGCTGGGCCGACAGTGGTGGAGCCGACCACTGAGAGTAACAAAAGGAAGGAGCCTGAGGGCCCAGTTGAGCCTTGGCCTGATTCTCGGACGAGGGCCAGAGTCGACGCCTCTGAGGGGACGACCTCTTCGTCCAGCATGGGGGCCTTATGGTCTCAAAATCTATCCCATCTGAGGGCCGACCCCTCGTCACTAATCAAGGACTTACGGGCTGCCAAGCCTCGATGTTCTCTGCACCTTCGGCCTCTGACTTTGAGTTCTTAGCAAAGATGCCCCCTGCTAAAGTGTACGACTATGGTCTGTACTCCCTTGCTCAGGTATTGGTCTTGACCCACCTCCTTAATTTCATTCTTTCGCTAACTGTTCCCATGGCCCCTCTTGATATCTGTTCATTTTTCATGCAGTCTGTTTATGCCCTTACCTGAGCCACCAAATGGATGGCCGAGAATCAGATGTAGTTCCATGAGGCTGAAAGGGCTATTCAGCATGAGGCTGTCTTGCAGACAGAGCTTGATACTGTGAAGACTGAGCTTGATACTGCGAGGGCTGAGCTTGAGAGTGCTAGGACCGAGCATGCTAGGGTCCTAGATGAGCTGATGAGGCAGTACGATACCAACCTGCAAGCCAAGGACTTGATCATCAAGGATAGGGATGAGGCTTTACTGAGCATGGAAGTCAAGCACAAGACTGATCTGGAAGCAGCCATCAAGAAAGCTGAGGCCGATGCTGTTGAGGCTTATAAGACTTCAGACGAATTTCAGGGCTTTGGCCTTGAGTATCTGGAAAGGGAGATCAGGACGACCTGTCGATGGGTCATCCTCAAATTCGGCGATGTCGTCTCCTCTGTTCGTCCTTCAATAGAGGGTGTTCAAATGGACGACCCCCTAATTGCCGAGGCCCTCAACCAAGTGGAGTCCCAAGTCCAAATTGAGGGGGTCGGTACATCTGAAGATCACCCAGTGCTGGTAACTGAGGAAACCATTCCCATAGATGTTGAGGCCCTGCCCTCTGATGTCGTCCCATAGGGTGGCTGCCTGTAGCCCATACCCTTCAAGTGTATTTTTTTTCAATGTCCTTGTAAAACACTTGATATTTTATGTTTTATTAATACCATTGTCTCTTCCCTTCCATAATTGTTGTCTTCCATATTTAATTCTTTTATGGTTTGCTCCTTGTTCCCTCGTCTTTTTTGAGGACCAATGTGGGGTCGTCCCCTCATATGGTCTCATCATAGTCGAGGATCATAATAACCCAAATGTTTTTTTTAAAATAAAGTCTACCTTCGTCTTTCTTGAGAACAATGGTGGGGTCGTCCCCTCCACTGGTCCTCATTATAGACTAGGGTTCAACTTACCAACTTAATGGTTTTAAATTAAGTCTACCCTCGTCTTTCTTGAGGACAGTGGTAGGGTCGTCCCCTCCACTAGTCCTCATTATAGCCGAGGGTTCAACTTACCAACTTAAATGGTTTTAAATTAAGTCTACCCTCGTCTTTCTTGAGAACAGTGGTGGGGTCGTCCTCTCCACTGGTCCTCATTATAGCCGAGGGTTCAACTTACCAACTTAATGGTTTTAACTTAAGTCTACCCTCGTCTTTCTTGAGAACAGTGGTGGGGTCGTCCCCTCCACTGGTCCTCATTATAGCCGAGGGTTCAACTTACCAACTTAAATGGTTTTAAATTAAGTCTACCCTCGTCTTTCTTGAGAACAGTGGTGGGGTCGTCCCCTCCACTGGTCCTCATTATAGCCGAGGGTTCAACTTACCAACTTAATGGTTTTAAATTAAGTCTACCCTCGTCTTTCTTGAGGACAGTGGTGGGGTCGTCCCCTCCACTGGTCCTCATTATAGCCGAGGGTTCAACTTACCAACTTAAATGGTTTTAAATTAAGTCTACCCTCGTCTTTCTTGAGAACAGTGGTGGGGTCGTCCCCTCCACTGGTCCTCATTATAGCCGAGGGTTCAACTTACCAACTTAAATGGTTTTTTGTAGATGTTTCCATGCGTGCTAGGACTGACAAAAGGATGAGGGAAACACTGATATTTCTCATTAATTTTCCAAGTGTTCTGTTGGAGCAACTCTCATTACAATTATGGCCTTTCAAGACCTTACAACACTACTGATAGTATTTCTTCAAATGATCTGCATTCTAGGGGTTGGAAAAAGGCTCCCCTTCTAGGTTTTCTAGTCTATAGGTCCCTAGGACAACTTCATCGATGACCCTATATGGGCTATGCCAATTAGGATGGAGCTTGTTGGGCTTTTGCCAAGCCTTCTCGAGAACCAAGTCTCCTACTGCTATAGGCCTCTGTTTCACCCTCTGATTATACAACCTTGCGGTCCTCTTCTGGTAGGAAGCCTGCCTTATCTCAGCGTCCTCCCTCCTTTCCCCAATCAGGTCCAAGTCAAGTCTCCTTTCTTCCGCTTTTCCCTGGGGGTCGTACATTAAGACCCTATGAGTAGGAAACTCGACTTCGGTGGGGATGACGGCTTCTGATCCATAGGCTACCATGAATGGGTTCTCCCCGGTAGAAGTCCTCACTGTCGTCCTGTATGCCCACAGTACGACATGTAACTCTTCGACCCATGTTCCCTTTGCTTTCTCAAGCCTCTTCTTGATTCCATCTAGGATTGTCCTGTTTGTTACTTCGGTTTGCCCATTGGCCTGAGGTCGGCCTGGGGTGGAGAAAAATTGTTTGATATTTACCCTCTCACAGTACTTCTGCAGAGAGGCATTCTTGAACTGCGTCCCGTTATCTGAAATGAGGGTGTTGGGCAGACCATATCTGCATAACACATTTTTCCAGATGAACTGGAAGGTCTTCTGCTCTGTAATTGTGACCATCGCTTCGGCCTCTACCCACTTTGAGAAGTAGTCAATCGCTACAATGAGGAACCGATAGTTATTGACTGCTCTTGGTAAGGGCCCTACCAGGTCAATCCCCCACACTGCGAACGGCCACGGAGATGTAATGGAGGTAAGAGGCTGATGGGGTTGATGAGGGATGGTAGCAAATCTTTGGCATTTATCACACTTTTTTACATATGCTGCGGCGTCTTTCCCCAAGGTCGGCCACCAGTAGCCTTGGGTGATCACTCTCTTCGCTAAGGATCTTCCCCCGATATGGCTTGAGCACGATCCTTCGTGCACATCTTGAAAAATGGAAGGGACTTCTGAGGGGTGCACACACCTAAGTAAGGGGAGCAAAAACCCCTTTTTGTACAAGGTGTCTCCGATGACAGTGAATTTTGCAGCCCTGTACCTCAGCTTCTTCCTTTCCTGCCTCGCTTCTGGAATCTCCCCCTCTTTAATGTATTTGATCAGGGGTCCATCCACGAAGCTTCTTGAGAGACATTTAGGCAATTGCCAAGTGTTCCCTCAGCGTCCTCAATAGTTGGCTGAAGCAAAATTTCCACTGGGACCGTCCTCCTGATGTCTGTCCTAGTCGCCGAGGTCAATCTCGCAAGGGCATCAGCGCGGCCGTTGTCTAGCCTAGGTATCCTCTTTAATTTTACTTCTCTGAAGCCTTTCAGTAGTGTCCTCACCTTCTCGAGGTATCTAACCATTCTTTCGTCCTTAGCCTCGTAGGCCCCTAGTATCTGATTCACCACTAGCCTTGAATCACTATGGACCAGAATCTGGCCGACACTAAGAGAATTGGCCAAGGAGAGGCCTGCTACTAAGGCCTCATATTCGGCCTCGTTGTTGGAGGCTTTGAAGTTGAACCTCAGGGCGTATTCGACGTCTGTGCCATCGGGTGCTGACAGTATCAGTCCAGCCCCACTCCCGCTGTCACAGGAGGACCCGTCAACGAAGAGGCTCCACAGAGTCTTTCCCTTTGAAAAATTTCCCTCAGAGAGGGACCCCTGTCTAAAGATGTACCTTCCCTCTTTGTTTTCAGTTGCTTTTCTTCTAGCGGTGCTTGTCTCAGCCCTATCTGCGGGTGTGTCAGCGGGTCTATCTTCTGTATTCGTCTTCCCGAGAGTCTCACCCTCGGCCTTATCATCTTCCCAAGTGAACTCAGCCACGAAGTCTGCCAATGCCTGTCCCTTAATGGCCGTCCTAGGCTAATACACAATGTCAAACTCCCCCAGCTCTATAGCCCAGGCCATCAACCTACCTGATTTTTCTGGCTTGTGCAGGACCTGCCTAAGAGGAGAGTCGGTGAGGATGACCATTGTATGGGACTGGAAGTACGGCTTCATCTTCCTCGAGGCATGGATGAATGTGTATGCCAACTTCTCCATCCTCGGGTATCTTTGCTCTGCCCCCTGGAGTGCCTTGCTGTTTAAATACACATGCTTCTGTATTCCGTCTTCGTCTCTCACAATGGCTACGCTGATGGCCGACTCTGAGACGGCGAGGTACACGTAAAGTCGTTCACCCTGCACCCGTCGTGACAGCAGCAAGGGAGACCCTAAGTATGATTTTAGCTCCTTAAAAGCCTCATCACACTCTTCACTCCATTCGAAGGCCTTCCTGAGGATCTTGAAGAATGGTAAACACCTGTCTGTGGCTCTTGACACAAATCTTTTCAGGGCAGCCACTCTTCCTGTAAGCCTCTGAACGTCTTTAATGGACTTGGGGGTCTTCATCTCAACAAGGGCCTTTATCTTTTCAGGATTGGACTCGATGCCTCTTTGGTTGACAATGAAACCTAGGAACTTCCCTGCCCCGACCCCGAAGACACATTTGGCCGGGTTAAGCTTCATCTGGTATTTGTCCATCGTGTTAAAGGTCCTTTCCAGGTCTGCCACATGGTCCTCTGCCTTCAAACTCTTGGTCAGCATGTCATCCACGTAGACCTCCATGGACTTCCCTATTTGGTCTTCGAACATTTTGTTTACGAGGCGCTGGTACGTTGCCCCCGCATTTTTTAGACCAAAGGAAACGACCCTATAGCAGTATGTCCCCTTATCAGTGATGAAAGCAGTCCTCTCCGAGTCTTCAGGGTTCATGAAGATCTGGTTGTACCCTGAGTAGGCATCCATAAAACTCATGACCTCATGGCCTGCAGTGGCGTCTACCATCTGGTCAATGCGGGGGAGAGGGAAGCTGTCTTTGGGGCAGTGCTTGTTGAGATCTGTGAAGTCCACACACATTCGACACTTCCCGTTGGCCTTTGGGATAATGACTGCATTAGACAACCACTCAGGGTAGATGACCTCTTTGATAAATTCAGCATCTTCCAATTTTTTGACCTCATCCCTGATGACCTCGTACTTCTCTCTAGAGTAAATCCTCCTTTTCTGCTTTACCGGCTTCACTCCCTCTACCACATTGAGCTTGTGGCACATGACTTCAGGGTCGATCCCCGGCATATCTACATGACTCCACGCGAAGACGCTTCGTCTTCTCCTTAACAACTTGATGAGGTCTTCCTTGATATTGGGCTTCAGAGACTTGCCAATTTGGACGGTTTTTCTCGGGTCATCCTCATCGAGGATGATGGGTTCTACCTCCTCGGCGGCCTCTCCTTTTTTGAGCTTCGTCTCGTCCCTGGAGTCTAGGGTATCAATGTTGTAAGTGGCTGTAGCCCTCTTGTGTGCCTCCCTTTATTCAGCAGAGTTGTAGTAACATTCTCTCGCTGCCGTCTGGTCTCCCTGAACTTCCCCCACCCCGTAAGGGGTTGGAAATTTGATCATCTGATGGACTGTAGAGGGCACGACTTCAAACCCTTTGAGGGCCACAC
The DNA here is from genome assembly GCA_949130495.1 of Sambucus nigra. Lineage (NCBI taxonomy): Eukaryota > Viridiplantae > Streptophyta > Magnoliopsida > Dipsacales > Adoxaceae > Sambucus > Sambucus nigra. The sequence goes on from OX422218.1 coordinate 246,472,683, forward strand.
GCCCCAGTATGATGTTGTAGGCCGAAAACACCTGCTCATCCATCACAAAGAAACTGACCTTCTTGGTGAGCCATCTCGGCCACTCGTCCCCCATCCTGACATCAGCCTCATACACTCCAAGGGGATGAACCTTTTCCCCACTGAACCCAATCAATGGATGATGGTACGGGACGAGTCTAGCATGACTGAGTCCTAAGTCTTTGAAGAACGGACAAAACATCACGTCTGCAGATGAGCCCCCATCTACTAGGATCCTCGGCACCTCGCATCCGTGCACCCTAGTAGTGATGACGAGAGGGTCATCGTGTGGGGCCAAGAGGTCTTTGAAGTCCATTCTTGAAAATCCCACTATCAGTGTGTCCATATCAACCTTCTTCCTTTTTTCTGATTTGCCCTCCAGAGAAGTCGCCTGTACCGTCTTAGTCACTGCCTTGGCCTCAGCCACATGGGCCTTCCTGTCGGCGACCTCAGACCCTCCTCCTGCAAGACCCCCGGAGATCATTCCCATTCCGAGCGAGATCATATTAAGCCTCTTAACAGGGCCGTGGTCGTCTCTCGGCGGGAGGTCAGGGTCGTCCTCATCATCAGAAGGGTCGTCCCATCTTTTTTGAGGACCTTCTCTGGATGCGTCGCCTTACTTCTTTCTGGGGTCGTCCTCTCGGACCCTCTTGAAGGAGCCTTTGTCGACGTACTTTCTGAGCTTCCATTCCTTTAGCATCTTCTCAATCTCATCTTTCAGAGCAAAGCATTTGTCCGTTACGTGGCCGTGGTCTTGGTGAAACTCACACCACAGGTTCTTATTCCTCTTCCCGGGGGCTGCCCTCAGCTTCTCGGGCGACTTCAGGGATCGGTCACTCTTAATCTCATTGAGAATCTGTTCACAGCTGACCGTCAGAGGGGTGTACCCCACGAACTTGTCATCCAAGGACCTCTTCTTCCCCTCTTTGTTCTTCTTGGGGTATATACTCCCACTTGCACCTCCTCTTTCATCTTCATATTTTGTAGCCATCGCCTCTTCGGCGTTCATCACCTTTCCTGCTGTTGACAATAGCTCGGCCATCGTCCTCGGAGGGTCTTCAGCAAGCTTCCATAACAGCTTCCCCTTTTGGAGTCCTCCAATCAGGGCTGTCATAGCTATGCTCTCCTCATAGTCTTCCACCTCCAGATTCTCTTTATTGAATCTGGCTATATAGTCCCTCAGACTCTCACTCTTCCCCTTCTTAACATAGAGCAGGTGGGTGGTCTTCTTCTGTGGCCTCACCCCAAAGAAGAAATTATGGATGAACAGGTCGGCCATCTGCTTAAAGTTTTCAATGGAATTTTTTGGAAGAGACGTTTACCAGACATGCGCAGCCCCTGTCAAGGTACCAGAGAAGGCACGACACCTCATCTCATCTGAGATAGAGTATATGTCTGTCACCGACTGATACATCTCCACATGGTGGACGGGGTTGGTACTCCCGTCATACCTTGGGGTGACCATAGGTGGCTTGAATTTTGATGGCGTGGGGAAGTTGACTATCTTTGCCACAAAGGGTGAGCCTATGGTGTATCCCCTCTGAAGAGGGTCTCGGCTCTTCAACATATCACCAATCTTATCCTCTAGCCGCTGGATTGAGTCATTCCAGGGCCTCACAGGGTCGGCCTGGCTGATGTTATCCCCTGCTGCCTCTCCTAGGTGGATGGAGGGTTCTGCTGCAGCAGGCCTGTGTCGGCTGTTTACTTCCCTTTGGCCATCATCTCGTCCTCGGGGTCGGCCATCTGCTTCCTCCCTCCTGGATCTCGCAGCGCTTCTTGGTCTGGACAGCTGTTCCCGCAGGTCATTTACTGGGCTTAGCCTCTCAAAGGCCGACCCCCTGCTCAATCGATCAAAAGCGGAGCCTCTTGGACGATCATCAGGGTTTGGTCTCCCACACTTCCCTCTACTGTCTTGGAGGGGTCATACAGTATTATTGGAGACCTCATAGGGTTCCCAGCATTCTATTGGGGCTTCCTCTCCCTCCAGATCGTCATACCTGTCCTCAGGGCAAGGGTTTCCTTGCCTCCCCAGGCGTAAACGCCGGGGGTCAGCAACATCCCTACGCCGCTGAGGGGGTGGTAGGTCTTTGCGTGGTGCCTGGGGTGGTCCCCTGGCCTCATGCTGCCCTGGAGCTGCTGCCGGAGTAATCATCTCAGGTGGAACCCCTGGTGCTCTCAGTATGTTCTGGATTAGAGCTGTGAACTGCTCCTGCATCATCCGCTGGCTTGCTGCCAGAGACTTTAGGGCTGCCGCAACATCAGCCATCTCAGACTAGGGTGGCGGCTGACTAGAACTGGGTCTTCCCCCTTATCCGGCGGGGGAAGTGGTGGCGGTGGCATCTCAGGTGCCATGTGCTTGAGCTATAAAAAGTTGAACTGAAGAAAATACTGGTGAGCTTGAGAACCTTAGTGGGTCTCTTTCAATGGTGAAACACCTCCTCTCAGGGGGAGTGTTGGTTCACCACCAGAGTGCCCAGTGAGGTCAAGTTGTACAAAGGAAGAGATTTCTTCTTGTTCCCACAGACGGTGCCAAACTGATGATGCTGGGATTCAGCACCACCGGATAAGTGATAGTGAGCTCAAGCAGTAGCAGCCATGGCAGCCATGGAGATGAATAAGTGTATAAGTATGTAGAAGGGGATGAGTATAAGAGGAATTAGGATAATGATGTATAGTGGTTCACCCAATTTGGCCTACATCCACTGTGAGTGTGTGATCCACTAAGTATGGGCGCTAATGGCCTTGGATACAATGCACATAACCCTCTATCTCTCTCTACTGTGTGTACAAACAGAGTTTTAGCTAGGGCTACTGTTCATGGATCGATCCCCTGTAGGGTTGTAGATGACAAGTATATATAGGTCTTGGGGGGTGTAGTGTACCCCCCAAGTAAGCATGGTGCATGTGAATAATGATCTAGCCAATCCCCTGTTGACACCTGTAGATGCCAAATGATGACATAATATTCCCTCACGTGAGGGTGTGATTTTGTTATAACGGTCTGCCACGTGCCATATGAGCCTCACGCGCACTGTTCCACGCGTCTCCCAAACCACGCGCCGTGATGATGTCACCCTCGGCCTATGAGACGAGGCCGAGGGAAAAGTTTCTTCCGGTAGTGAGTCTGGCTTGATTCTGGCCTCGTACTGTCGTACCCTCGTAGGGTCGTCCGGAGCCTGGGGGAGGGTCGGCCCCTCGTAGGGTCGTCTGGAGCCTGGTGGAGGGTCGGCCCCTCGTAGGTTCGTCTTGATCCTGGTGGAGGGTCGTCCCCTCGTAGGGTCGTCTGGGCGTGGTGGAGGCCAGCTGGGGGCCTGGTGAAGGGTCGGCCCCTCTTAGGGTCGTCCGTTTTGGACATAGTCTTCAGCCAAGCCAAGGATATAAACGGGTACATCAGGTCCCTCTATGATAATTAGTTTATGTGGTAACTCTTATATTCTTGTTACTGTTGATAATTTCATTAGATTTACTTGGGTACCTTTTAATAAAGAAGAATCAAACACGTTTAGTCATTTTTTGAAAATATTGTTAAAAATTAAAAATGAAAAGGATACTCAAGTTACTTGTATTCGTAGTGATAGGGGTGGGGAATTTAAAGACACGAGTTTTATTAATTATTGTATTGGGAATGGGTATCAACGTGAATTTAGTGTTCCTAAGACACCACAACAAAAAGGCATTGTAGAAAGGAAAAATCGAACGATTCAAGAAATGACTCGTGTTTTAATTCATGCTAAAAATTTGATAAAATATTTTTGGGTTGAAGACACTCAAACCGCTTGTCATATAATTAATAGGGTTCATTTAAGGAAAAATACTGAACAACCCCCTTATGAATTATGGTATGGAAAGCAACACAATATGAAATATTTCAGGGTGTTTGGTAATGAGTGTTATGTGTGTAAGGATCCTGAACATTTATCCAAATTTCAAACTAGAGGTGCAAAGCTATTTTTCTAAGATACTCCCAAAGTATTCGTGCCTATAGAGTTTATAGTCTAAAAACTAAGACTATAATTGTATCAATCAATGCTATTATAAATGATCGTGTTTCCCCTTTAGTAGAAGATAGTTCGAAATCCCTACCCATTGAAAACAATTTTTCGAATGATTTACCAAAACAATCAATGGATAGTGACTCCAACTCCCTTCCACCGGAAGACCTTGATGTTACTAATTGGGTTAGGTCTAATCATACTAAGAAAAAAAATTAAGTAATGTTGAGAAAGTATTAAGACTATAAGACAAAATCTAAATGCCTTAATGTCTTCATTTGTTTCTCTAGTTGAACCTATAAATATAAAATATGCTCTCATTGATGAATCTTGGTCACTTGCTATGCAAGAAGAGTTAGGTTAATTCAAAATTAATGATATTTGGTTTTTAGTTCCTCATCTAACTCATACTAATGTTATAGGAAACTAAATGGATCTTTAAAAATAAATGTGATGAAACCAAAAATGTTTTTCATAATAAAGCTAGACTAGTAGCTCAAGGGTACTCCTAAATTGATCAAATTGATGTGGATGAAACTGTTGCCCCGGTTTCTAGGATAGAGTTTATTCGACTTTTACTTGTCATTTCAGATCACTTAAAATTTAAATTATATCAAATGGACATCAAATATGCATTTTAAATGGGTTTCTAAACGAAGAAGTTTAAGTTGAACAACTTAAAGGTTTTGTTGATTCTTTTCTTCCCGATTATGTTTTCAAATGAAAGAAAGCTCTTTATGGCCTTAAACAAGCCCCTCATGCCTTGTATGAGCGTCTTACAACATTTCTCATGACCAACGGCTTTAATCGTGTGGGAGTGGACCTAACAATATTTATCAAAAGAAACTCTAATTGTCTTCTCATTACTCAAGTCCATGTTAATGACAATGCTTTTGGGTTTACATCTCCTCAAGTGGCTGAAATTTCTATTAATATAATGAAATATGAATTTCAAATGTCTATAGTGGCTGAGTTGCAATTTTTCTTGGGTTTGCAAGTTTCTCAAAAACCGGACTGTATTTTTATATCTCAAACTAAATACGCAACTGAATTAGTTAAACATTTTGTTTTAACAAATGCAAAAACATCTAGGAGTCCTATGAGCTCCACTACTAAGCTTTCTAAAGATTTAATGGGTAAAAAGTTTAAAGTTACTTTATATTGTAATATGATTGTCAACCTTCTTTACTTAACAACAAACAGACTCCATATAATGCATAGTGTGTGTGTGTATGCTAGATACCAATGTCAACCTAAAGAATCTCACTTACTTGTAGTTAAGCGCATATTAAAATTTTTTAGTGGTATTTTAAACTTGGTATTATGTACACGATTGACACTAATTCTAAAATAATTGGGTATACAGATGCTGATTGGGTTGCTCATGCCGATGATAGTAAAAGTACTTCCGATGGATGTTTTAACTTAGTTCACAACCTCATATCTTGGTCATCTAAAAAGACGAATTGTGTGTCTCTTTCCTCTACTGAAATGGAGTACATAGCTGCTGGTAGTTGTTGTACCCAACTTTTGTGGATAAAAAATGCTAAATGATTATGGTATAATTGATCGACTACACTTATTTTATGTGAAAATCAAAGTGCTATTAGTATTTCTAAGAATCCAGTGTTTCACTCACGGACAAAGCATATCAACATGCGTGAACATTTTATTAGGGAATTAGTTGAGAAAAATGAAATTTTCATTGAATATATTAACACCAAAGACCAATTAGCTGATTTATTTACTAAACCATTGGATAATCATAGATTTGAAACACTTCGAATGTCTACTGGTGTATGTGCATTTCCAAGTTAGTTTCTTCCCTTTGTCCCTTTGAGACAAGTAAGGGGAGAATTTGAGACTCTTTTAGTGTCTTTTATGGTCTTTATCAAGGACTATTGTAGTTAGTTGAGTTGTGTACTTTTATTTCTTTAGGACTCTTATTGTTAGTTGAGTTATGCACTCTTCTTTCTTTAGGACTCTTGTTGTTAGTAGAGTTATGAATTGGTCCGTTTCTTTCTTTGTCTGAGTCTCAGAGTCTCATCTTGTTTTGTGTCAAAATTGGCCAAAGGGGGAGATTGAAATTCTTTGTTTGGTTTGGCTCAATTTGAGAAATTTATTTTATTTTTATGTGTGCCTTAATTTGTATATGTCTTTTTTTATTCACATGGGTTTAATTTTATTAACTAACATGTTTAAATTTTGATAAAATTACTCTAGTATGTATTTTTAACTCATATAATTTTTATAGTATTAATTATGAATTTTACTATCATTCATGAAATTTTAATTATTTTTATATTTTATTTTAATTTTCTTGATTTTTTATTAGAAAAAATGTGAGTAAATTAAAAATTATTTATTGTTTAATCTAAACATTTTTATCAACATTAAATGACAGCCTTTTCATTATGTGTTGATTTGTGTTTTGGCGTTCCTTGTGATCGAACTGTGGCCAATCAGATGTGTGCGTTTTTTAGCCGCCTTGAACAGGCACGTGGGGTCAGTGACTGTCTATGACCGTTGAGATTTGTTGGTTGCATTTTATCTATTTTTCCCCTTGTTTCCCCTTGCCTATTTATGCACATGTCCTTGGATTTCCACTTTCGTTTATGCCTTTAGTCGTCATTGGTTGATTACGCTTTTAACCTTATGAGGCGTATTATTTAGTTACGGATCGGTGCCATCCTTTCGTTCCATATATATCAGCTGTGTGTTTGAGAAAAAATAACCTCATTTTATTTCCATCTTTTCTCATGAAGTGATGCCAAAATTCTTGCTCGGTTTTTCTCTCTTCAATTTCTTTTTACTCTCTTTCACTAAATCTTATACACACTGGGTGTAATATACTGAGATATTTTAGAGGGTAATTAAATATATCATTGTTTGAGACGATTTTATTTGTATGATTTTAAGATGTGGTTTGTTAGGATCTTAAGGTGGTTTTGATTCCCTTTTCATTAGAGATCTGATTTCGATGTTATTTGTTGGTTTGTTGGTGATACCACTGTGGAGATTTGTGTTTGGAGCTCGTGGTTTTCAATTTTCAAAAATCTATTTGTCTTTTTGTAAGTCTCTGATTTCCTCTATCATCTATAATATACGTATATATATATATATATATATGCACTAGCATATGCCCGTGCCTGAAGGCACACATAAATTTTTTCCACAGTACGTAATCGCGAAACGGTAAATTTTTTCCATAATACGTAATCGCAAAACGGATTTTTTTTTTCAAAGTGCGTACTTACAAAATGGCAAAATTTTTATTTCCCAACAAAATAGTGTAATTTAAATAAACAATAGTCATAATCTCTTTGTAACACCCCGCCCGCCCGGGGAGAGCGAACGGAGCGCTAATGCGATAAAATAAATCCAAATACACAAGTGACAAGGTATAGAGCATCTAAATAAACCCACAATAATATAAATCCACTAATCTCAATCTCTTCAAATTAAATACCAAATCTCTCGAATTACATACAACAACTAAATCGAAAATAAAATACAAATCTCCAAAGCTCTATACATCAAAATAATACAAATCTTTCCCAAACAATCCTCGCTAAAATCAATCTCCATAGCGCCCCAAAATCCGCGCTAACCTGCCACTAAAAGAAAATATGGGGAAGTACACAATACGACAAGAAAGATGCTCAACAAATGTATGTTAGTGATGAATAAAACGTAACAACACGAGTACGCATATTCAAATCAAAATGCAAATCCCAAAGCATTTATCAATATAATTTCTCAACAACACTTTAACCGGGTCACTAGGCCTCACCACATCTGTATATGCTTTATCAAGCCATAGCCCGGGAAACAAGAATTTTGGCGGGTGCCCAACATTCGTGCCATATTAAAATCTCATGACAACGTGCTCATCAATCATATAATAATACCATATGAATCAAAACAATTTCAACAATTATATTCCAGATTTCAATGAATTTATCAATACAAATATGAGTTCAATTAAACAAGAATTCAAAGAGAATGACACTCGCGAGATTTAAGGAGCATATTGTGTAAAACCCCATACCTCAAACCATTATGACAAACCAACGATCACATCCTCAACATCAACACAAAAGATCTACAAAAGCTCCTCCAAGAACCTCCAACAAAATAGCCCCAAGAACACCTCTAATCTAAGGTTGGAACTCACAAATCTCAAGGGCCAATGTGTATATAAAAAGAAGAGGAATATAAAATATATTTGCTGCCAAAATTTGTGCCAAAAGTATGTTAAAAGGGTTGCCCACTACTTCCTTTTATAATGCAAAGAAATGAAGAGTTGGAAGCCAAAAGACTCCTTTAAATAAGGCAAAGAAATGAAGAGTTGGAAGTCAAACAACTCCAAGAGTTAAAAACATTTAAAAATCATTTTAAAATCCGTTTTAACTCCGTTTTCGAAATCGTTTGGAATTCTTGCCTTTAAAAATAATAACAAACAAGTTTGAGTAATAAAAATAATTTTATCAAAAACTTTATCTTTCCTCTTTATTTTGAAAATACCCCAAAAATTACGCGGGTTATTACACTCTTCTGTTTATAGGACTATCCACCATGCTAAACAAAATAACAAAATAGTCCGACAACATTCAAAAGTATACGTCGTTGATAGGACATACGTCATATTTAGTTCACAAAAAATAAACAATTTTTTAGAGTTATATGATGTCATGTGACGTCATTTTCATAATTAGTGTTATACAAAAACGCACGACGCCAATTTTTGAAAATGTACATCGTTGATAGGACCATAAGTCGTGTTCAGTTCGCAACGGACTAATGTTCTTCGAAATAACCTATATTACGAACCTATTAGTTTAAAAGAATTGGACCATTTTTAGAACACGTATAATTAAGTCAAAACGTTTTTTTACAACACACAATTGTAACCAATTTTAAAAAATTATGACAATAGTATTATGACACCCAGCCTAATTAAACCTTGGGTGATCAAGCCTTAATTTAATTTAAACAGGTTTCTTAAATGGTTCATTCTTAATATCACTGTCGAAAACTTTTTAAATTACTAACCACCTAAGTGAAATTAAGCTAGTGCCAAATTTTATCTTCCTTAAGCAGAATAAACAACCCATACGAAACGATACAAATCCAGCAATACTAAAAAAATTCGCATAAATAACTGAATACAAATAAAGTCTTGCCGAAAACCACGGCCAAGAAAAACCAACTCAAATCCAAAATCAGAATAACTGTAAAAGTAAAGATTGGACAACATGTCCCAACTGAAAGTACTAAAACTGAGATCCTGCACTCGATCTGAAAAAGAGAAACGTCTAAACAATCCCTGCAACATCCACACGTGCTGCAGCTCCCAAATCCCTGGAATGAAATCATGCTGGGTGTCCCTGTGGCTGGTCACCTAAAAGGTTTTTAAAAAATTTTACATAGCAAGAGTTAGTACTCAAAAATATTTAAAAATATTTTTCATGCAGTTATCACAATTGAGTTATTGATTACACATATTAAGATTTCACACACTCCCTTGAGCTTCCTCAACTCTCTTCTATAGTGCATGTCTAACGAGGGTACTTAGTTCACCTAGTTATACTACCCCAGTTAACTAGATCTAAATACGCCACTGTATGTACCCACTCGCTAAGTTCCCATAACATACTCGCAGTATTTTAATAATCCATATTTCATATGCTATAAATGTAGATAACTTACTTACTTCTTGTTATCCTTATCTTATAATAATTACATCCCGCTACTTAATTATTACTAAGATATTTTCAATCAATTTCATTATCTATTATCCTAAATCAGTAGATTATATATATGGAATACATTTTATCACTCAGCATGTATTAAATATTAGTTATCACTAACATATCCTTTTGACACACATAAAGGAATCTTGGTTCGGAATGATTCATCGACCCCAAGTGAGAGTTGGTTCGGAATGATCCATCGACCCCAACTATTTATATATATATATGTACACATATTCTGGTTCGGGACTCTTTCATCGCGAAACCAATTTTATGGTTTGGTTCGGCATTTTACATCGACCCCAAACATATAGTAACTTTGTGTTAGTTCGGAATATCTCATCGGCCCTAACACAATTAATTTAGGTATAGTTCTCTTAATCCAAAAATTCATATAATTTATTAGGTACACACCCGACCTATCAAATCATGCCCATACGTAATATATTTTACTTATATTCACTGCACTCATTAATTTACAATTTATTTCACTATCACATTTATTCGAGTATTCACGCAACTCCAAGGGTCCTAGTTACCCCTCTATTGATTCAGTAGTTAAGATATCTCTAACCTACTGGTATTTTTCCAGAATTGACTCTCAATCTTTTCGTAACTAAATTATCACATTCCCGACACACGACTCAATCGGTTACTTTTCCGTCGGTCCATTTCTCCAAATTTCACACTCAATCATTTATGAAGAAATCTCACGATACACCTATTGGTATCTATTAAGTCCCTTCATAGGTAAAATGTCATCACTAAGGTTCCCATTAAGTGACGGTAATTTAAAAGAAATTTATCCACAAAATTCTCTAAAATACAGCCAGGGTCGATCGATCGATGGGATATGGTCGATCGATCGACTGCTCGATCGATTGACATTCAAGGGTCGTCGATCGATTGAGCATTGACAGACCCAAATCGTCTTCTTCATGCGGGTTACACCATTTTTGTTTCTCCATCTACCATGATAATTCACCATACTTGCAACAAAAAATTTCTAATCATTCCTACATATTTTGGGATGATTACTAAGGATCTAAAATAACAAAATCATTACAAATTTCGTCCAGATTAACTAAAAATCTTCTCATTATTCAAGAACCCTAAAAATACAATCTTTCCATCTTTTCGTCACAAGTCCAGATTTTTAGTTCGATTTAATCATTAAGTCTTCTATGATATCAGATTATTTGGAGATCAAAAAACGTTCTACATGAAATCCCAATCAATGATGGCACATATTCAAGTGTTTGCTCCCAAAAATATCATAAAAATCATGTTCTTCTTAAAACTTATATATGGGTATTATAACTCAATTATTTTTGCAAATAACCACTTACCTTATGTTTTGTAGGTTCTGATTGCGTGGTTGTTTTTTATGATTGATTATTCTTATCCTTCTTCCCAACAAGTTGGTAGTGAAATCTCCTTTAAATTCTCCCTACTTCCTTCTGTTGCCTTAGGAAATTGTTTCTCTCTTCTCTCTAATGGCTATGGTGTATTTCCCTCCTCTCTAACGCTAGCCTCCAACTCTTATAATCTGACTTAGGGTTCCAAAATTCGTAGGTCCCCTCACCCTTAAATGTAAAGAGACCAAAATGCGCTCGTATGGTCCCGATTTAGCCCAAAAATGACTCGGCACTCAACTAGTACCCCCGGGTACAGTATTTTGACTAATTCGACCCTTTTGGAATCATTTGTGGACTCTAAATTATCTTTTGAGTCTCTTAAAATATTTTTCTCATCTCACCTTCAATTTTGTCTACGCGCGACACTCGGTCGAGATAAACTCGGGTACGTCCATATAAATCGCAAGGTTGTACATATCAACTTTCAATATTTACTATTCACATTTAGTAAATTTTTAATCGTCATATTAATCAGTGTCTAACTTTCAATTTATGTCTAATAGCCATGATGATTAATTAATTACTTAATAATCATTATTATTATTACATCACATTAAAATACTCTACTCATGTAATTTAATTTAAAACGTATCACATTAAATTACTCTACTTACGTAATTTAAATAAAACGTATTTTCACATTAAATTACTCTACTCACGTAATTTAAATAAAACGTATTTTCCTTCTTAACTATGCAGCAATATGGGGTATTACAAGTAATAGTCCATCGTGAACATCGTACAAACAACAGTAGTCCTCATGATAGTTCTTGTCTAAACAACATAATTGATTCCAAAAAATAGCAATAGTCCATCTTGGACCTCGTTTAAATGTCATAATTTAAATCAAAAAATTTACAACACAACTAAGTGTAAAGAATTTACAAAATTTTAGCAAAGTCTCCTTTGTTTATTGGACTATCCACCCTGCTCAAGGGATAACGACAAATCCAACAATTTAAAAAAAAAGCAAATTGGTCTAACAAAAGCTTCAATGAAACAAACATCTTAAAAATATATATATATATATATATATATATATATATATATCAATGGAAGCCCAAATAATTATGTTCCACTATAATTATTGCCCGTTCTCTTCCAAATGCGATCTGATACAAAAAAGAGAATATAGTTAGTAAATTGAAAGAGCTAGTAAAATATTATATAAACAAAGGTAATTATTAATTATATAGCAAATACACCGTGTCGCTAGAGAAATGTCCATGCCTGAAGGCACGGAGAAAAATTTCCAAAGTATTGAATCTTGTATAATTATGTCAAAAAAGTTATTTACAACAAAAATAGATGTAAACAATTTAATAATTTTGGAAAAAATTTCATTTGTTTATAGGACTACTCACTATGTTTAAAAAAAAAAAGTCCAATGACAATACTAATAGTCCGTCCTAGACCTCGTAATAATTGTAAACTATTATATAACACAAATAATTATAAAAAAATTAAAAAATTTGGACAACCTTCCCTACCATTGTTCCCATGGATAAATACCAACTGCAAAATAAGTCACATATAAGATTTTTGTACACATTAAATCCCAAATATCATTTTAGTAGTCTGAAAAAATGTAAATAATAGTGATAACACTTTTAATAAATCGCAACTATTTATGTTAATCAATGACCTGAACACCTATGGTTAAACCACAAACTTACATCGAAAAAGTACCAAATCTAAAACCATAATAACTGGGTCAATGATTTAAAAAAAAAAGAGACGGGACATAAACGAAGTGATGGTGGCGGGTTCTCTTCCTCTCGGATACCCCCTGGTGTTTGGAGACATGGGATTTAGTATTCAAATATGCCAAATACGCTAAAACATAGTAGACAAAATGTAAGCAGGGGAATGATTCATCAACATGGTTTTTAAAGAATTAAATTTGAGAAAATGGAAGGTCCTTCCTAGGAAAGAAATATTCTAACTATATACATCAAATTTGATAAACTGCTTCTCCAAACATACAACTATATAGCATTATAGGACTTGGGTATACCTGAGTGTGTGAGAAATAGTAGAGAAGAAACCTGCAATAAAAAAGTAAAAACAAAATTAGTGAATTGAGACCACAAATTATACACGAACAACAATAATTCTACCCCCAACCAAAAAAGGAAAAAAAGCATCAATACATGTACATACAAAGAGGGTAGTTGAACATCGAATTTAATGGGTTGTACCTACTTATGTGAAATATAATAGATGAAAACCTACCACATATAAATGGAATATCAGAACAAATATGCATATATGCATATTTGTTCTGATTGTTTGTTAGATTAGCAGAAATGGAGGTGTTTCTGTAAGCTTGTTGTACACTGTTTGCCTTAGTTATCTTCAATGTCATCCCTCCTTTTCGATGTCCAATCTTTTCTATTTCCTTTACTTTGTGAAATTCTTGTAGAATGTGTTTATTCTTTGGAGATGAGCTAATTCGACTAATTGTTTCTTGTGTTTGATTAATCTCATAAATCCCACAAACTCACGCCCCCCCCCCCCCAAAAAAAAAAAAAAAAAAAAAAAAATTCGTGACCACACCATCCAACCACACAACGAGCCCCACCCGAAAACCTCCCCACAACTAACCCCGCTTCTCTCCCCTACCTGCTACTCCTATCACACCCACCTGCTACCTCGGCTACTACCCCTGCTGCTCGACCCTAACGCCCCTGCTGCTCGACCCTATCCCACCTGCTGCTACCCCTGCTACCACCTTCTGCTACCCAAGTCGTAACACATAGCCCTCTTCTCATACCAAGTTCACTACCCATACTGCTACCCTTGCTGATACTTGCCTTGGGAATGCCAAACTAGACTTCCACAACTGTGTTAAACCTAGACCAAGAAGATTAATGCTTGGCTTGGATTATCATCCTATAAAATATATACAAACCATAAAATGGTAAATAAAAAATCTTACAATGGAAAATAATATATAAACGCACACAAAATTCAAAGTAGTAATTTGAAAAAAAACTAATTGAGGATATACATGATATTTTGCACTGTCGAAGACTCAATCTTGCTTTCCTGACATTAAAAGGGAAAAGAGATATACCATTACCAAATGGGAAATCAAAAATCAAAATGTGAAAATAGCAGTAGCGGATCTATTTTTAAAAAATAGATCGAACATTTTTTAAAATATAAACTCGATCAATAAAAGATCTGACTTTATCTTGTGATTGCACCGAGACTTTGGCCATCTCCTGCGCTTCACAATATGACTTTCCAACCCGACCGGATTCCCTTGATTCCACTCCATCCGAGCACCTGAGGCCTTTGCAGTTGAAACCGACTTTGACCGCAACCTGAATAGAATCCGATAACCACTCCCGATTTATTGTTCTCCCGTAGAAGAAAGCTTAGGTACGTAACATCTAATAGGTATGTAAAATCTGTAAAGGCATAGGTATGTAAAATCTGTAAAAGCATGGGTATGTAAATTTGTTCTTCAAAACCAATAAAGGAATATTATCCTTGCATATTTTTCAAATGGAACCACCCATTAAATCAATTCAACACACGACCATAAAGCACCACTCTTCTAGTTCGGAATACTATTCTTAGCTGATGTTAGCTGATATGTCTATCCTGCTAAAAAAAGTAGAGTGAAGTCATCAATGTTAAAGGAGAGCGAAGAAATCATATAACATTAATTTTAACCAAGTAGTAGCTTAACAATAAAAAGTACAAACATATTTCCATTGTAGCAGATTCATCATGTTTAAGGGGAAAAAAATCCAATAATGAGATAAGATGGAAGCCATGTATGGAAAATTTCTTTCCATTATAGCCTGCTTGAGAGTGCTTGAAACTATGTTGGTGTTTCACCACTTTCAACTTTCAAATTAAAATTAATGGTATATTATGAATTCTAACACATGAAACGATCATTTTTTCAACTACTTTGATATAAGGGTGAAACATTAATTCAACTACTTTGATGCCTAACTAATTTGTACCTCTTAACTAAACGGTCACACCTTAGCAATAAAAATTCTTTAACACCAATTTCATCACAGACCGCGAGTAAACTCCATAAACTACAACAATAACTTCATGATGAAAAACTAAAAAAATAAAACATTAAAAGTATGGAGATGTACATACACAACAAGGTACTTATAAGATACCTGTACATTACCCCCCCCCCCCCCCCCCCAAATAAATGTTCAAAAAGAGAACAATAGAAATATATGTCCATTATATTCCTACATATGAAAAATGAAAAGAAAAACAGTTTTAGTTTTCGTAATCAACATCAACAATAAAGATAAGAGTTATATATTTTTCAAACAAATTGAGTATAAACGTCACTTCAATAAAAGTGCATTTTCATTCTAAAAGTAATGTTTATACCTCAGTAATTTTCATTAACTATGAAAATTATCTTCATCATTACTGAATTCATCCTGATAGCTATTAGTTTTACTACCAAATGTAACTATGAAATTACGGCCAAATGGTAAAACTAATTGCCAAGCTACGAAAATTAAATTACTAATAGCATCACTACCAAGCTCAGTAAAACTATGCAATAAATAGTTATCTCAGTAACCTCACTAATTGCCAAGATCTCAGTAACCTCGATAACGGTAAAACTAATAGATAGCAAAAAGTACAAGTAAAGGTAAAACTAAAGATCAAGTTGAAAGAACCAAGAAATTGAATACAAACTAACTAAAGGATCAAATGTATCTCCAACACAAAAATTATAGATTAAGTTGAAAGAATCAGTTTTGAGGCATTTCAAAATGTGCAGAATGAAACATTCATACAGAGAACAAATTACTATCTTTAAAACATACTTGAAATAAATCCATAATAAAACATATAGGTATATAAAATTAAAAACCCGCATATTAAATATAAGAAATAAACCGATTGAGAGAAGGAGAGGGAGAGTATACCTTCCATGGGTAAATCTGAAAATAATCTAAAAACACGAAAAGCTCACGATTGAAACCAAATCTGAAAACACGGACTGAAACTTGAGAAGCTAAACTTAAACAACTTGAGCATAACATACCCAAAATACTTACCAAAACTCTATAACAAAATCCAAGTTTCTTTCAAGAAAGTAACAAATATTTCTAAAAAAGTTGTTTAAAAAATACCTATAAATAATAGGGACTTCAACCGGGATCCAAAGCTCTACCTCGGTAAGATGAGTTGATTTGCCGAAAACGTCACCAGATCAGTTGTTTGAGATCCAATATACACCGACCTTTGGTTATTTATTTCCCAAACTTATAGAAAGTTTAGCAAAATCATAGTATCAGTCACTTTCTTCTACAACTCTTTTTTATCGAGAGAAAAAAAGAGCATTTTAACCCTCTAAAATCTCAAGTAAATAAACCCATAGTTATGTGTACCTTGAAAACATAAAGTCGTCATCAAAATACCATAACCATTTGGAATCCTACAATAGGAAAATAGATTAATAAATAAAACAGATAAAGGGAGACCTAATAAGATGTGTATATTTTCCTATTGTAGGATTCCGAATCATTAAATAAAATAGATAAACAGAAAATAGATCAATCTGAACCATTAAAAAGTGTATATTTTCAAAAACTTCCCTATCATACCGGCTTTGAGAACTTTACTTACTGTCGAACAAAAGTGACTTTATAACATACATTGTATGAACATTGTAGTTCATATAAGCACCGCCAACAAAACTAAAAACACTGCTACTTAATACTGTACTATGTTATGTCCTATAACAATGTTCACTCTAAAAATATGAACGCATTAATAAAATTCTCAGCCAAATAAAATGCATAAATTCATTACCGAAAAGATGCACTATCTCAAGTACTCATTAAAGAGAAAAGTAAATGATGAGAAATAGTTAAATGTCAAACAATAACTGATTCAATGAATGTTAAACAATCTTGGTAGTGGTAGTTCTAAATATTCCCTGAGCTAACTTCTTTACACTTTGAACAACATAAATGATTTAATCAACAACAATAGTCGATTTAAAGACTCTTTCTCAACAATCCACAATCTGGAACCAAAAAGAATATATTAGATCTCCAATGATAGACCGGGTAAATGAACGATTATGGAAGTGTCAGAAAAGGATTGGGATCGTCCCATGCTGATAATCAACAACTATCTGAAGTGTCAGTAAATGAACAACTATCATAATGTTTTTTAAATAATCAAAAAAAGACATAGAAACAATATTACTTGAAAAAAAGAATAGTATAAAGATTCATAAACAATATTGCTTGAAAATATGATACCACTAAAAAGATTCATCCTCTCAAATTACAAACCATAACTTAACTATAAAAAAAAAAAGTAAAGAAACTAAGGGTACAAACCTTAGGTCATTCGATCCGAGAGAGATAGAAAACCTATGTTACCATTTGGATTATTTCGAAGAGGGAAAGAGAACAAATTAAGAGTATACCTTGATCTGCAAAACAAACATAAACTCCAAAATACAAAAAAAAACATTCACACACAAACCCAAAGAAGTGAGACTACAGAACATAGAAGGTCGACGGGATTCCAGTTGATTTGATTTGATTCAAAATACCTAGGATTTACCGTGGAACTATCATGTTTTGATACTCTACAAAACTTTTTGGAATCCAAACTTCAACCCAAAACTATACACACAGATGATACCCTAATCGCCACCAATAAAAATTACAACAAAACATAACTAAAACAATAGAGAGGGAGAAGATACCTTACGGCAAGAAGCTGAGGCTACACAACTATGTGGAATCGTGAGAAGAGAGTTAAATGAGAGTTTAAGAGTGAGAGCTCTCGAGCCTTGTGCTCTGATAACGGAGATACCGAGAAAGGGAGATGGGGTTGTGTTGGTAAAAGTTGGGAGTGACTTACCAAAATGCCCCAATTTTTGAATTGAAGGGTAAATTTGATGAGTTAAAAAGGGGGGAAAATCAAATAATGGAAGGGTAGATTTGTAAAAAAGAAAGAAGTGTGATCTCAACCATTAAAATACGTAAGGAGGTGGCATCAATCTGCACCGTTAAAAATGTGTATATTTTCAAAAACCAAGCTACTTTATATATATATATATATATATATATATATATATATATATATATATATATATATATATATAGTTGGTCTCTATTTAATATAATATCTAATCCAAGTTTTGTTTAAAAAGAAAAACTCATACTGCGTTTCGATTTTTTTATAAAACAAGTTTTATTTTTTTTAATAAAAAAATAAGATCTAGTTTTGTTTTGAGGTACCAAACTATGTTTCGTATATTATTGTTCGGATTTGGAACTATGCATGTGTTAGACTCACATTCGGGTTAAAGAAAAATAGGACTTAAAACAAAATTTATTGTATGAAACCTATTAGAACTGGTGTAAGGTCTATTTGTTTCCAGTTGTGTAAAACTACACTTATGGTAAACTCTTCCTGAGTTGTGTTTGGAAATTTACATATAAAATTTTTGTATTTAATCTAATCACTACCGTTGATTAGTTTTCCTAAAAGGAAAAACCTTGTATGTGTTTCATCTCAGTAACTTATAATCCTTTTATCTACTGATTAAACCAAACTAATTTCATTGATTATGTTGGTATTACAACTTCATCGATATATGTGTATTAGGAGGGTAGTTGTGCGTGTGTATCTAGTGTTCACTGCCTTGGTGTGATTATTATTATATTTTAGAATGTGTGTGGGGTTGGATAACTTAGTTTAGGCTTACGGTTTGTATTGACTGATTTTATTCATTTATACTTATAATTCTATAATTTGTTATTAATCATTGGTGTTAGTGGACTTGGGTGTATGTGTGGTCCTGGAACTAAGAGACCCGGAGTTTTGCACTTTATTGTTTTCCTCGTGAATAAATATTGTGTTCTATTTTTCTTTTCCCCATCCCATCCCATTGCAAGTCATTTTTATTTGGGCAACATCATCACAAATTTGTTTTTATTTGTGTGTGTGTGTGTGTGTACAATAGTTTCAATCAATTTTTAAACTGATTTATAAAAAGAGTAAAAATAATTTTATTTAATAACTAAAATGCGTTAGGGTGATTAGGTTATTTCACGTGGTATTAGATCTTTAAGATTCACTTTTTAAAAGTTTTTATTGCGCAAAGATTCTTAACTCCTTTGTTTGAAATATCAATCTTTTACTATGGGTGACCATAATGGGTCTTCTGTACGTTCTCCCATGTTCAATGATGACAATTTCTCTTACTGGAACTTAAGAATGGTTGCACACCTCCAATACTTGGGAGATGAGGTATGGGATATGGACTCATTTAGTTGGTGATAGTGATGGTCAAATTTAATCTGGAAAACCTCTTTCAGAATGGACTAAAGAGGAAAAGTTAAACTCTCAGTATAATAACAGACGCGAAAATGCTATTTTTCTAAGAGATTGAAGCAACTGAATTTAAAATAATTTCAGCTTGCACCCCATCTAAAAAGGCTTGGGGCATTATAATGACAACTCACGAAGGAGACTCTAGGGTTAAAAGGTCTAAGTCACAAATTCTAGTTATAGAATTTATGATTCTCTTTATATGAAAGATAATGAAAATTTTTATGAGTTTTACCTTTAATTGCAAGATATTATAAATAAATCTCATGCTAATGGTATAGCGTATGCTGATTCTGAAATTTGTGATAAAATTATTAGGTCACTTCCTAAAAGTTTTCATATAATTATTCGTACTATGGGTGAAAATATAAATAACAGCTATACCCCTCATATTTTGTGTAGTAAACATAAAAATTTTGAACTCAAAAACACTTTAAGAGATGAATAAAGAGGCAAAGCACCTTCACACATCGAAACACGAAATGTGTTGAATTTTAGGTCTAGTGAAAACATTTTAGCCTTTGTATCCTCCTTAGCTAATTTAAATGAATATGAAATTTGCTTGGATTTTTAGATAATGAAATTTCTATCATGAATAAGCACTTTAAGAAATTTGTGAAGTTTAGAAATAAGATTGCTTCAAAGGAATGTCAACCTAGCTATTCTAATAGACCTTTATGAAAAATATTTTGAAAAGAAAAGTTTCAAAAAACTGGAACTTAAAAATAATTTAAGCCACATACAATGCATAAAGTTCAATGAATGTGGTCATTATGCGAAGATAACTAATATCACCATCTCAGATACAACGTAGCCCAAGAACTGATCCTCCCTCAACCGAAATCCGCATTTCTTAAACTTGGCATATGAATGATGGTCCCCCAATGTCTGTAAGACTATCCTTAGTGATGTGCATGCTCATCTATGGTCTGAGAATAAATCAATATGCCATCTATGAATAAGATAAACAATTGATCTAAAAAGTCCCTCAATAACCTATTCATCAAACCCGTGAACACTGGAAGTGCATTGGTTAGACCAAAAAGCATAACCATAAACTCGTATGATCGATATCTCGTCTGAAATGTCATCATCAAAACATCCTGATCTCGGATCCTCAAATCATGAAACCCCAACCTCAAATTAGTCTTAGAAAAGTACGATGCACAACAGGTCGAACAGATCATCAATACGGGGCAATGGTACTTGTTCCATATAGTTACCTTGTTTAACTCCCTATAATCAATTTACAATCTCAACGATCTATCTTTTTTCACGAACATGACGGGAGCACCCCAATTTTAAGTACTCCTACGAATGAATCCCTGACCCGGTAGCTGTAGAATATGATCCCAAAGATCTCTAATCTCCAAAGGAGTCATACAATATGGTGCGTGGGAAATGGGTCTCATGCTCAGAATCAAATAAATCATAAACTCGATCTCACTACTCTTTGGTAACCCGAAAATTTCGAAACCACATCTGAAAACTCCCTAATAATCGGAATAGGTTCTAGAGAAATAACGACCTCAGCAGAAGTCTCCTACTAAATATAGTATATATGCATACTCAACGCTCTCTTCGGTCTCTTGTCTCAAAATGGAAAAGATAATGGACCTCCCATAATAATCCACACAAGCCCTGTAAGTAGTTAACTAATACATCCCCAGGATAATGTCATACTTTGAAAAATCTGAAATAAGTTGGTGTACCACGAACCTAAGTCTCCCAATGTCTATACCTATATATCTTCACATGGAATTTATAGGATCCCCTCTACCCATGGGTAAGTCGATGTAAAGTACAATGTCAGATGCTAAGTCCACCATACCCGATGACCGAGAAAAACTAGTACTAACGAATGAGTGTGATGCACTAATATCAAATAAAATGAGCCCTACATGCCCAAAAATAGGGAAATACCCCCCACTACCTGTTGTTGATGGTCCCTGTCTAGGTGCAATGTGATACATATGCCCATACTATAACTGCTATTGTTTCCCCTGAGGTGGGGCTGGCATGGCGACCATTGAGGCAACAACTCATGTTGCTCCCAAGGTGCCTGATATTCACGTTAACCTACGTATTCTTTCCCTCTAATTACTTTGAACTCATCTTCTAGACATGTGTCCTAATGCTCCACAAGTAAAATACTTTCTCTAGAATCGGTGTCCATCATATGGGTTCCCCTATTGGACCTGTTGGCCACCTTCCCTAATGGTCCCTTGGCTGCTAGCCTTGATTATTATGATCATCAAAACCCCTATGCTTCTTGAAATAATCTTCTTTCTAAGAACCCTTAAACTTATAGACCCCCTGATTACTATTCCCACCTATCTGGCCCTACTGACTCGTTGAATCTGAATTTGATCTCTTTTCCTCCTTAATCTTTTGGAATGACTTGTGATGCTGTCAATGCAATAAGGTGGCATTCACCATCTGAGTATAGGTAGTAAAATATAGGTTACCAATAGGGATTTTATGATGTGACAAGCCTTACCCATCACAAACCTCTTTATTTTCTTATTTTTGATGCTCACCTCATCTTCAGAAAATAGTGAAAATGCGGCAAACTCCTCCTCACATTCTGCTAAGATACAGTTTTCTTGCTTCAAGTCCATGAATCGTCTCCTCATTTATTACTTCATGGAGGGAGGAAAATATTTCCCCTCATACATTACCCAAGACTCATCAATTGTCATTCTATCTCATTCCTCTAAGGTGGTGACAGACTCTAACCACTGTAAGGATGTTCCTACCAATGGAAATAAGGCTAATATCTTCTTATGCACTATATTATCCTCAAGTGTCTTTGAATATCCTTCTTCGAATGACTTGCCACTAAAATATCTATACTCCTGGAAAAATCTCATAGTTGGCCCTTAGTAAAGGCCTCCCTTGCTCTTTCCCAAATGGGGGATTGCTATTGAATAGGTAGCGCCACTTGTTGCGGGGGTAGGTTAGTGCTATGGATGGAAGTATTATAGAATGGGAGCCATTTAGGTAGAGACTCCCTTAGTAAATATAGTAGCTATGTCTGCTATTATAGCTATGGGTAGTAGTGGTGGTGGTTGAGGGTGTGGCTGCAGCTCCTACTGAGGCCTATCCTCTACAGCTTCATTGGCAGCATGTCGTGGTCTACCGCGTCGGGTGTTTACCACCTAAAAGCAAACAAGTTTCTCATCAATTTCAAATCATAAAGCATACAATAATTACTAAACATAGGGATCTACATATCAAAGAACGCAATGCATAACACAATGAGCGTGTAGACACCCCATTATGTTACCCCCTAACTCTCCTTAGGTCCCTAGTACCTCCCTACATCACTACAAACCCAGGTCATGTCCCGAGTACTGACTTAGAAGCCATCGGGCACTCCCCGCCTCCATTTGAGCAAAAAGTCAAACTCTTCATCTCGATTGAGACTGAATGAATCTTCAAAGGACACTGAATACCATTTCCAACAGTCCGTCCCGTGCACGATTCTGACTTACCATGAGGACGAACGATCTGTTTGCATACGAAACTTAACCCAGAGGCCACCGGGCGCTCTCGGGCTCTGTTTGACCTAAGTCAGCTCATCAACTCAACCGAGGCTAAATGAATCTTCGAAGGTCATTAAATACCCTTTCCAACGGTCCATCCCGTGCGCAATTCTAACTTTCCATGCAGACGAACGATCCATTTGATTCCGAGAGGTCACCGAATAGTTCCTGAGACCGGTTGACTAAAGTAAACTCTCCAAACCAGGTCAACTTTGGAATGTCGAAGTACATCTCCTAAACTTTCCAACGGTCCACCCCGTGCACGATTAAAACTTATCATGTGGACAAACGATCCGTTTGCGTCCGAACGATTCCCCGTTCAATGGATCGACAAACGCTTCCAAGCCATATTTGACCCAAAGTCAACTCCCGAACCCAGGAAAGGTCCAAAGGACTTTCAAAGTCTCTGAATTACCTTTCCAACGGTATGCCCCGTGTGCGATTCTGACCAACGGTTTGCCCTCGGCAACCGATTTTCCCAAAAATCCTGAAACGCACTACCAAATGGCAGGTTCCAGACCCTGCCTATCGGCAGGTGCCGGTAGGCAGGAATAGGTATATGCCGATTGAAAATTACCTGGGCCTATAAAAGGAGGCCTTCACCCCATTTGCAAGAAGGAGCCAGATCTGACAAAATTCACTCTCAAGGAATCGCAGAAACCTCTCTCGAAGGCAGCGTGATTTCAACCCCCAAATCCCTTTTTTACTTCCACTTTTCATCATCCTTTTCATCAAACTTGTTGAATTAGTCACTCTCCATCATCATCCAAGTGCAAGGGATGCTCTCCAACACTCAAGATCAAGCTCAAGATCTTCAAGAAGGTCCAACTTTCTCAAACTCTCTCTTAAATCCTCTTAAATTCTCAATAACTTATTTTCATTACTTAGCCCTCTTATTATCTCATCCCACACATCCTAATATACGTTTTATTTAGTATTATTGCACATCTCTTATTTTCATATAAATAAAAACCCAAAAAATAAGAAATAGAGGGTTTACTCATAAATTCCAAATAGGGATTCTCATACTTTTTCTCACACTTTTCTCATAACTAAAACACTTTTTCTACACACATTTATAAATAAGAAATCCCCCATTTGGATTTATGGGATAAACCCCACCCCTCGTTTTGTATGCGAACTATGTGGACTTTGATGACTTTATAGGCTACGTAGGCGTCTCGGGGTAAAACCCGAGACTCGAGTCCTCTCTCTCACCTTTTCTTTACTTCCTATTTTCTCTAAACCTAATCTTCTTATATTCTATATATTTGCCCTTAGTGACGTATTGCTCCATATGCGTTATCAGTCCATTATAACGATCAACGTAGGGGTAATCGCGTAAATCTTATTTTTCTAATATTATTCTTACATCTTCCTACGGATGACTCGCTTTATCTTTTCCATGATACAAGTCGAGGATTCCTAACTCCATTATATATACACACATGCACACATATCACGGAGGGAAATATAAAGGAAAATAACAAATATCCATGAGAGACCGAAAGGGCGTAATGGGTGCCTAACACCGTCCTATTTCGTAACTAAGCCTCCGAACCCTTCTCGAGTCATTTTGGTTTCGCACGCACTAGTATGTCTTTGGATGCCATCCTTCGGGGTGGCTTCCCCTTTTTCTTTTGTCTATTTTGAGTAAAATAGACTAGCGACTCTGAATCTCTCTACATTTTTACACCACATCTCAAACGACGTCGGTCGAAGTGCTCTCGAGAGGGACGCGCGGGACCAAAAGAACCTTCCTCCACGCGCCCGCCCGCATGGCGAGGATCGGGGATGGCCATAGTGGCGAATCTGCTAGTGAAATTTATTTGTTTGTGGGATTGACTCTATTTACATGGACGCTATATTTGTTTATGTTTCCCCCATATCTGCGTGTTCCCCTTTTCCATGTGTATCCCATGCTTATGCTTATGTTCACACACTTGTAGAAATTATTCCATGTACACTTCACACCACGTACACCTAGGTTCACATATATCCTCATGTTGCACACATCACCCATCCATACTTGGTGTACCTGGGGTACTTGTACTTTGCTCCCTGTTTGGAATAATAAAGAAAGGCATTCTCATAATAAGATACTAATAAGAGAACCATACATGATTCACACGACATCACCAAAGAGCATTGCTATTGACCAAATTTTACCCAGTAATTGGAGTGTCACTTCATGATGGGCGCTGGTCCGGCAAGTCATAGTTTGCCTAAGAGATATGACTCTCACCTTCCATTGACCAAGTACCTTCGACGTATATCGAACAGTTCCCCCGCATCGTACCGCTTGATCGAATTCATGCCGAGAGGTATATCGCAGGGAATTCGTTTACGTACGCCGAGTATATCGAATTCTCTCTCACACGTACCGTCCCCACTAGGTATATGGTGAGGCAATTCACGTACACTCAGGTATATCAAATGGCTTGTCCACACGTACCGATTGCCTGCAAGAGCAAGACGTATATCGTGAAAGTCACACCAATGGGGGAACCCATGCCGATTCACCCAACCAACAACATACCCGCATATAGGTGTCAAACATAGGAAATGCACTTTAGATCTTCGGTTTCAACCTGAAACTCTGTCAAAATTTCGGGTCGACCTGCTGCCCAATTTTATGCATTTTTAAAATGGGACCCTGTCCGTGAGACTGGGTACAAGTCCAAACCATTGCTTTGCATATATTGAAAACCCCACTTTTCTAGGCTCGGGTCCTGTCCGTTATTGCATTTAGGAGAATTAAATACAAGTGAGAATATAATAACCATAATAATCATGTTGAGTTCCGTGTCCCAAAAGCTGTTTTCCCCTTCTTTATAAAAAATCCATAAACATTTTCCCTTTCTTTATCAAAAATACAAAAACATTTTTCCCTTCTTTATAAAACATCCAAAAATAGTTCTTCCTTTTTTTTCTCAAAAATAAATCTCATCCTACGCCTTCTCAGGTCGATTGCAAGTCCTTGGCCTAGCTCCCTATTGGCTTCGGTCTTCAGTCAAATCACCCCGGAGTTTTGTCCTTTCCTCTACTATTTCTTTCGAATCCAAAATCCATTCACTTTCCATGGAGAATACATATCAAGCAACAGTCATACAGTCGGATCTAACGACACTCCTAGCTCAGCTCGTGTCCAAGATCGACAACCTCCAAATTGAGGTCCAAGAAATGCAACGAAACCAGGTTCCAATTGCTCAAGAGCTCGAGGCCCTATCCTCTCATGCTATGGGTCTACCCGAGCCTATCTGGGTTTCAGAAGAATATCAGCACGCTCCACGTGCCCCTCCTGCCAATGGGTCACCGCCTGCCCAGCTTCCAATGCCAAATATTACCCATCCTGTGGCTAACCAACCTATGGTCGCTGATCCAAAAGAGGAGGAGTTAAATAAAGTCAATGAGGATCTAAAGATACTCACCAAGAAGTTTGACCAAGTCAGGATCTCTGGGAATTACATGGAGTACACCCACGTGTCTCCTTATCCTAAAGCGAGTTTGCCCGAGAAGTTCAAGATGCCGAATATCGAGAAGTTCGGAGTGAGTGGACCTCCAATTGTTCATCTTCGTAGTTATCATCGTTCCATGACTCTACTAGGGGATTCTGAAGAAGTGATGGCCCAATTGTTTCAGCAAACTTTGAAGGATCGTGCCCTCCGATGGTTTTTATCTCTTGAGGAATCTAGAATCCGTAGCTGGGAAGATTAGCCCGAGAATTCATGTCACAATATAAATACAATGAAGAGCCTGAGGTCACCCATCGTGATTTAGAGCTTCTCAAATAGAATCATTGGGAATCAATCAGTAACTTCATAACCCAGTGGAGGGAGAAAGCAGCTACCATGACTAATCGGCCATCCGAGGAAGAACAGGTCAACATAGTGAAGAAGAACTTCTTTCCCCATGTCCGAGAAATGATGGGAGGACAATATTATCCCCACTTTCGATCTCTCAGAGAGGCAGGAGTAGAAATCTAGGAAAGCCTCGTTAAAATAGAGGTTGAACCGAAGAAGGTGTCCGAACAGTTCACCCCTAGAAAGTATGACAAGCCTGCCAGTGCTACAGTCTCAACCATCAACAACATCTCTCAACCAACCACATCATGGGCACTAGAAAGCCGCCCTGCCACCATCTAAGGGAATACACTGAGCTCCATGCGCCCCTCTCTAAAGTTTACCAAGCCCTGTTAAGCCGAAACCTCATCAAACCCTTGGATCCACGTCCATTGCCAAATCTACTCCTAATAAATTTCAAGACCGATGGTCATTGCACCTTTCACCAAATTACCGACCATACCACTAACCAATGCTTTCACCTTCGGAACATAATCCAAGATCTCATTGTCCAGGGTACCATCGCCCCACCAGCCAATCCTAAGCTAAATATTACTCATAGCCCACTCCCAAATCATGCCAATGCCATCTTCTTAGAAGAAAACTCGGATTTCGATCCCTCAACTTAAATCACACCGATATACTCTCCTAAACCTCTTCAAACTTGCCCATATATCCTCCTCATCCTACTAGCCTCGTTGAGAAGGCACTGTCACTCCTTACCAGAGCATGCATCACTATCCGTACCCGTTCTGAAAATGGAAGTATGGAATTGTCAGAGGTGTTAAACCAAACTTAGAGTTCGGGCTGAAATTGCCCTCACAGATGGTCATCGATTCCCAGTAGTTCAGCACACTATTCTTGGAAGCACGAAAATCGGCTCGAGATTCAGATAAGTGGGTGATACCAACCGACGAAGTCAGCTTAGATGATGTTTTCCAGATTATGGCAGAATTATTCGGGCAAACCAACAGCATTTGTAGTATCACCGGGTTACTTGACACTTTGAATCTACAAGGGTGTTTGGTCCCTTTAATCACACATATCCCCATAGAATGGGAGAACTTGTATGAAGAAGCCGTTGAAGTTATGGAATGCATCGACTTTACATGGAAAGACAGAATTATTACCACCGGATGGGGGGAAGAATGCAAAGATTTGAATAAAAAATAAGCTTCAGGAAGAACTGGCCCAGTAGCCGACATATGTGGGATGATATCATTTGAAGAACTCCTCGGAGAAATAAACAGGGTGACAGAACAACCTGATATTGATGAGGAAATGGTATTCATGTTCTTTCCTTCTTCAGTAAATCACGTGACCAGATTAAGGAGACATTACCAGGTTCCAAGTTCACTACCAGCAAATGACAAGGGGAAGGGCGTTGAAAACCTTCCTATGCCATAGATGACCATTGAGGAGAGCAAGATCCTTGATCAACTGAAGAAAACTCAAGCTAACATCACTCTATGGGGACTTTTCATGTCTTCCCAGCTATACAGAAACGCTTTAATCAAATTGCTCACTGGACCCACAATTCCTCCCTCTACCTCACTAGAAGAAGCGATAAATCTGGTCGGATCCTTGACCTCTATCCGAATGTTATCATTATGTGAAGAAGAAATCCCCAAAATTGGGCCAAATCACAACCATGCACTCAACATCTCCGTCGAAGTTATGGGGAAGGCCATGCCACTCTCCCTTATCGATAACGGATCCACCTTGAATGTTTGCCCTCTGAGAACCTTCAAGTGTTTAGGCCTGAAAGAAAGAGGTCTCACTCCAACCTCCGTCACCGTACATGCCTACGATAATACCTGTCGTCAGGTGATGGGATCCATAAAATTTGTAATAGGGGTAGGCCCTATAAACCCTGTCGTCGAATTCCAAGTCAAAGACATCCCATCTTGTTTCAACCTGTTGCTCGGACGATCCTGGCTCCACAATATCAAGGGTGTGTCTTCCTCACTCCATCAAAAATTGAAATTCTTCGTCGACGGGCGAGTCATCACCATTTTGGGTGATGACGAAAATATCGAGGGCGCAAGCACCAGTAGTTCAATCCTTGAGATACAGCACGGGTCAAATGATATGCTCCTATCAGGATTCCGAGTTGAGCCACTCTTACTCCCGACAGAGGATGGTTTCAAAGAAAGGGTTTTTCCAAAATATGACCCTCACGGCAATGTCAATGTGATTTAGATGTTCAAAAACATGCTCTTCATGCCCGGACTGGGACTAGGACAAAGGCAAAAAGGGATACTTGAGCCCATTGAACTGAAGAAAGCTTTTCCTCCTTGCGGCTTACGGTATCAACCATCAGAACAAGATCTCAGAATGATCCACCAGTCTCAACCAAAGAGAAGATTAGACTGCACCCGAACTATCTCAAGAGACTCCTTAAATGGATGATTCATCAAAGAAGGTGAAGACTTCCCCATTTATGGTTTTCCAGAACCATGGTATGACCACACAGACAAAAAGATAAAGCCTGGAATGGAGATCTTTTTCTGAGACAGCTACCCATGGGCCGAAATTTTCCAACACCGAGTACAACCGCTCATCAAAGATACCAAAGAGACTGAGGAAAGTGATTTTGAAGATTCCTTCAACTTACAGATACTGGGGCTGGCACTCTGCATGGTTCATTCAGGCACTACATCAATGGACCCATCCCGTCTGATTAAAGCTGTTGATACACCTCTCCTCAACTGGCATGTTGCACCAGTTCTACCTCTTGAAATCCCCCCTAACCCCGATGTTTACCTTATTTCTTCTCCTACTCTCTATCCTTGTCCAAATGTAATCGATACCTCTTTTGATGAGGTTCTCAATACTGTCTTTCCTATTAATGAAATAAATGAAGATTTTGAGTATCTTGATGTGCCTTACATTAATTTTTTAGAGTATAATTGAACATTTGATGATGATGATTTTGCAAATGAACAATTCTTAACTGATCTAAATAAGGTTAATAATAAACAACATAACCGCGTTCAAGTTAATGAATAAGAGACTGTTGTTATTAATCTTGGTTCTAGTATCCAACTGCGCGAGATTAGGATAGGGGCCACCCTTGACGAGCATGAGCATGCATAACTCTAAGAATTTTTGAAGGAGTTCGTAGATGTCTTCGCATGGTCCTATGATGATATGCCCAGCATTGATCCTGAAATAGCTCAGCACGAGATCCCCACTCTCCCACATTACAAGCCAGGTAAACAAAAATTGAGAAAACTCCTCACTGAATGGTCGCTCAAGGTCAAAGACGAACTGGTCAAACAGTTGAACATGGGTTTCATTCGGGTGATCGAATATCCTACATGGCAAGCAAACATTGTACCTGTGCCGAAATCAGGAGGAAATGTTCGAATGTGTGTGGATTATCGAGATTTAAACAAAGCTTCTTCGAAGGATGATTATCCGCTACCTAATATCAACATGATCGTGGACAACACAACCAATCATGCTCTCAAGTCATTTATCGACGGGTTTGCCTGATACAACCAAATCAAGATGCACCCCGACCACTAAAAAAAACCGCATTCATCACCCTATGGGGAACCTTTTGCTATACCATTATGCCATTCGATCTCAAGAATGCTGGGGCTACCTACCAAAGGGCTGCCACAACCATCCTGCACGATCTGATTCACAAGGAGGTCGAGGTTTATGTGGATGATATGATTATCAAATCCAAAACTAGAGATGGTCATGTTCCTGCTCTCTGGAAGTTATTTGAACGACTGCGATGGTATTAGATGCGACTTAATCCATAGAAGTGTGTCTTTGACATTACAAAGGGAAAAATTTTGGGATTCATGGTCAGCGAAAAGGGGATAGAAGCAGATCCTGCAAAGATGAAGGCCATACTTGAGATGCCACTGCCCCGAACAGAGAAAGAAGTCTGAGGTTTTCTTGGGAAATTGCAATATATAAGACGGTTCATCAACCATCTAACCTCCATCTGTGAACCGATCTTTAAACTCCTTCAAAAGGATTCAACCAAGGTTTGTAATGAGGCCTTCCAATAATCTTTTGAACGAATCAAACAATACCTGACCCAACCTCCAGTGCTCATGCCACCACAGTCTGGTCTCCCTTTGCTCCTATACCTAACCATAACCAACACTGCAGCTGGGGCTTTGCTAGCCCAATACCTTGAGGACTCCCGTAAAGAAAGAGCCATCTATTATGCCAGTCACAAATTGGTCGGGTACAAGGTCAACTACGTTGCCTTGGAGAAGGCATGTGTCGCACTTCTCTAGGTCACCCAAAAGTTATGACACTACATGCTCGCCTTCACTATCAAACTTGTATCCCAAATGGACCCCATCAAATACCTACTTGAGAAACCTGCCTTATCGAGTTGAATGGCCCGATAGTTGATGCTCCTAACCGAGTTCGATATCGTGTACGTCATAAAAGCTGTTAAAGGAAGAGCCATCTCTGACTACCTTGCCAGTTACCCCATAGACGAAGCAGATGTCCGAATCTTCGAATTCCCAGATGAAAATATCCTCTGCACCACTCAAGATCGCCTTCGATGGAAAATCTTATTTGACGGTGCTTCCAACATAAAGGCATATGGCATTGGGATACTTCTGATCGCCCCAGATGACTCCCACACTCCCATCGCCATTAAATTGGATTTCCCTTGCACCAACAACATGACGGAATACGAGGCATGCACAGTGGGCCTCAAAGTTGCCCTAAAGAAAGTTATTCAATACCTTGATGTCTACGGGGATTCTGCCCTTATCATCGATCAAGTGCTCAGAAAGTGGAAAGTTAAGGATGAAAAACTCCAACCTTTTCATCCCCAATTAGAAGAGCTAGCCTCCCGATTTTGAGATATCACCTTCCATTACCTACCTCGAGCAAAGAATAACCTAGCCGATGCTCTCTCTACCTTGGCCTCCATGGTCGACATGACCGAGGGAATAAAAATGACCCCCTTCCTAGATCAAAATCAAGATAAACCGACCCATTGCTACCATATTGAACTTGTCTCCACCGAAGATCCCGAACTAGCCGATTGTTCGTACTATGATATCTGGTGCCTCCTCAAACATGGTAGATATCCCGAGGGTTCCAACAAGAAAGATAGAACGACTCTCCGAAGACTGGCCACCCAGTACATCATCTGTCATAAAGCTCTACTCAAGAGGAACTTCGATGGAACTCATCTACACTGCATCGCAGGGCCCTAGATTGAGAAGATAATGCAGAAAATTCACTGCGGGTAATGCAGACCCCAAATGAATGGTCACATGCTCGCCAAGAAGATCATCCGACTGGGCTACTACTGGACCACCATGACCCAGGATTGCACCGCCTATGTTCGGAGATGCCTCAAATGACAACAATTCTCTAATCTTCAACACATGCCTCCGCGAGAATTATATAACATGACCTCTTCCTGGCCGTTCTCCACCTGGGGTGTCGACATAATAGGGAAGGTTACACCAAAGGCTTCAAATGGACATGAGTTCATCCTATTCGCCGTCGATTACTTCACCAAATGGGTCGAAGCTGAGTCATACGCAATACTGAATTCCAAGAAAGTGGTCAAGTTCCTCAAGAAAAATATCATCTGCCAATATGGGGTCCTGCACGAGCTGGTGTCAGATAACGGGTTGCATTTCGAAGAAGAAGTCATAGAAGTAGTCAACGAGTACGAGATTCAGAGACACAAATCTTCTCTCTACCGACCTCAGACCAATGGTGCAGTGGAAACCGTCAACAAAAACCTCAAAGACATCATCCGCAAGATGACCGAAAGTTGTAGGGATTGGGCCGATCGGATCCTGTCCGCCCTCTGGGGCTATCGAACCTCGATCTGAACCTCTACTGGGGCTACCCCTTACTCCCTGGTTTATGGTATGGAAGCATTCCTACCAGTGGAGCTGGAAATACCCTCGTTATGCATCATGCTCGAAAGCAAAGTTAGTTAAGAAGACTGGTGCCCAAGCCATCTTGATGAGCTAGCCCTCCTAGGTGAAAGAAGATTAAAATATCTTTACCACATACAGGGGTACAATCACCAAATAGCGTCATCATTCAATAAGAGAGTCAAGGATAGCGGTGTGCAAGAGGGAGACATAGCCCTCAAGGAGAAAATAAAACCCATCTGGGACCCAGAGGGAAATTCAAGCCCAAATGGAGCGGCCCCTACATTGTGAATAAAATCTTATCCGGTGGTGTCTCCATTCTCACTGACCTAGATGGGGAAGATATGGCTCGTCCAGTCAATCTGGATCGTCTCAAGAAATTCTACCCCTAGTCCAAAATCTCGGCGCACTACGACTCTTCTCATCCCCCTTCTATTCTAAAAAAAAAATTAAAAATTAAAAAAACTCTTCATTTTCCTCTACCTAGAACTACGTGGGACTGATCCTCTGCAAAAAACTTTTTCAAACTGATAAAAAAAAATTCTAAAACCGCAGAGGTACATAGGCATCTCATGCACATCACATGAGTGCGGCCCTTTCTTTTTCACAAAATACTATTCTTTTCTTACCTCCGAGAATGGTGGTTAATTCTAAAAATACTTTAACAAAAGGATTATGTATGCCTTAGCGATCAGTATAGATAATTGAAATTACAAAATTCATCGAAAGGCACAGCTAGATGATCAGAATCTTATTTATTCCATTAATAAGAAATTAAAGTACGGATTACATAAGAAAAAGGAACGGATAACTCCCCTCCCCTTACTACCATAAAAAGCCAAATAAAATCCCCACATCTATTACACAAATAAACTCTCCAAGAGTCCTACCCACAACCACCAGAGGAGCCTGCTCCCTCATCATCTACATCCGGAGGTCCCCAAGTTTCCCCTCCCTGAATAGAGTGCCGTAAACATTCCATGGATCTATGAGATTTAACCATCCTGGAAAAGACCACAACACCCCCTTCCATGGTGTTAGATAAAACAAACCATCTTTGTCCAGTCTCCACTGCCAACATCTTGCTGACTACTTTCCTCCACAACCACTTCATATAATCTTTGGGGACATGCCAAACCTTCCCGACAGACTGAGAGGGATGGGTCGATGGACGCCGATTTTCACACGGAGACCCAAGCAACAGACGCAGATGCTCAGTAAAATCTTCTACCGGAAAAAAAAATTTGAGGTCTGAGAGGGCACGACCTGTGCCCAGCCAAATTGGCGCAAAAGCCGCCAAGGGAAATAAAAAGAGGTTTTTCTAATACCAACAAGCCGTACATATGAATACTCTCCTAGCTCCAGAACAGGCTGCAACTGTCCCCACCAAGGCACTGACCAATACAGCCCACGGGCCCCATGCTCCACAAGCCAATGCTCCCAGTTCTCAACATATAGGCCAAAGCTAATGAAGTAGGGTGAAAAGAAGTTAGGCACGACCGACAAGGGATACTTTAGAGGAGTCTCCAAGAGTAATCTTTCAGACAACCAAATGAACAGCATCATAGGACTACCCCTCAAAAAGTCAGAATGACCTTCTCTCCAGGCATCCAGGCCATTCAGAGTCTCCACCAGTATCACCGCCGCAGGATTACGACGATATGACATCCATGAAGTAATGGACGCAAGTTGTGGGTCCACTTGCACCTCCCCAGTCACCAGCAGCAATTTCAAAACCAGACTCAGAACAACGGCTCTAGCATAGCTAGCATCACCTAATTCCCACAAATGCACGGACTGCAGCACCGCCGGGTGGGAGATCATTCCTTCAGTAACCAATGATCTAGCCACCGAAGGCGAAATATAAAGAAGCCCGGCCAAAAAATCCTGGGAGAGCGGGAAAATTCGAGCAAAGCCGCATCAACACTAGGATTTACACCCAGTATGTCAAAAAAATTCTCGTAGGTAGGACAAACTTCATCCAACCCAAAGCGAAATACATGGTCTTTGGGTACCAGAATTGTACCACTGCCGTCAGCACGTTCCACTCAAAAGGTCGATTGCACCACAAGGAGACTCGACGCATGTTGAAAGCATCGTAGTTGACATTATAAGAACACATTGCTTCCAAAGTTTTGAGGTAGTTGACAAACTCAATGCTACCAGGGAGAGCCATCTTGCAAGGCTAAGAGATAGTGGGCAAGTAAGTAAAAATGCAAAGGTGTTATGAAAACACTCCACCCTTACCCCTTTTTATACTTGAGAACCCTCAGAAGAGACATAATCCCTGCACAAATCGGAGGGAATCCTACCCCATAAGGTACCAAAGGCTGAAGAGGGTACCATTCAAATATTTGAATTGATGGGACTGGACTGAACTGTCGATAGGCAGGTCAGGGTCCTTGCCGATCGGTAACCCCCCATTTTTAGAAATTTCCCTCTTTTCCTCTTTTGTCAAATTCGAAAACTCAATAAAAATAAATTGAAATTCTCAACAGAATTTTAAAATCTCTTTTTCTCCTTATAAAATTTCCCTCAAAAAATTCCAAAAATATTATGTTTTACGGTCTCAGCAGCAAAGTAAAAAGCGCATGTGCATGCATTCATCATTAAATAAAAGATAATAAAAAAAACTCCATTACATTGCATCAATTTGTGTTATGTGTTACATCAATTTTGAAGGAAATAAAAAGAAAAAGAAAAACAACGGGACTCAGCCCGAACCCACATTCTTTCTCTCTCTCTCAAGAGCTTCCACCCCTGCGACGTGCTCTCTTCCCCCTACGACGAGACGATGCTCCACCACTACCCGAGCCAGAGTCCTCTTCGGACAAAGCAGACGGAACCAAGCAAGAAGGAATAGGAACCGCGTCCCGAATATGGGCAGTCGCCGAAGACATCTAGTCTCTGATGTCCCTTAGCCAAGTGGTCGACACCCGAACTTGCTGCAAGAAAAGGTGAAATCAGTATGAAAGCAGAAATGACCAAAACAGAAAAGAAAGAAAGAGAGGAACAGAAAATTATAACGCATGTTGAAGGACCTCCTCTGTCAAACCCAACTCCTCCAAATCCATCGCATGATGACCGTGCAACATAGGCACCATCTCTCCATCAGCCCGCCGAATGTTGTACGAAGGGGTATGCAACAACAAAAAAGGCACCTCTGAATTCGCCGCCGCCGCAGATGCCGATGGACCACTGCCGCTGTGGGAAGATCCTACTGCCCGACTCGAACCCTACAGAGGGAAAGGCAATGCATCATATATGTTGGGCGCCATCAACCAACTCATCACAAAATCCATACAGTCATACGCCGCAGCCGTATCGGTGTTTAACAAGTAGGACTCGCCAATTATTATCGTAATCCTCTCATCCTCCGACAGCAGTCGCTCCCGCCTTATAGACGTAGGAGGCTACGCAGGTGGCACCACCACCTCCTCCTCAGCAATCTGATGAACCACCCTTTCCTTGAGATACCAAGAATGGCCGAACTCATGCGCCAGCAAACGCCTCATCCGCGCGTTCACCCCAGTCGCCCCCGCATCCTGAATGGTTGTCCCCTAGGGATAAAAGGTCACTTGAAAATCTCCAAGCGAGCATAAAGCAATACAAGATCAGAAGGAGAAAAAACCAAGATTGAAATGAAAAGGGTTTTACCCTACCACTGGTGAGGTCATTCAAGACCTGACGCACCGCCTCCAGGGAGAGAGACCCCTTCGACTGCCGATTAGCCTTACGCCATCGATACAATCGACAGAAGTCCCCAATAGTGTCATCCTTCAAAGCGATGAGCAGGGTATTGCACCCAATCACCTCATAGAACCACGTTTGAATTCACAAACAAAAAGATGACGCATAAGGAAAAATGTGAATGCATGAAAGGAAAACGTGAATGCATGAAAGGAAAATGTGAATGCATGAAAGGAAAATGAGAGTGCATGAAAATAAATGCGCAAACTAAAGAATACCTCAAGAAGGTACGTGGCACCAGTAAAGGTCTGCCAGCAGCACCAGCTGAATGCATCCAGAGAGGAGTAAAGGGTCGCCAAGGTCAGACTCCCCCAATCATAGAAAGGGATGTTCGAAAACATCCTGAAGTACGACAGGAACCATAAATGAATGACGTCGTCGCTTGATGCCACCATGAAACCTCCCAATACCAGCAGAATAAATAACCAGGCCATCTACCTCACTTGCATCCCGCCCTCCACATCAATCACCCTGCTCAGCAGAACATCCTTTAGCAGGGACAGTCGAATAGAATCCCCAGAAACTATCCTCCCTACATCACCAAGTACCGCACGCACTGCCTCCGATCTCACCCGTAAAGAGTGATCCACCTACATTTCTCTCCATCACAATCCATCCCCAGTAGCTGATGCACGTCTATGGGAGTCACAGTCATCTCCCCGAAGCCGAAATGGAAAGTGTGTGTAGTATCCCACCACCTCTCTCCCAAAGCGCACAAGACCGCTGTCGAACGAGGTGTCTCATCCAGCACCGATGCCAACCGCCCAAAACCCACTGATAATACCATCCAACACACCACAGGTGGGAGATTCTCCCAAACATCCCCAAGTCCCGTTGTCCCACGGGGACACCTGTTCTTCAAAGAAATATCGAACTGGCAAAAAGAAAAGTCTCATCAAAAGTAAAAAAAGAAAACTCACCAAAAAGAGAAGAATGACAAAGGTCGGGTTACTTACATAACCACCGGGACTCACTCTCAAAGAGCGATGATGCTAGGGCTCCCGCAGCAAGGTCCGCTCATCCGCAACAAGCTCAAACACATCAAAGGAGTTCTCACTCCCCAAAGCAAGAGGCGCCCTAGCCCTCCACTCCACGTTCGCCTAGTCATCAACAGTCAACCACTCCCGGTTGACTGTAGTGCTCATAAAAGCGGACATTTCTTGAAGATCGGAATGCTAGAACGATTTTCAGAAGAATCGCAGAGAGAGAGAGAGAGAGAGAGAAAGAAAAGAAGTTGTGAAAAAAATGAGGGGATTCCAAGCACCATGCCGATCGGCACCTCCCCCTACCATACCGATCGGCACTGGCCCCTTTCCTTCCCGAGGTAGCCCAAACGTCCGTGCCACTGCCGAATGGAACCCTTCATACTATGCCGACCAGCACCCCCCTTAAATTTTGTACAAAAATTCCTAGAAAATACCAAAAAGCCTCGAAAAATCCCCAAAAAATTCATAAAAATCCCAGGAAGGATTTAAAGCCTTTTCACCAAGAAAACTTCGCGTTCCCTCGAGCGAAACCCCTATTTCCCAGCAAAATCCTAAAAAACCACGTGAAAACTCCTCCTGGAAAAGCTCAGGAGGATCTCTAATGATCACCTGATCACTTCCCCAGCGGAATTCTCCTACAGCACCCAAAATAGGCAAGGTCTCCTAATGAAATAAAAGCTTCCCCAGCTATCAGCTCCCCGGCTCAAATCAAAATCACAAAATCACTTTCCCCAGCAAAATCAAAACCCAATCTTCATCCACTCTTTAGGTCAGAATTGACCTCGATCTTGGATCGTCACCTGAGTTGGGTCAGAATTGACCTCGATCCTCGGTCGTCACCATTCTTTAGGTCAAAATTGACCTCGGTCTTGGATCGTCACCTGAGTTGGGTCAGAATTGACCCCAGTCCTTGGTCGTCACTACTCTTTAGATCAGAATTGATCTCGGTCTTGGATCGTCACTTGAGTTGGGTCAGAATTGACCTCGGTCCTCGGTTGTCACCACTCTTTAGGTCAGAATTGACCTCGGTCTTGGATCGTCACCTGAGTTAGGTCAGAATTGACCCCAGTCCTCGGTCGTCACCACTCTTTAGGTCAAAATTGACCTCGATCTTGGATTGTCACCTGAGTTGGGTCAGAATTGACCCCGGTCCTCGGTTGTCACAACTCTTTAGGACAGAATTGACCTAGGTCTCGGAACGTCACCTGAGTTGGGTTAGAATTGACCCCGATCCTCGGTCGTCACCACTCTTTAGGTCAGAATTGACCTCGGTCTTGGATCGTCTCTTGAGTTGGGTCAGAATTGACCCCGATCCTCGATCGTCACCACTCTTAGGTTAGAATTAACCTCGGTCTTGGATCGTCTCCTGAGTTGGGTCAGAATTGACCCCGGTCCTCGGTCGTCACCACTCTTAGGTCAAAATTAATATCGATCTTGGATCGTCACCTGAGTCGGGTCAGAATTGACCCCGATTCTCGGTCGTCATCACTCTTTGGGTCAGAATTGACCTCGGTCTTGTATCGTCACCTGAGTCGGGTTAGAATTGACCCCGGTCCTCGGTCGTCACCACTCTTAGGTCAGAATTGACCTCGGTCTTGGATCGTCACCTGAGTTGGGTCAGAATTGACCCCGGTCCTCAGTCGTCACCACTCTTAGGTCAGAATTAACGTTGTACTTGGATCATCACCGGAGTTGGATCAGAATTAATCCCGGTCCTCGGTCGTCACCACTCTTTGGGTTAGAATTGACTCCGGTCCTCGATCGTCACCACTCTTAGGTCAAAATTGCCCTCAGTTATTAGACCTTTACCCTAAGCCTGCAGATTCGGCATTAACCCGCAAAATTGATCATCCCCAGAACACTCCTTAGGTCCTCAGAATCTGCCTCGACCCTTTGAATCAGTTATACTCCCTCAAAAGCATCTTGTGGTGTCTATTCGACGGTCATCATTTGTTCCAAACTCGCCCATCGAGGGGCTCTGTAGACACCACATTCTGTTACCCCCTAACTCTCCTTAGGTCCCTAATACCTCCCTCCATCACTACAAACCCAGGTTATGTCCCGAGTACTGACCTAGAAGCCATCGGGCACTCCCCGACTCCATTTGACCAAAAAGTCAAACTCTTCATATCGACTGAGACTCAATGAATCTTCTAAGGGCACTGAATACCCTTTCTAATGGTCCATCCCGTGAGTGATTCCGACTTACCATGCGGACGAACGATCTGTTTATATCCGAAACTTGAACTAGAGGCCACCGGGCGCTCACGGGCTATGTTTGACATAAGTCAACTCTTCAGATCAATTGAGGCTAAATGAATCATTTAAGGTCAATGAATACCCTTTCCAATGGTCCATCCCGTACGCAATTTTGACTTTCCATGCGGACGAACGATCCATTTGACTCCGAGAGGTCACCGAATGCTTCCCGGGCCCGGTTGACCAAAGTCAACTCTCCAAACTGGGTCAAACTCTTTGGAATTCGAAGTAAATCTCCTAACCTTTCCAACGGTCCATCCCATGCGTGATTCAGACTTACCACGAGGACGAATGATCCGTTTTCTTCCGAAATGATTCCCCGTCTAATGGACCGATAAACATTTTCGAGCCATATTTGACCCAAAGTCATCTCCCAAACCCAGGAGTGGTACAAAGGACTTTCAAAGGTCTCTTAATTACCTTTCCAACGGTATGCCTCTGCACGATTCTGACCAACGATTTGCCCTCGGCAGTCGATTTTTCGAAAAATTCTGAAACGCACTGCCAAATGGCAGGTTCCAGACCCTGCCTATCGGCAGGTGCCGATAGGGAGGAACAGGTATATGCCGATCGGCAATTACCTGGGCCTATAAAAGGAGGCCTTCACCCCATTTTCAAGAAGGAGTCATATCTGATAAAATTCACCCTCAACGAATCCCAGAAACCTCTCGAAGGCAGTGTGATTTCAACCCCTAAATCCCTTTTTTACTTCCACTTTTCACCATCCTTTTCATCAAACTTGGTGAATTAGTCACTCTCCATCATCATCCAAGTGCAAGGGCTTCTCTCCAACACTCAAGATCAAGCTCAAGATCTTCAAGAAGGTTCAACTTTCTCAAACTCTCTCTTAAATCCTCTTAAATTCTAAATAAATTATTTTCATTACTTACCACTCTTATTATCTCATCCCACACATCCTAATATACTTTTTATTTAGTATTATTTCACATCTCTTATTTTCATATAAATAAAAGCCCAAAAAATAAGAAAAGGAGAATTTACTCATAAATTCCAAATAGCGATTCTCACACTTTTTCTCACACTTTTCTCACAACTAAAACATTTTTTCTACACACATGCACACATTTATAAATAAGAGATCCCCCATTTATATTTATGGGATAAACCCCACCACTCGTTTTGTATGCGAACTACGTGGACTTTGATGCCTTTATAGGCTACGTAGGTGTCTCGGGGTAAAACCCGAGACTCGAGTCCTCTCTCTCACCTTTTTTTTACTTCCTATTTTCTCTAAAACTAATCTTCTTATATTCTATATATTTGCCCTTAGTGACGTATTGCTCCATATGCATTATCGTTCCATTATAACGATCAACATAGGTGTAATTACGTAAATCTTATTTTTCTAATATTATTCTTACATCTTCCTACGGATGACTCACTTTATATTTTCCATGATACAAGTCAAGGATTCCTACCTCCATTATATATATACACATGCACACGTATCACGGGGGAAATATCAAGGAAAATAGCAAATATCCATGAGAGACCGAAAGGGCGGAATGGGTGCCTAATACCTTCCCATTTCGTAACTAAGCCTCTGAACCCTTCTCGAATCATTTTGGTTTCGTACGCACCCGTATGTCTTTGGATGCCATCCTTCAGGGTGGCTTCCCCTTTTTCTTTTGTCTGTCTTGAGAAAAATAGACTGGCGACTCTGAATCTCTCTATATTTTTACACCACATCTCAAACGACGTCGGCCGAAGCGCTCCCGAGAGGGACGCGCGGGACCCAAAGGATCCTTGCTCCACGCGCCCGCCCTCATGGTGAGGATTAGGGATGGCCACAGAGCGCAACATAGATCCTTAGGACGCTGGAACTTGGATGCTCAGATATTAACCTTGATAAGCTCCATTTTCCACAAAAGGGATGGATAGACACAATATGCTAAAGACGGGGCTTATTTAACAATTAATACCATTCTTAGCATCAAACCGTAAAAATAAAGATGTGAACATGAACGCATAATAATGAAACATGAAATAATAAACAGAACAGTGCATAAGTCCCAATTCTCAAAATCATAAAATAAATGTCTAACATAATGGGAAATAAACCGACTGAGATAAATAAGTCTCGGGATTATGCCTGCAGAATCTTTGAAATGTACATGACTCGAATGAAAATGATTAAAAACCTAAGCTAGAATCAAGTAGATGAATATGCTATGAAAATGAAACTTCAAGTCTGATCATTTATCATCCCTGGTGTTCCTGCCTAGGAAAACCTGGAAAATAATTTTGATAATTTGGGTCAGAGCCCTAAAGTTTCAAGAAATAAATTACAAAACCAATAGAATATAATGCAATTAATTCATAATATATACCACCCATCGACTCTCACATTCAGCAAGTATATCACCCCTCATCTAAGTGTAATACTATATGCATTTCCACCCCAAGCCCAAACGTGTTATCTAGTCTCCATGCTACCATAAAAATATAAGCGACAACTAATTAACGCATAAATATGAGTTAACTATCCACATGTATATGATCAGAGTCCCAAAGACTATCCCCACAATACTACCTCCATAGAAATACCATCACAATATATTATGTATTTTAGGTAGCATTTGGATCGTCAACAATTGTCTACTTCATTAAACTAAATTAGCTTGATTCTTAAATATATATATATATATATATATATATATATATATATATACGTAATACGAAGGAATCTACCTTCGGTGTCTAGCTCGTGCTTCGATTGGTAAGTTCGTAGGAATTCACTACATGAAGGCTGAAAACAACACACACAAAAATGGTGGGATGATCAATACGCAATGACACCACTAATGGTTCCATACCCAACCCGACTAATGGCTCCGGTCCAAATAACCTTCTCAAGTCATGAAGGGGACACTCCTGGACGCATGATCAAATATAATGACCTCCACTACGGATAGCATATCTTAGTCGATGCATGGTACATAGTCTAATGTAGAATGAAACCCCAACCGAAATCAATTAATATATAACACACAATATATGTTATTATCATATACTATTGCAACTTGATTTTGTAATCCTTGAAATTCCATTTTTTGTCTTGAATATTAACTCCCTAATTAATTACTAAAATTTCCATCTCTTGGATAACAACACTAATCCAATTTTTAGCCAATTTCCCCTCATTTAGAAAACCTCCCATATACTCGAATTGACTCATAAAAATTACATGAACATTTCCTCGATCAAACCCAACCTAAGCTCAAGAGCCGAATCAATTCACCCATTAAAGCCAAATCGATTGTCACCGAACAATAAGCCCAAAACCTGTCAAACATTTAACACGGGTTTTCTTCCCAAATTTCCATTAACGTTTTAAGTATTAATAAAACTTAATTATATTAATTGTGACTACATCACAATCAAGAAAAAGTATCTACACTGATCTATAATCAATCTACATATGCTAGTCTCCCATAGGTCAAGAAATTTGATCATAAAACTTATAAGTTGTCTAAACGCAAAAAGTTTTATAATTCTCTTCTAAGTCTTCCATAATATTAAAATCAAGTTATGATTTAATTTAGCAATGAAATTCAATCCTATCACATGGATTCTAATATTATTATTTTTTCCAATTATAGGATATCAATTTTGGATTTGTAACCAAGGTATTTAACTTTCAAGGCATAATTGAATTCAATTAGTTCTAAATAGCCCTAAACCTAAATCCATATATAATTCATTTCCCAAACAATTTTGTAACCTAAAATTGTATGAGAGACA
This sequence comes from Sambucus nigra, assembly GCA_949130495.1. NCBI lineage: Eukaryota > Viridiplantae > Streptophyta > Magnoliopsida > Dipsacales > Adoxaceae > Sambucus > Sambucus nigra. The sequence continues at coordinate 246,516,281 of OX422218.1, forward strand.
TGCTTATGAATTAAGAAACATATTATTAAAAGTTTTGCAAGAAAATTATTGCCTTAGGTGATAATTGAAGCCTCCTCCATTGAACTTTCCTTCTCTTTTCCTCTCCGAGTTTATTAACCTCCAGGGAGTGTTTAAAGCTGCTAAGTTAAATTATAATTTTATGGAATACCCAATTAGGGTACTTTATATTATCATTAATTCCTTTAATCATTTATTTCCTCATAAGGCCAAATTTCGGGCCCTAAAAAAGCTAGAATGTCACTCATAATGGTCCAAAATCTTCCCTATGGGTATGCCTATCCCCAGACCCAACATAGGATATTTAAAATGCCTAAAAGAGTTTCTAAATCACTCTGGAACGCCCTCAAACGAAGTCTATGATAAATCACGCATATTAATTATATTGATCATGAAATAATAATAATTCATGCTGCATGCAAATTAATTATTTTACCAGTGCACATATTCGGTATGATAGAGTCACGTAATCAGGCACAATCATATTTAGAAAATTTATTTATTATTATTCTACCAAATTAAATGACATAAAAATATAGGGTGTTACATTTTTGCACAGAATGTCGCATTTGAATTAATGATGTCGGTTTAAATGCCATGTTTCGACTCACATTTGCACACTTTTTTTTGGAGAAATGGAAATTTATTGATAATAAAGAGAAAACCCCTCTCTAGATAGCTTACAAGGAGTAGAATTAATTATACATTACAACCAAAAGGGATTAAAAAATTATTTCAAGAATCTAGTCTACAATCTATCTTTATATTTTTAGCAGTACCCAGATTTTTTTTTAGAAATACCATATTTGTACAGGAGGAAAGCCACATTATTCGATTAAGAAGGAAAAATATGAAGGAGTGATGAATTCTTTGGAGAAGAAAATCAATATCTTGAATACTTGATTTAATTATCTAAGAAATATAGGATGAGATTAAGGAAAAATAATCAAAAAGAATTTTGTAGTCTATCTCAATGTCTATGTGATCCAAATTCTTCTCAAAACAAAAATTGAGACCATCCTTGATAGCTTGAACTTGGCCTTCTATAATGGATCCATGAGTAAAAAAATTTGAGGTAGCCCACATAAGTCTTTCCTTGTCACCTCTAAGAATAACACATAATCCTTGAGCATTATTTGCACCAACACTTCCTGAACAATTCAACTTTAATATCCCTTGAGAAGGTGATCGAGGCAAAAACCGAGCGTCTGTGTAATACACTAATCTTGGTTATTGGCTTTCGACCACAATAAAAAATCCTAAACTTTAACTACACATTTATGGAGTATAACGGCTAGTCTGGATATCGAATCCACAGGGAATGTTTGATAGACTTTAATTTATTTATTCCCACAAGGAATGTTTGATAGACTTTAATTGATTTATTACTTCTAAAATAAAAGTGAAAAAGATGATGATGGGGTAAAAAAGAAAAAAGGGAAAAAATAAAGAAGTTAACTAAAACTACTTAAAAAATTAAGAAAAGAATAGGAAAATGGGGTTAGGATCACATCCCCACCATGGCCTAAACAACGCGTATAAAGTATTTTGGTTTGAAAATATTTAACCGAGCATATTCAATTAATTATAAACATCAAACATGAAGAAATTTAATTTAACAATAAAGATTAAACTTTCGCTCGAATATGGTCACAAGTGGATTAATTTTGGAATGTCGCTATAAACACTAACGTTGTATGACAAATAAAGTTAAACACACAATATTTCAACTTTAATACACGAGGTTTCAATTAATTGTATTTATACCCAAAACCTAACTTTGCAAACTCAACACCTATTAATGGTAGAAACATGACCCCAAACCTTGAACTAGCTAGATATGATGGTATTAACTACGTAAGAATCCATTAACAAGCACGTAAAAATATTGAAACAATAATAATAGTGCTAGATTTAAGGTTACCATAATGGAAGAATATAAACATGCTAGAAAAAATCAAAGCTTGAAGAAAACTGGAAAAACTCTTCAATTAAAGGTGCAAAATATGTAAATTGTTCTCCTAGATGTTCTTCCTTGATTATGAGCTTTTACATGAATGAAATATCCATTAAAATAACCATAATGGCTAAATATATAGGTTAGAAGTCGTTTAGAAGAGCTCCCAAAACATAAAACTCTTTTGGCTAAAAGATAAGGAAAAAATAAAAATCCCGCTTCTGAAAATTTGTAACGGTTTTAAAGCGTGACTAATAATTTTCACGATTCTGGAGCGTGACTAAAGGCGGACCGATTTCCTTCATAACCGATCCGGTCCTACTTTCTGTCTTCCTCAGTTTGCCTATTTGATTCTTTTAATCTTTGAATGCGCATAACTTCTTCACCATAACTCGAATTGAGGTGTTATTTTTTCTAGTATTCTTTTGACTTCAAGCTATTCAACTTTACAGTTGGCCCCACCTCCTGACTAAGGCTTCAAAATTATGAAAATTCCCTTCAACTTTCCATTTCTTTGTTTCTTTTACTATTTGGAGTTATCTCTTCCATCTTCTTGCAAGAAATACCTGTAAAACACAAGGAAAATCTATAAAACACGAAATAATCGTCGAAAAGGATTAATAGAATAAATATGAGATAAATCTGGTCTTTTTACACCGCAAGCGACCATAAAAGAACCAAAATTAAGGGCATAAATATAAAAAATTTATGCTTAATCAAATCCCCAAAACTTAGAACTTTGCGTGTCCCCAATAATCTGAAAGCATAAGAGTATGAGTTAAGGACCCTTCAAAAACTTTATCAGAATATAATAATTTTTTTGCGGTCAAGTGATTGCATTTAGTGTATGCAACATGCCATTAAACCCCTAGCTTACCCTAGTAGGACGAGTGGTGTCTCGTGAGGATTCGTAGTGAATATACCCACAAAATTCGTTTTTCACATGACTCAAGAAAAAGATCAAAATACTTATAAATTGTACAATTTGAACTCCCAAAAAATACTTATCGCAAATTCATATTCAAGAGTCTAAATTTGTAGTGTGTGTGTGTTCAAAGATAAAATTTAACTGCTAACTTCCACCGATTGATCATTACATTAATTTTCAAAAATTCATTTTGATTCAATTTCTCACGGATGCTCTCACAGACAAATCACTCAGAATGTGGCTATTTTCTCTCGATTTGTGTGATATATAAGAGTAAATATAATAGACACAAGTTCATGCCCACAAATTTGAAAGATAAAATTACTTGGGGTGAAAAGATATCATCATCAGATTACGATCATAAAAAAATGAGAAACATCGCCTGTTATTCACACCAATTAATAATTCTTATCATCTTTTTTTGTTTTAGGCTCTCCACGTGGTAATTAATTTTGCAATTCGGACTCGCTTAGGACTTTCTCGAGTTTTGAGGTGTGTTCGATTAAAATTGGGAATGGTTGGAAAGTTCAAAATTCGAAAATGTTCTTAAGATGTTCGTTACTGCTTTTTCGAGCTTTTGCTCATTTTCTTCTCTTTTTTTTCCAATTTTTTTCTATTTTTCACATTTTTCTTTTCTTGCTAGTTTTCCTGAGAATTTTTCTTTCATTTTTTCCTTGCCCCTTTTTATGGCACTTTTTGGACTTTATTTTTTGAATATTTCAATTTTCACAATTTCGGGCCAATTGGTTTTTTGGGTTATAAATGAAAAGGGAAAATTTATTAGGCTCAAATTGAGTTGAAAAGGGATAATTAGTCAAAATATTTTATGGATAATATTTTTGGGTAAACAAACGAGGGCCTACTTCATTTAGCCAAATTACTCATTAATGTACCATATGCGTCTCGAGAATTAATTTAGTTTAGAGACATTTTAGCGCGTTTTGAAGACAATATCTCACATGTTTCCCGTAACCGATCAAAATAAAGGAATTGGGATCTTCAACGACTTATTTTAAGCTAAATTGAGCTTTGAGTTAACCATTAACTCACATTGATTTAATTACTCACAAAATCGAAAGGCTCGAAATCTAACCGGGTTAATTAATCTCCACACTTATTTGGAAAGTCGTCAATTTTCGCTCAATTTCCATCTTTGGTCAATTTTGACTTTGTGCATTTGTTTTTTTTTACAATTTGAGACTTTAAAAAAAAATTGATTAATATTTTTGAAAAATTTAAATTCTAATTTTTATTAATTTTGAAGGAAAATATTTTTGGTTTTTTTTCGAGTTTTTTCATTTTTTTTTTTGAAATTTTCTAAAAAAGCATACTTGGAACGAACATTTGATCAAATCAATTAAACTAAACAACAAGTGGGAAGAACATACCACTCCCCCTAACTTAAATGTTGCATTGTCCTTAATGCAAATCAAGTACACAACATGAAGAGAGGAAAATAAAGATATTACCCTAATGGAGTCATCCCCGATTAGTACAAGTCCATTGAATCTACAAAACATGTTATAACCAAGCATAACAAAAACTTCAACCAATTACTCTAAACTATAATTAATAAAAAAAAGAAGGAAATAAAGAAGCTAACTATGTACAACCAACGTTTTGAACTTTTAATAAACCATACACTAGAAGTCGAAAAATTTGAAGTTCACCCAAAATACGATTTGACTTTTGGGGATCATCGGTTTACCCTCATATTCATGTATGCCTCCCAAAAAATAAGAATTCCGTTGAAACAATGGGAGGCATGTGTAAGGCAAAAAAATTGGACCATCACCAATTAAATTTTTTAAAGGGATGATGGGGGATTTGGATGCTGGGGGACAAATACAATTGGAATCCAAGAAAAATAGAATGACCTCCCGAAGATTTTTCAACTAGTATGGAAAGTGGGTCACACAAAAAGGAAGAATTCGTCTTGAAAAACAATTCACACAAAGAGTCCTCATCGGTAAAAGGTTTAAAAGTTTCACAAGTTTCAACCGACTCATAGGAATCTATTGGTACTTGTAATTGTTCAATAACGGGGAACGAAAATGGCGATGAAATAAATTCAATCTGAAGTGATTCGTCATCACTTATACATTGAATTTCCAGGGAGCAATACTCACTTTCAATCAGATGTTCTTTAAAAAAAATTGAGATGCAACCCAAGTCCCAACCTCTCTTTGTTTTCTATATACGAACAGATCTTACTATAAAGTGCGAAAATTGCCTTAACAACAACATTATCGATATTCATTGAGCTTTGGGTGGAAAGATAATTCATTGCGCTATGGGTGAAACGAAGCATGGTTTTGTGACACCCTGACTAATTAAATACTGGGTATCTAATCCTTTATTCAAATTAATACTAAATGTCAAGTTGGTTCAGTTCATACATCACTGTCGAAAACATCTTTAAATAATTACTAGCCACCTAATATTTAAAAAGTGAGTTGCCAAATTTTATTAAATTAAATTAACATGCAACCAATTAGATTATAAGTTAACTATACCACATACACATGACAATCATAACAAAATAATAGTGGAATAAATAAAATGATTCTGGAGTATCACTCCGCTGAATAATCCAAATACTGAATAAATCCCAATCGAAGTCTCAATAAATAAATAAATCCAAAGCTGAAATGAAACTGAAAGTCTGAGAATGCTATCTCTAAATGGAAAGGGGGGACATGCCCTAACTGATGAATGACCCTGAATAGAATCAAATGTAGAATGTGGAGGCGTCTAATATCGAGATCCTGTAACTTCCACAACAGCTACAACACGTTAATGTAATAGAACTTCTATGCTTGGCGTCCCTGTGGCTGGGCACCTAAAAAAGTTTTACAAGAAAATAGATTTGAAAGTAAACGGATCAGAGCCTCAGGTGAAAAAAGTTTAAAAATATAGCAAGTGTTTAATTGCATTAGACATAAAATATTAAATACATGTTAGTTACGTCCTCTCTCATGAGTCCCTCACCCCTTAACTAATATGCACGCCTAACGTATATACTTATCCCGTCCTAGTTATTTCGTTAACTAACTAGTCTGTACCACATTATGCCTTCACATTATAATATAGGGGTCTATTCGTATTATTCTAATATATTCTGCATAAATCTCACCTCCATATTAATAGGATTATTACATAAATTATGATATGGATATTCACATTTTTAATCCCATTAAATTATCTTAGTTATTTGCATTCACCAATTAACAACGAGTCAATTATAAGTACAAGTATATGATTCTCTGCATAAATATACAAATATGGCACCCCTAGCCTACCTATGTTGCACGCATACTCTTCTATCTAATCCCGTTACATCATGTACATAAGGAATACATATTCTGAATCGCTCAGGAACCATTTCAATAAACAAAATCACACATATTGGAGGCGAACATAGTTCACATACCCATGGGTCACGCACATACCTACGCTCCCATGGTCAGCTGACTTATCAACTCACAAATAAGTCATTCACAACCCTATGTCCTAAAGGTACCAATCTAAATCCCCCCGTAGGCACAGAAAGATCAGATGGTCGTATTCCGAACGTCGACCTCCCGTGATAGCAAGTATGGTAGGTATGTCATACACACAATAGTCCATACACTAAGCATTCACACAACTTAGGTAATTATAGTATTAAAGGTATAATTTAAGCCCTATACCATTAGTCTTATTCATACGTCATTTTCATCCCAACTTATACATATAATATGTTTTGCCAATAAATCTCTCGTCACATCGTTTCGAGTACTTGAACCTATCCCGAAAAGGTTACTTATTCTCCTACATATCCCACAAATCAATTCAGTACTTCGAGGTCCTTATTTATGTCCCAAATCCTAACTTATCACTCCTAAGAATTTGAATCATGTTCTCGCATCATAAAATAGGAAATTACACGTCGAACACTCGTAAATTCAACACTACATTCCAACAAATTTCTAATATGTTCTGGGCTTCAACTATATCCCTACTGGTCTCCCTAAAGTCCTAAGGTATTCACATAATCCCCTCCTACAACTTTCAATGGCCGAAATTTCTTAAATTCAAAAAAGGGGGGAAAGGTCACAGTTTCTGGGGAGATTGATTGATCAACCTATGGGTGTCGATCGATCGAGCCCAGTCGATTGATCGTCCTATGAATGTCAATCGATCGATCAAGCAGGTGCAGGTTACGGGTTTTCTTCGTTTTCAATCCCATTTTTGTCCAAAATCTTCATGACAAGATGTTAAATCCTAAAGTAAGCATATTGGGTCATTACACAACCTAATTACATGGTTCTTAACGTTCCATAACTCTTAAATCATCATCAACTAGACTATTCTTGGATCAAATTATCCTATTTTCATGAAAAATCGTATTTTTTCTATTTTCTTCAAGAATCATCATATGCCTCTTATAAACCCATTTTTAATTAAGCATGGTTTCTGATTTCGTTATTAGAATACTTCCAGAATCAAACTACATACAATTCCTACCCAGAATTAAGGTTTCATCTCCAAGTTTCATTAGTTTTCAATATTATCATGGATATCATCAAATCCTAAACTATCATGGACAGATTATTCGCTAAAAATTAATGAATCAAATCACTTGCCTGAAAATTTGATGTTTTGATCCGTTGATGACGATAAGGGTTGGTTCTCTTCCTCTCTTCGGTCACAAATTCGGCGATAGTGGTGGTGTGTGGTGGTTATGGCCTTGAAAGCTTCCTTGTAACTTCTCCTCTCTTCTCACGTTGCCTACTCCTTGTTTTTGACAGATAATGGTCCTAATATTGGCTGATAAACAAAGTCAAAATTTCGTGGGTCAATATTCCCTAAAAATGAAAATGACTAAAATACCCTCCCAGGTTTCCGGTTTGGTCTAAAAGTGCCTCGGGACCCAAACTAAACCCCCGGCTACTGTTTTCTGACTATTTTGACCCTTTCGAACACGCTGGCGCACTCAAAATGACCACACGAATGATAAAATTATAATTTAATTTTAAATTCCCAAATTTTCGTATTTATGACTAGCGATAATTTTAATAAATTCAATAATCATATATTACCATATTTACTTAGTAATATTCAACATTATTATCATAATCTAATACCAACTCTCATCTCGTTAGTATTTAAGTCCGAATTAATTTCTAAATAATTATCCCATTTAATTTAATTCAATTAATCCCTTTAAATAATATAAATAAAATTATAAGGTATTACATACTTCCCCCCTAATAACAAAATTTTGTCCCGAAATTCGAAAATAAAATATACCTGGCAAAAATAACTCTGGATAACGCTCGCACATCTCATCCTCGCGCTTCTAGGTAGACTCCTCGGCATTATGATGCCGCCACTGAACATGTACTAACGGTACTATCTTCGACCTCAATTTCCTCTCGTTGTGGTCTAGAATGGCAAACGGCCCCTCCTCATAGGAACTATCAGGTTGTAGATCGATATTCTCTAAAGCAATGTGAGTATGGGCCAAATCTTCTCAAAGATATCTCCTTAGTGAGGAAATATGGAACACGTCATGGAACCTATGCAAGTGTTCTGGTAACCCAAGTCTATACGCAACTGACCCAATTCGCTCGATGATAGGGAATGACCCCACACATCTAGGCGTTAACTTTCCCTTCTTCTCGAAATGCATAATCCCCTTCATAGAAGATACTCTGAGCGGCACCTGTTCCCCCACATTAAACTCTCGAAAGTACCTATTGGCATTGACATAACTCTTTTGTAAGTCCTGAGCTACCCGAATACGGCTCCGTATCATCTCTATCCTCGTCTAAGTATCATAAATCACCTCCGGCCCAAGGATTTTGTTATCCCCCACCTCTAGCCAATATGCTGGGGAAGGATAAGGTCTATCGTACAACACCTCGAATGGAGCCATACCAATAGTGAACTGGAAGGAGTTATTATAGGAAAACTCCACCAGTGGAAGATACTTCTCCCAACCACCTCCAAAGTCTAGGATGCACATACGCAACATGTCTTCCAACATTTAATTCGTCCGCTCGGTCTGCCCATCTGTCTGCGGGTGATATGTTGTACTCAGACGCAACTCCGTACCCATGGCTTCTGTAATACCCCGTATTTTTGACTATATTTATTTTGGGATTAATTAATTAAATTGCGTATTAATTGGAAATTAATCCGGGTTATAAATACTAATGAGATGCGAATTGGTATTTGATTATGTGCATATATGATTATATATGTATTTGGTATTATAAAATTTATCGTGAGATTTATATACGGCATTTTAGAAATTTTGTTGAGACGCGTGGGACCGCCGCGTCACGGTATAATATTTTGTTAATAAAAGTGAATTTAAAATCGATAATCCGTATGGTCGTTTTGAGTGCGCCAACGCGTCCGGAAGGGTCGAGATAGTCAGAAAACACTAGCCGGGGGTATAGTTTGGGTCCCGGGGTATTTTTAGGCCATACCGGTAACTTAAAGGGTATTTTAGTAATTTGGTATTTTTGGGTAATTAAAAGTGACGAAAATTGAGAGTTGTAATCTGATAAGGAATTGACCCAACCAACCCTTATTAACCCAACAAGCTACGGAGGTTTATTAAATTAGGTTTTCATAAGTTCCCCAAAGCAAACCCTAGCCACCATAGCCTTTTGGAGAAGAAAGCTTGGAGAAGGAGAGAGAGAGAGAGGAAACTTTGCAGAAACTTCATCAAACCAACACCAAATCCGGAATCAAACCAAGGCAAGTGATTTAAATTACATTCCTTATGCAGTGAATGCTTTTTCCATGTTAGAAACCTTGTGAATCAATCTTATATAAGAGTTAAATGAAAACCCATGAAATTGGAAGATTGTTATTAAATTTTGGGATAGGTTTGCATGTAGAACCCTTGTTTGAAGATTTAAATTCAGAGATTTCATATCTATGTGATGTTTTAACGGATTAAAATCTGGGAAATTTTGAGGAGAAGAACCTAGGGTTTATGTTCTTGAAGAAAATTGGGAATTACTGTAGAAATTGTGATTTAATGATGTTTAGAAGATATTAAACCCTTTAATGATGTTAGTATAGCCCCTTAACATGTTTGAGGATGATTAGAGAACTCAATATATTGTTGGAACGAATTTTAGAAAAGGTTTGCGGAGTAAAAATGGTGAAAAAACGAATTGGGGAAAAATCTGGGCCGAAACTGGCCACTCGTTAGAAGCAGCCCCCAGGTCGTTCGAACGAGCTCGTTCGAACGAGCTTCTAACGAGTTGACCAGTCGTTATTAATGAGTAGGGATTTTCGTTCGATATCTCGTTCAAACGAGATATCGTTAGAAGGGTCAGTTCGTTCGAACGAACTGGGATCTCGTTCGAACAGCCTCGTTCGAACGAGACTTCTAACGACCTGACAGTCCAAACTCGTTCGAAGCCTCGTTCGAACGAGACTTCTAACGAGTTGACAGTTTGACCCTTTTTGGACTGTTTTGATTTTTGGAGCCCCTTAAACTTGTTCGAGGATATAGATGACCTTCCTTTATTTATGTAAGGTTAGATTTGGGACTTTTGGATTATTGAGAGGAGTAAACTATATACGAGAGTTATATTCAAAGAACCATTTGGGTTGAGACGTGAGTGTCTACTACGATGTAAGGATGAATTATAGCGCGTATAATTACAAACCGGAATAGCATGAATTATGATAATTATAGTTAGTACGAGAGTGCGATATGTACTACGATTAAAATACGGTATTACTAGGACGTGTATTTACTTAGTATTGGTATATGGATTGTTTGTATGACATACCTACCATACTTGCAATCACGGGAGGTTGCGTTCGCTTAGGACCCTCTAATCCTTGTGTGCCTACGGGGGGGGGGGGGGGGGGATATAGACTGGTACCTTGATGAACATAGGTCATAGAAAGACTTATTTTGATATTAATAAGTCCGCTGACCATGGGAGCGTAGGTATGTGCGTGACCCATGTGATGGTGACTGTGTTCGCCTCCACTATTTGTGATTTGTGTTATCTGAACTATTCCTGAGAGATTCGGAATATGTGATCCTTATGTACGTGATGTACCGGGATGGATAGCAGAGTATGTGTGCACCATAGCTTAGATTGCGGGGTGCTTGTATCGTATATTTATGATGTGAATAATATACATTAAATTAATGGAAATCCTCATGTTAATGTTGTAAAAATATTACGGTATTGTTTCGAGATATATAATGAGTTAACTGATAGTTATATCATTGGCATATTTTGTAACTGAGTTTACGTTAAACCTCTATTTAATTACGAGCATTATATGTTAATAGAACCGGGTAAAAAGGGTAGGAACTATTACAGTCTAGCTAGTTATGATGTCACTTAGCTAGTGGTTATATTATTGTAGATGGGTACTTGCGCTAGGAGTGCACAGTTAGACGAGAGGTGAGAATATCATGTGAGTGCACGTCCTAACATGTACTTTGCATTTAATGATTTAAATGTTTTTAAAGCACTTGCAGGTTTTTAAAATATAACTCCACATTCGGGCTCTGACCCGTTTGCTTTTCAAATCTCTTTTTTCTTTGTAAAACCATTTTAGGTGCCCAGCCACAAGGACACCAAGCATAGGATACTCATTCAGGTGACGAGCTGTAGCTGCTTGTGGAAGCTACAGGGATTTGCATGTAGACGCTTCTATCTTTTGGATTCCAGAGTCACCATCTATTCGTTGTAGGGCATGTTGCCCATTTCTATTTAGAAACATCTTTTATATTTCAGTTTTCAGACTTTAGCACGTTTTATTATTGTTTCAGTTCATTTATTTCAGTTATGGGATTGTAGTGAGGGGTTTCCTCCAGACTTTATTTACTCTATTGTGATGGTTATTCGTTTTACTTCAGTATGGTGAATGGTGTTATTTATTTCTTCATTACACTTGTTGCATGTTAATCAGACTTTAATTAAAATTTGGCAACTTGCTTTTTAAATACTAGGTGGTTAGATATAATAAAAAAAATGTTTTTCGACAGTGATGCTATTAACTGAGCCAACTTGGCATTTTGAATTAATTTTATAAAGGAGTAGCTACCCGGTGTTTAATTAGTCGGGGTGTCACAGGTGGTATCGGAGCATCAGGTTCTAGTGTCCTTTAGGATTTGTACGGCTATTATGTTTCCGCTACGTTTTCTTTGATATAGAGCCCTATATTTTAGGACTGTTGTATTCTTTTGTGTATGCTTCGATCTTCACCTATTTTAAGTTTATAAACCGTGAACTTATAAACTTTGTTCGTATTTCAGATGCCTCCACGACGTGCACGACGAGTTCCCAGGAATGCAGTGCCCGAACCCCAGCCCGCTCCAGTTCAGGGCATGTTGAGCGCCGCTGAGGTTGCAGCTATAGTAGCTCAACCGGTGAATGCCGCGATTGCCGTTGTTCAGCAGGCACCACCACAGGCGCCAGTTTCCGTGCCAGTACAGGTTAATGCATTCCCGTCTGCTTGGGAGCATGTACGTGATGCTTTTCAGAAAGCGCATCCACCAGAGTTTGCAGGTAGCTCAGACGTGGTAGTCTCGAGCCAATGGAGGAAGGACATACAGAGGCATTTGAGGATGCATGAGTGCACAGACGTTCAGAAACAGGTGCTAGCTACTTTCAAGCTAGTGGGATCGGCACTACAGTGGTGGGAGTCTATCACCACCGCGGAGGAGAGGGATACCCTCACGATTCAGGAGTTCTGGGTGCGGTTTGACCGCAAATACTTTCCATCCGCAGTTCATACAGAGATGAGGAGGAAGCTGATGAGTTTGAAGCAGGAGGGCAAGACAGTGGTCGAGTATGAGGCCGAGTTCACTAACCTGTTGAATATCGTTCCAGACGAGATTCCAACAGAGAAGAAGAAGATAGAGAAGTTCACTGATGGGTTGAATTGGAGGATCCGTCAGCATCTGCTAGGGAACCTATCGTTGGCCACGTATTCTGATGTGGTTAACGCTGCATTATTACACTGCCAGGACCACCGTTTTCATATGGCCGAGGGCAAGCGGTCAGGGGAGTCTAGCCATCAGGGCAGGACTGGAGGACATGGTGCCAGCGGGGCATAGACCGGTCAGGGGCAGAGACAGACTGAGCAGGGTACCCAGCAGGGGGACAATAAGAGGTTCCGGTTAGGGAACTACAGGCAGGGACAGGGAGGTTTCCGCCAGGGCCATCAGGGTCCAAACGGCCATCAGGGCCAGCAGGGGCAGAATGGGCAGCAGTTCCATCAGGGCCAGCAGGGCCAAGGGAGGAATGGTAAAGGCCACCAGGGCCGGGGACAGCAGGGGCAGAGGGGAGGGAACTTCCCAGGGAAGTGCTTCACTTGTGGCAAGACTGGCCATAAGAAGCAGGATTGTCCTGATAGGGGCAGGGCCCCACAGCAGCAGTAGCAGGGTGCTCGCCAGGAGCCACAGAGACCTATGTTTACCGCCGCTCTTCCTGCACCGCCACAGATGGCAGCATTGCCACCCATACCAGCAGTCCCAGCTCAACAGGGGCAACTACAGTATGGACGTGTCTACAACGTTCACCAGGCTGCAGTTCCACAGGCACCGCCCGCGATCGAGGGTACGTTTCCTATCCATGGCACTATGGGTCGGGTGTTATTTGATACGGGTGCTACACACTGTTTTATTGCTACACACTTCGCGAAAGCTTTAGGATTGTTAGCTACGGCAGAGAGCACAGTGACGTGTGTCGACTCACCATTGGGGAGTGGGTCACTTATTTTCTTTATATGCCGGGGAGTGGGGGTAGAGGTTGGTGGTTTGGTATTACCTGCGGACATGTTAGTGTTAGACATGTATGTTCACGATGTGATCATCGGTATGGATTGGCTCGTAGCATATAGGGCCATGATTGATTGCTTCAGCGGGAGCATTGTTTTTGCCATTCCGGGGCAGGAGATGTTTATAGTAGCGATGCCTCGCCCAGAGGGAGGATCGACCGCTCATCTGTATTACATAGAGGAGGATACCTCTAAGGAGGTTGTGATTCCTTTGGATTCGATCCCGGTTATCAGGGAGTATTCAGATGTGTTTCAGGAGATACCAGGCTTACCACCCAGTCGGGAGATAGACTTCGTTATAGATTTGCTACCGGGTACTAGACCTATAGCACGTTCACCGTACCGTATGGCTCCGGCTGAGATGCGAGAGTTACGGGATCAGATAGAGCAGCTGTTAGGGCAGGGCTTTATTCGCAGGAGTACCTCACCTTGGGGCGCTCCAGTTTTGTTTGTGAAGAAGAGGGATGGTTCACTGAGATTGTGCGTGGACTACCGAGAGTTGAATAAGGTCACGATACGGAATAAGTATCCGTTGCCTCGAATCGATGACTTATTCGACCAGTTGAGAGGAGCTTCTTTCTTCTCGAAGATTGACTTGAGGTCGGGATACCATCAGTTGCGTATCAGGGAGGAGGATGTCTCGAAGACTGCGTTCTTGTCGAGATATGGTTCTTATGAGTTTCGGGTTATGCCTTTCGTCTTGACCAACGCTCCAGCAGTGTTTATGGACTTGATGAACAGGGTGTTCAGAGATTTCCTAGATCAGTTTGTCATTGTCTTCATTGATGACATTCTGGTTTACTCTCAGACAGAGGAGGAGCACGCCGAGCATTTGAGGCAAGTTTTGCAGACACTTCGTCAAAACGAGTTGTATGCAAAATATGAGAAGTGCGGGTTTTGGCTGAAGGAAGTCCAGTTCTTGGGTCACATTATTTTCGATCAGGGAATATCTGTCGATCCGGGAAAGGTATCAACGGTGAGGGAGTGGGGACAGCCCACGACACCAACAGAGATTCGTAGTTTCTTGGGTCTAGCAGGATACTACAGGAGGTTCATTCGGGGTTTCTCGGAGATAGCAGGTCCTTTGACACATCTTACTCGTAAAGGTGTGCCATATATCTGGAGTGATGCTTGTCAGTTGGCATTCGATGAGTTGAAGGACAAATTGACCTCAGCACCTGTGTTAGCATTGCCGAGACCGGGAGTTGAGTATTTGGTTTACACCGATGCGTCTTTGCAAGGACTGGGAGGTGTGTTGCAGCAGGAGAGACAGGCCATAGCTTATGCTTCCCGTAAGCTTAAGCCTCATGAGAAGAATTACCCCACACATGATTTGGAGTTGGCGGTAGTGGTATTTGCCTTACGGATTTGGAGGCACTATCTTTTGGGGGAGAAGTTTCAGCTGTTCATGGACCACAAGTCACTACAGTATCTGTTCACGCAGAAGGAATTGAATATGCGGCAGCGTAGGTGGCTTGAATTTTTGAAAGACTACCAGTTCGACATCCAGTACCACCCGGGTAAGGCAAACGTGGTAGCAGACGCGTTGAGCCGTAGGCCAGCAGATGAGGTGGCAGAGGTGTGGAAGGCCAAGTGGAAGGAATTGGGACACCAAGATGCAGTGGCCCGATCTTTCATGTCTGTGATGACCGTTACCCCGCAGATTGTCACAAAGGTAGTACAGGCACAAGCTAATGATTCGTTCTGTCAGGAGAAGATAGTCCGATTACTAGCAGAGGGAGCCGAGTCCTATACCGTTAGCTCAGACGGGGGATTACGCTTCAATGGGAGATTAGTAGTTCCGGAAGGGGAAGAATTGCGGCACGATGTGATGGCAGAGTCGCACGGCTCACGGTTCGCGGTACATCCCGGAGGGGACAAAATGTACCAAGACATGAGACGGCAATATTGGTGGAGTGGTATGAAGAGAGATATCGCTGAGTTTGTCTCGAAATGCGCCACTTGTCAGCTTGTAAAAGTGGATCATCAGAGACCAGCAGGATTGCTACAGCCGTTGGAGGTTCCGGTGTGGATGTGGGAGAGCATATCCATGGATTTTGTCACGGGGTTGCCTACGTCGCAGAGGGGTCACGATTCCGTTTGGGTAATTATGGACAGGTTGTCCAAGGTCGCTCACTTCTTACCCGTAAGGACTGACTTCACTACGGGACAGTATGCCCAGCTCTTCATTTCAGAGATTGTGAGACTTCACGGTGTGCCCCTGAATATCGTGTCTGACAGAGACAAGATATTTGTTTCGAGGTTTTGGGAGAGTTTCCAGGAGGCCATGGGCACAGAATTGCGGTTGAGTACGGCTTATCATCCGCAGACCGATGGGCAGACAGAGCGCACCAACCAGATGTTGGAGGACATGCTACGCATGTGCATTATTGACTTCGGGGGTGGATGGGAACAGTACCTTCCACTAGTGGAGTTTGCTTACAACAACTCCTATCAGTTCACGATTGGCATGGCTCCGTTCGAGGCATTTTACGGTAGGCCTTGTCGTTCCCCAGCATGTTGGTTGGAGGTGGGGGACAACAAACTACTTGGGCCGGAAGTGATTCAGGATACTTCGACAAGGATAGAGTTGATTCGGAGTCGCATACGGGTAGCTCAAGACAGGCAGAAGAGTTATGCTGATGCGAAGAGATTTTTCAGGGAGTTCCAAGTGGGGGACCAGGTTTTGCTCAGGGTTTCTCCGATGAAGGGGATTATGCGATTCGGGAAGAAGGGAAAGTTGGCACCGAGGTATGTGGGGCCGTTTCCTATTATTGAGCGGATCGGACCCATTGCGTATAGACTTGGACTACCGGAGCACTTGCATCGGATTCACGATGTGTTCCATATTTCCTCGCTGAGGAAATACCTTAGAGATAATTTGGCTCATTCGCACATCGCTGTGGAGGACATCGATCTCCAGCTGGATAGCTCCTACGAGGAGGGGCCAATTGCTATTTTGGACCGAAGCGAGAGGAAACTGCGGTCAAAGATAGTCCCGTTAGTGCGTGTTCAGTGGCAACATCACAATGTCGAGGAGTCCACATGGGAGCGCGAGGATGAGATGCGCGAGCGTTACCCAGAGCTGTTTTTAGCAGGTACTTTTTAGTTTCGAATTTCGGGACGAAATTCAGTTATTAGGGGGGAAGTATGTAATACCCCGTATTTTTGACTATATTTATTTTGGGATTAATTAATTAAATTGCGTATTAATTGGAAATTAATCCGGGTTATAAATACTAATGAGATGCGAATTGGTATTTGATTATGTGCATATATGATTATATATGTATTTGGTATTATAAAATTTGTCGTGAGATTTATATACGGCATTTTAGAAATTTTGTTGAGACGCGTGGGACCGCCGCGTCACGGTATAATATTTTGTTAATAAAAGTCAATTTAAAATCGATAATCCGTATGGTCGTTTTGAGTGCGCCAACGCGTCCGGAAGGGTCGAGATAGTCAGAAAACACTAGCCGGGGGTATAGTTTGGGTCCCGGGGTATTTTTAGGCCATACCGGTAACTTAAAGGGTATTTTAGTAATTTGGTATTTTTGGGTAATTAAAAGTGACGAAAATTGAGAGTTGTAATCTGATAAGGAATTGACCCAACCAACCCTTATTAACCCAACAAGCTATGGAGGTTTATTAAATTAGGTTTTCATAAGTTCCCCAAAGCAAACCCTAGCCACCATAGCCTTTTGGAGAAGAAAGCTTGGAGAAGGAGAGAGAGAGAGAGGAAACTCTGCAGAAACTTCATCAAACCAACACCAAATCCGGAATCAAACCAAGGCAAGTGATTTAAATTACATTCCTTATGCAGTGAATGCTTTTTCCATGTTAGAAACCTTGTGAATCAATCTTATATAAGAGTTAAAAGAAAACCCATGAAATTGGAAGATTGTTATTAAATTTTGGGATAGGTTTGCATGTAGAACCCTTGTTTGAAGATTTAAATTCAGAGATTTCATATCTATGTGATGTTTTAATGGATTAAAATCTGGGAAATTTTGAGGAGAAGAACCTAGGGTTTATGTTCTTGAAGAAAATTGGGAATTACTGTAGAAATTGTGATTTAATGATGTTTAGAACATATTAAACCCTTTAATGATGTTAGTATAGCCCCTTAACATGTTTGAGGATGATTAGAGAACTCAATATATTGTTGGAACGAATTTTAGAAAAGGTTTGCGGAGTAAAAATGGTGAAAAAACGAATTGGGGAAAAATCTGGGCCGAAACTGGCCACTCGTTAGAAGCAGCCCCCAGGTCGTTCGAACGAGCTCGTTCGAACGAGCTTCTAACGAGTTGACCAGTCGTTATTAACGAGTAGGGATTTTCGTTCGATATCTCATTCGAACGAGATATCGTTAGAAGGGTCAGTTCGTTCGAACGAACTGGGATCTCGTTCGAACAGCCTCGTTCGAACGAGACTTCTAACGACCTGACAGTCCAAACTCGTTCGAAGCCTCGTTCGAACGAGACTTCTAACGAGTTGACAGTTTGACCCTTTTTGGACTGTTTTGATTTTTGGAGCCCCTTAAACTTGTTCGAGGATATAGATGACCTTCCTTTATTGATGTAAGGTTAGATTTGGGACTTTTGGATTATTGAGAGGAGTAAACTATATACGAGAGTTATATTCAAAGAACCATTTGGGTTGAGATGTGAGTGTCTACTACGATGTAAGGATGAATTATAGCGCGTATAATTACAAACCGGAATAGCATGAATTATGATAATTATAGTTAGTATGAGAGTTCGATATGTACTACGATTAAAATACGGTATTACTAAGACGTGTATTTACTTAGTATTGGTATATGGATTGTTTGTATGACATACCTACCATACTTGCTATCACGGGAGGTTGCGTTTGCTTAGGACCCTCTAATCCTTGTGTGCCTACGGGGGGGGGGGGGATATAGACTGGTACCTTGATGAACATAGGTCATAGAAAGACTTATTGTGATATTAATAAGTCCGCTGACCATGGGAGCGTAGGTATGTGCGTGACCCATGTGATGGTGACTGTGTTCGCCTCCACTATTTGTGATTTGTGTTATCTGAACTATTCCTGAGAGATTCGGAATATGTGATCCTTATGTACGTGATGTACCGGGATGGATAGCAGAGTATGTGTTCACCATAGCTTAGATTGCGGGGTGCTTGTATCGTATATTTATGATGTGAATAATATACATTAAATTAATGGAAATCCTCATGTTAATGTTGTAAAAATATTACGGTATTGTTTCGAGATATATAATGAGTTAACTGATAGTTATATCATTGGCATATTTAGTAACTGAGTTTACGTTAAACCTCTATTTAATTACGAGCATTATATGTTAATAGAACCGGGTAAAAAGGGTAGGAACTATTACAGTCTAGCTAGTTATGATGTCACTTAGGTAGTGGTTATATTATTGTAGATGGGTACTTGCGCTAGGAGTGCACAGTTAGACGAGAGGTGAGAATATCATGTGAGTGCACGTCCTAACATGTACTTTGCATTTAATGATTTAAATGTTTTTAAAGCACTTGCAGGTTTTTAAAATATAACTCCACATTCGGGCTCTGACCCGTTTGCTTTTCAAATCTCTTTTTTCTTTGTAAAACCATTTTAGGTGCCCAGCCACAAGGACACCAAGCATAGGATACTCATTCAGGTGACGAGCTGTAGCTGCTTGTGGAAGCTACAGGGATTTGCATGTAGACGCTTCTATCTTTTGGATTCCAGAGTCACCATCTATCCGTTGTAGGGCATGTTGCCCATTTCTATTTAGAAACATCTTTTATATTTCAGTTTTCAGACTTTAGCACGTTTTATTATTGTTTCAGTTCATTTATTTCAGTTATGGGATTGTAGTGAGGGGTTTCCTCCAGACTTTATTTACTCTATTGTGATGGTTATTCGTTTTACTTCAGTATGGTGAATGGTGTTATTTATTTCTTCATTACACTTGTTGCATGTTAATCAGACTTTAATTAAAATTTGGCAACTTGCTTTTTAAATACTAGGTGGTTAGATATAATAAAAAAATGTTTTTCGACAGTGATGCTATTAACTGAGCCAACTTGGCATTTTGAATTAATTTTATAAAGGAGTAGCTACCCGGTGTTTAATTAGTCGGGGTGTCACAGCATCCTGGAAACTCTGCTAAAACTGTGACAAAAATATCTTATCTTGGTCAGACAATATATTGAGAGGCACCCCGTGGAGTCTAAGTATCTCAGCTATGAAGATCTGGGCATACTGTCCGGTAGTGCAGTCTGTTCGGGATGGCAAAAAGTTAGCAATCGATCCATGATCACCCAAATGGAGTCGTGACCTATCGTAAATGTAGGTAATCCCGTAATGAAGTCCATGGAAATGATCACCCATTTCCACATAGGAATCTCTAATGGCTGTAAAAGTCTTGTCGATCTCTGATGGTCCACCTTAACTAGCTGATAAGTGGTACAATTCGAAACGAAATCGGTAATATCTCTTTTCATCCTGCTCTAGCAGTACTATCTCTTCATATCCTGTTACATCTTTTCCCCACCAGGATATACCGAGAATCGTGAACCGTGCGACTCTGTCATTACCTGGTATCACAAGTCCCCCCAGGAACAACTAACCTTCCATTGAAGCGTAAGCCCCCGTCTGAAATAATGGTATAATACTTGGCCCCCTATGCTAATAATCATACTATCTCATCTTGACAGAACGGGTCTGCTACTTGGGCCTATATCACCCTCGTAATAATCCGGGGCATAACTGTCATCACAGACATGAATGATTGGGCCACTGCCTCCTGGTGTCCCAACTCCTTCCACTTTGCTTTCCACACCTTGGCCACCTCACCTACTAGCCTACGACTCAACGCGTCTGCTACCACGTTGGCCTTCCCTGGGTGGTATTGGATATCGAACTAATAATCCTTCACAAACTCGAGCCACCGACGTTGATTCATATGCATCTCCTTCTGCATGAAGAGGTACTATAGGTACTTGTTGTCTGTGAATAAACAAAATTTCTCCCCAAGGAGATATTATCTCCAAATCCATAATGAAAACACGACTGACAGTAACTCCAAGTCGTGGGTGGGGTAATTATTCTCGTGAGGCTTAAGCTTACGGGAAGCATAAGCTATATCCTGATTCTCCTACTTCAGTACACCCCCAAGTTCTAGTAAGGACGCATCAGTGTAGATTAAATACTCCACTCCCGGCCTGGGCAATGCTAACACTGGTGTTAAGGTCAACTTGTATTTAAACTTGTCGAAAGCCAATTGGCAGGCATCACTCGTGATAAATGTCACTCCCTTGCTAGTTAAATGTGTCAAAGGACCCGCTATCTTCGAGAACTCCCGAATAAACCTCCTGCAGTATCCTGCTAAGCCCAAGAAAATATGTATTTTTGTTGGTGTTGTGGTTTATCCCCACTCTCTCACCGCTAATACCTTACCTGGATCAACATATATTCAACTATTAGAAATGATATGCCCCCAAAACTTAACCTCCTTCAGCCCAAACCCACACTTCTCATATTTTTCATACAACTCGTGCTGACGTAGTGTCTGCCTCAAGTGCTCGGCATGCTCCTCCTCTGTCTCGGAGTAAGCGAGAATGTAATCAATGAATACAATGATGAACTGGTCCTGGAACTCTCTGAAGACCCTATTCATCAAGTCTATAAACCCAGCTGGGGTATTGGTTAGGCCAAAAGTCATAACCTTAAACTCGTGGTAACCATATCTCGTCAAGAAGGCAGTCTTCGAGATGTACTGCTCCCTGATACGTAACTGATGGTATCCTAACCTCATGTCAATCTTTGAGAAGAAGGTATCTCCTCTCAACTATTTGAATAAGTCATCGATTCGGGGCAACAAATACTTATTCCAAATCATGACTTTATTCAACTCCCGGTAATCGACATAGAACCTCAAAAGATCCATCCCTCTTCTTAATGAAAATCACAGGAGCACCCCACGACGAAGTACTACTACGGATAAACCCCTGACCCAACAGCTGCCCTATATGATCCTGTAGCTCCCTCATCTCCACTGGAGCCACTCGGTAAGGTGAGCGGGCTATCGATTGAGTGCTCGGAATCAAATCTATAACGAAGTCTATCTATCTACTAGGAGATAATCCCAAAATATCCTAGAATAGATCAACGAACTCCCTAACAACTAGAATAGAATCAAGTGGTATCAACACCTCCTTAGAGGTCTCCTCCTCTATGTAGTACAAGTGCGTGGACAATCCGCCCTCATGACGAGGCATTGCCACTAGGAACATCTCTTGACTAGTTATGGAAAAAATAATACTCCTACTATAGCAATCAATCATAGCTCGATATGTCACCAGCCAATCCATACCAATAATCGCATCGTACTCAATCATATCTAGTATTAACATATCAGTAGGTAAGGTAAACCACCCAATCTCTACACCCACACCTCTACAGATAAAGGAAATCACAGAGCCCCTACTCAACGGTGAATCTACATAAGTGGTAGTGTTCTCCACGATATCTAATAATCCCATAGCGCATGCAAATCTCATGGAAATAAAATAGTGTGTGGCCCCGTGTCAAATAAAATACGCCCTATAGTCCCCTGAATAGAAAATATACCCTCAATCGCGAGTGGATCCTGCGAGACTGCGACCTGCTGAAGGTGGTAAACTTGACCGTACTAAAGTTGTCCCTACTATATTGGGACTGCTAAGATAGGTGGCAATACTGGCATCTGCGGTGGTGCTGGGAGGGCGGCGGGAAACATCGATCTCTGTGTCTTACCCTGCTGCTACTACTGTGGGGCCCTACCCCTTTTAGGATACTCCTGGCATTTGTGTCCAATCTTTCCACATATGAAACATTTCCCTACAGAGTTCCCCCCTCTGACCTTGTTTCCCACGGCCCTCATGGTCGTTACCACCTATACCCTGGCCATGATAGCCCTGCTAAAACTGTTGATGGCCCTACTGGACGTTCTGACCCTGCTGGCCGTTCTGACACCTCCCTAGCCATGTCTGAAACCCCCAAATCTAAATCTCTTAGAATCCCCCTACTGGGAACTTTGATCACCCTACCTGTGTTGACACTGAGCTGGATGTCCCCCGCTGGCACCATTACCCCCTGTCTTACCCTGCTGGATGGACTCTCCTGCTCTCTTACCCTCTAACAAATGAAAGCGGTTGTTCTGGCAATGAAGTAATGTTGTGTTAATCACATCTGAATAGGTGGCCAACGAGAGATTACCCAGCAGGTGCTGACGAATCCTCCATGTCAACCCATCTATGAACTTTTTTGATTTTTTTCTCTTCAGTAGGGATCTCATCGGGAACGATGTTCAGAAGATTGGTGAACTCATCCTCATACTCTGCCACTGTCCTCCCTTCCTGCTTAAGGTTCATCAATTTCTGCCTCATCTCGGTGTGGACTGCCGAGGGGAAATATTTTCGGTTGAACCGCACCCATAACTCCTAAATAGAAAGAACATCTCTCTCCTCTACGGTGGTAATGGACTCCCAACACTGCAATGCTTCACCTACCAGCTTAAATATAGCCAGTATATGCCTCTGTACATCTGTACACTCGTACATCCTCAATCATCTTTGTATGTCCTTCTTCCACTCGTTCGACACAACGACATCAGAGGTCCCTACAAACTCTGAATGGTGGACCTTCTGAAAGATATCACGAACACGTTCCCAAGCAGACGGGAATGTATGAGACTAAACTAGGGCTACCACTGGTGCCTGAGGTGGTGCCTGCTGCACAACTACAAATGCGGCATTTACCACATGGGCTACAATGGAGGCAACTTTAGTAGCGTTCATAGAACCCTAAACTGGTGCAGGCTGAGGCTCAAGCTTGGCACCCCTGGGAACTCGCTCTTTACGTCAAGGAGGCGTCTGAAATGAGAGAGAAATTTTTATAAGTCCACTGTTAATATCTCAAAATAGATGAAGAAGGTAAGATATACGAAAGAGTACAACAATCCTAAAATATAGGGCTCTATATCAAAGGATGCTACGCGAAAACATAACAAGCCGTACAGATCCTAAGGACGATAAAACCTGATGCTCTGATACCACTTGTGACACCCCGACAAATTAAATACCGGGTAACTACTCCTTTATTCAAATTAATACAAAATGTCATGTTGGTTCAATTCATAGCATCACTATCGAAAATATTTTTAAATAATTACTAGCCACCTAATATTTAAAAAGTGAGTTGCCAAATTTTATTAAATTAAATTAACATGCGACCAATTAGATTATAAGTTAACTATACCACATCCACATCACAATCACAATAAAATAATAATGGAATAAATAAAATGAGCCTAGAGTATCACTCCCCTGAATAATCCACATACTGAATAAATCCCAATACAAAGTCTCAATAAATAAATAAATCCAAAGCTGAAATGAAACTGAAAGTCTAAGAATGCTATCTCTAAATGGAAAGGGGAGACATGCCCTAACTGATGAATGACCCTGAATAGAATCAAATGTAGAATGTGGAGGCGTCTAATATCGAGATCCTGTAACTTCCACAACAGCTACAACACGTTAATGTAATAGAACTCCTATGCTTGGCGTCCCTGTGGCTGGGCACCTAAAAAAGTTTTACAAGAAAATAGATTTGAAAGTAAATGGATCAGAGCCCGAGGTGAAAACAGTTTAAAAATATAGCAAGTGTTTAATTGCATTAGACATTAAATATTATATACATGTTAGTTACGTGCTCTCTCATGAGTTCCTCACCCCTCAATTAATGTGAACGCCTAACGTATATACTTAACCCGTCCTAGTTATATCGTTAACAAATTAGTCTGTACTACATTCTGCCTTCACATTATAATATAGGGGTCTATTCGTATTATTATAATATTTATGCATAAATCTCACCTCCATATTAATCAGATTATTACATAAATTATGATATGGATATTCACATTTTTAATCCCATTCAATTATCTTAGTTATTCGCATTCACCAATTAACAACGAGTCAGTTATAAGTACAAGTATATCATTCTCCGTATAAATATATAAATATGGAACTCCTAGGCTAAGCTGCGGTGCACGCATACTCTGCTATCGAATCCCGGTACATCACGTACATAAGGAATAAATATTTCGAATCGCTAAGGAACCGTTTCAATAAACAAAATCACACATATTGGACGTGAACATAGTTCACATACCCATGAGTCATACACATACCTACGCTCTCAGCTGACTTATTAACTCACAAATAAGCCATTCACAACCATATGTCCTTAAGGTACCAATCTAAAAACACCCGTAGGCAAAGAGAGATCATATGGTCCTATTTTACAAGTCGACCTCCCGTGATAACAAGTATGGTAGGTATATCATACACACAATAGTCCATACAGTAAGCATTCACACAACTTAGGTAATTATATTATTAAAGGTACAATTTCAGCCCTATACCATTAGTCTTATTCATACGTCATTATCATCCCAACTTATATATAATATGTTTTGCCAATAAATCTCTCGTCATATCATTTTGAGTACGTAAACCTATCTCGAAAAGGTTACTTACTCTCTTACGTATTCCACATATTAATTCAGTACTCCGAGGTCCTTATTTATGTCCCGAATCCTAACTTATCACTCCTTAGAATTTAAATCATGTTCTCGCATCTTAAAATAGGAAATTACTCGTCGAACAATCGTAAATTCAACACTACATTCCAACAAATTTCTAATATGTTTCGAGCTTCAACTATATCCCTACCGGTCTCCCTAAAGTTCTAATGTATTCACATAATCCCCACCTACAACTTTCAGTAGCCGGAATTGCTTAAATTCAAAAAGGGGAAAAAGGTCACAGTTTCTCAGGAGATTGATAGATCTACCTATGGGCGTTGATCGATCGAGCCCAGTCGATCAATCGACCTATGAATGTCGATCGATCGACCTATGAATGTCGATCGATTGATCAAGCAGGTGCAAGTTATGGATTTTCTTCGTTTTCAGTCCCAGTTTTGTTCCAAATATTCATGACAAGATGTTAAATCCTAAAGTAAGCATATTGGGTCATTAACAACCTAATTACATGATTCTTAACATTCCATAACTCTTAAATCATATCAATTAGACTTTTCTTGGATCAAATCATCCTATTTTCATGAATAAACCTATTTTTTCTATTTTCTTCAAGAATCTTCATATACCTCTTAATAAACCCGTTTTTAACTAAGCATGGTTTCTGATTTCGTTATTAGAATACTTCCAGAATCAAACTACATACAATTCCTACCCAGAATTAAGGTTTCATCTCTATGTTTCATTAGTTTTCAATATTATCATGGATATCATCAAATCCTAAACTATCATGGATAAATTATTCGCTGAAACTTAATGAATCAAATCACTTGCCTAGAAATTTGATGTTCTGATCCGTTGATGATGATAAGGGTTGGTTCTCTTCCTCTCTCTGGTCACAAATCCGACAATAGTGGTGGTGTGTGGTGGTTATGGCCTTAAAAGCTTCCTTATAACTTCTCCTCTCTTCTCACGTTGCCCACTCCTTGCTTTTGACAAATAATGGCCCTAATATTGGTTGATAAATAAAGCCTAAATTTCGTGGGTCAATATTCCCTAAAAATTAAAATGACTAAAATACCCTCCTGGGTTGTCAATTTGGCCTAAAAATGCCTCGACACCCAAACTAAACCCCCGGCTAGTGTTTTTTGACTATTTCTACCCTTTCGGACATGCCGGTGCACTCAAAATGACCATACGGATGATAAAATTATAATTTAATTTTAAATTCATTTCAAACGATTCTTGATGCGACTGACACGCGCGTCCCAACTTAATTTCTCGAATTGTCGTATTTATGACTCGCGACAATTTTAATAAATTCAATAATAATATATTACCATATTTACTCTGTAATATTCAACATTATTTTCATAATCAAAAACCAACTCTCATCTCGGTAGTATTTAAGTCCAAATTAATTTCCAAATAATTATCCCATTTAATTTAATTATTCCCTTTAAATAATATCAATAAAATTACGGGGTATTACAGCTTTCTTCCAGATTAGGCTCCCTTGGATCAAGAACCTCGGGTTCCTCATTTGGTTGAAAACATTCTTCAACTTTAAAAATATTAGAAGAAAAATCGTCATTCGGTTCGATTAATGAATTAAACTCTTGCTCCTAAAAATGATTTTCTTCCCGATATTCGTTTTCACGCCTTTCATTCTCAATAATTCAAAGACCCTCATCATTGGTAATAGCTCGAGCCCCAAATTTTGGTACACAAAAAGCTAGAGAACTTCATAACATTTTCATACAACTTCTTCTTCATTATTGGTCGGGACAGTAGTAGTAAAGATCTCAGTGCTGTAGATGCTGAATTTGACTCCTGGACCTCAATAGCATGTGCATAATAACTCCTGAATATGCCTCCTGAACTTCAATATGCCTCCTGAACTTCAATATGCCTCATGAACTTCAATATCAAAACTAATTCCTGAGTAAGAAAAACAACTTTTGAATGATAATTAGTTGGGGCCCCGACTATGTAAGTTTGTGGAGTTAAATTTGATGCTCAACTGCATGATGTTATGAGAATGTGCCACCGAATGAACAACTGAATTTGTAATAGAAGCCCCCAAGTGTGGAATATGAATTTTAAATGCTTTCTTGGCCTTGAAGTATGTTATTTGACAAATTTTCTTATTTTGCATAGACAATAAGATTTCCTCCACCTGTTGTCTGCTGTCCGACCAACCGGATTTGTTATTTACTGATTGACCGACCAATCGTAATTGATGGTGATAGATGACCGACCAACCATAGTTGGTGGTAATAGATGCTCGACCAACCGAAGTTGGCGGTACCGACCAACCGTAGTTGGTGGTAATATATTCCCGACCAACCGGAGTTGGCGGTACTGACCAACCGTAGTTGGTGGTAATAAATGCCCGACCGATCGGAGTTGGCGGTACCGACCAATCGTAGTTGGTGGTAATAAATGCCCGACCAATCGGAGTTGGAGGTACCGACCAACCGTAGTAGGTGGTAATAAATGCCCGACCAACCGGAGTTGGCGGTACCGACTAACCATAGTTGGTGGTAATAAATGCCCGACCAATCAGAGTTGGCGGTACCCGACCAACCGGAGTTGGTGGTAATAGATAATAAATGCTAGAGACTTCCTGAGAGCTGACCAACAGATTGTTTGGAGTAAGATATAATAAATGTTGGAGACCTCCTCAACAGATTGATGGGAATAAGATAATATAAATGATGGAGACCTCCTCGGAGCTGACCAACAGATTGTTGGGAATAAGATAATACATGTTGAAGACTTCCTTGAAGCTGAATATATAGAGAGAGAAGAAATTTTCCGAGCTCCATGCTCGACCAACTATCTGTTGGGGGTGAAGTATAATAAATGTTATAGTTCTCCTCGGAGCTGAATATGATAATAAGTATCTCACCGAGTTCCATGTTGAGATGAATATAGAATATGAATCCCAAGGGATATATAGAATAATTTGTGCTTGAGACGATATCTGGGCCTGAATATAAATAAGAATTTCCCCGACCAACTATCCATTGGGGGTGAAATATAATAACTATTGTAGTTCTCCTCGGAACGGAATAAGTATCTTGTCGAGGCAAAAAATTTCATAATGCCGAACAAGAATAATATTTTCCAGAACATAAGAATATGGCCGAGAACATTGTCGGGCCTGAATATAAAAAAGAATGTTTCCGACCAACTATTCGTTGGGGGTGAAATACAACGAATGTTGTAATTCTCCTCAGAGCTGAATAAGTATCTTGTCAAGGCAAAATTTTGCATAATGCTGAACAAGAATAATATTTTCCTGAGCATAAAAATATGGTCGAGGATAGTGTCGGGACTGAATATAAATAAGAATGACCCAGACCAACTGTCCGTTGGGGGTGAAATATGATAAATGTTGCAGATCTCTTCGGAACTGAATATATATCTCTCCGAGCTCCATGCTGAGGTGAATCTAAAATATGAATCGGAATGGATATATAGAATAATTCGTGCTTGAGCATATATCCGAGAAATAATACAATAAATAGTGCCTCGTTGAGGTAAAACTTCATAATGTTGAGCAATGATAATACTTTCCAGAAGTTTAAGACTATTTCCAAGCATTTGTCGACACTGAATCTTGTCCATATGAAATTTTAATAAGCTGCCCGAGCACCCGTCAAGACTAGATCAAATAATTATTGTCATGAGAATAATTGTTCATCCAAACAATATGTGATGTGTATCCGCATAAGGCAATAAAAATTCAAAATATGAAATAATATGTTTTGTGCCAAATGTGTGTGAAATGGACAAATTTTTATTAGATATGCGCCGTAAATAAGACGTAGAGTTTTTTGTAAAGTTATTTAATCTCCAACAACTAATCAGGTATAAGTTGATGTTTGAAAATTATTTATCACTTGGTTTTAAAATTTTTTTTTAGGGTGATCACAAGTTTTAAAAAAAAAACTTAAGCCCCCTGTTTACCCCCAAGTTGAACTCGTGTTTGAAGAAATATCTGGGGTGCTCCGCATTTTTTAATACCCCAAGATTCTACTGTTGCCGACCAACGGCATGGGTGTTGCCAACCAGCATTTGGGGATGTCCCAGGTTGTAGAATATATAGTGCCGACCAAGAAGCAAATGGTTCCCGACCAGCAGAGCGATTTCACCAATCAACAAAAATAGTGCATTGATATTGAAAATCAGCTGTTGGATGGTCATCGAACAACATCAGATGTCGCCGACCAAGAAGTGGATGGTTGGACCGTTGCCGACCAGTAAATTGAACTCTCCGAACAAGACTTAGATGTCTCCTATCAAGAAGTAGATGATCATCGACCTGCAATTGGTTCCACGAGCTATAATATGAGTCTCCGACCAATAATAAGATACCTCGTAGTTGGATAAAATTATTTCAACGTTGCTGATGGATCTTCACATCTTATCTTCGACAAACAAAAATTGTCTGGTTAAGCTTCCCTTTAATAAAAGATGACCCGAGATGATGCCGACCAACAATATGTATGGCTGACCAGAAATAGGGGTTGTAAGTGGATGATTTCGAACAGCCATATGACCCGCGGTGATGAATTTTTCATAACATTGCTATGTCCCAACATATCTCGAACCAATAGATTAGAAAAATAACATTCGATGTAAAATCCAAGTATTATGATTGCTAATTAAATGATCCATTATCTAATTCACTAGATCATGTGATTCCGACAAAGAAACCCTGTGATGTGATGAACGAGGAGCCAACATCTCAAATTTGTGCCCAGAGTCTTGATATGGTCATGATTGTTTAATTGATCCTTTTTTACAAGAGGTGGGTAATGGTTTTTCAGGTGAGAGAAAATTATTTTTTATATTGATCCCTTCCTATTCCCTATTTGGAGAGATAAAAATTTCCTGAATGATTGAAGTTATTACCAAATTTATATCAAAAATCAATCAATGAGACTTTATTGACATGGATGGAAGACGAACCAAATTAAGTATATAGTTCATAAAAATGAATACAAAGAGACTCAAACTTGAAGGGAGAGAAAGTAGATCTGGGTCATGATTTCCATGAGAAAACTTTTTATTGTCTTTAACCTTTTCCCATTCTCTAATTAAAAATATAATGGGAATTTGAATAGTCATCAATGATCTTTCAAAAATTATTTCAAAATCAACAATGAAAATTATCAAATCTTATCATCGTCGTATATATTGATATATGTAATCATTTAAAATATTGATTTCATGAGATAAAATTGAAACTCGAGAATTCAGAAAAAAGTTATGATTTCTGAAATCCACTATTTTTCATATTTCTAAATAAGAATTAATCCAACAGTTATGATTTAAAAATCATGATATGCAATATTCTGCAGATAAAAATTGGACAATTAATTTATGTATATAAACATAAAAATCATGATTGAATCAAAAGGTGTATGTATAATTGATTATACGTAGAGAAAATAAAAACTTAGCTTTTGATGGAGAACAATGCTTGTAACACGTTCCCACAGACGGCGCCAATCTGTTGATGACTAGAAATAGCATCCATGTTATCTTATCGGCATCAACAAAAGATAGAAATGAAGGTATGAAGATGATGATTGAAGATGAAATGGTGATCACATCAAACACATAAGAGACAAAGGTTTTTAAAGTGGTTCGGCTATGAATAAAGCCTATGTCCACTGTTATTTTATTCACAGGGGTTTACAATAGCACAATATGGTGTAGAGGGAGAAATAGTGTGTATCTTGTGTATGGTGTTTCTTAGTTGTCTGTCTTGGCTAAGGGAATACATGTATTTATAGTGATGAGAGTTAAAGAGATACAATGTCTTTATACATTCAGACATTTATATCTATATACAATGAATATAACTGTTGGCCTTCTATGGTGGTTGGTCTTCCTTGAGTTTCTTGGTATGCTATGTGTTGGTTGGTATGCCGACCAACTCTCCTCGGGTGCCAACTAACTCTCCTCAGGTGCCGACCAACTCTCCTCGGGTACTGAATAAGTATAAATATTGCCACGTAGAATGACATGTGTCCTTTTCTAATTGGTCCTCGTATATGGAGAATTTTTGCGTCAACAGTGAGTTTTCAAACCTTTCCTTATCAATAATTCGAAGACCCTCTCCATTGGTAATAGGTCGAGCCGCGAATTCTTGATAATAAAAAGTTTGAAAACGATTACCATATGAACCATTATAATTACCGAACTCACCATGAAAAGACATTATTATTGAATGGTTTGTAGATGGAAAATTCACGTAAAGAGGTGTGTGGCCGAGGATTTAACATTTCATGACGCTCAATTGTGCAAGCATGCTAACAAAGGTTAAAAAAACATATCTTGCGAAATAATAAATCAATTATAATCTATAACGAAACATTCCCCGACAACGATGCCATTATGATCTAGGAAAAAACCGAGCGTCCGTGTAATATGCAAATCATTGTTACCGGCTTTCGACCGCAATACAAAAAAAAACTAAACTTTAATTACACTCTTATGGAGTATAGTTTCTAGTCTGGGTATCGAATCCACAGGGAATGTCTGATAGACTTTAATTTATTTATTTCTTCTAAAATAAAAGTGGAAAAGACGATGATGGGGTGAGAAAGGAAAAAGGGGGAAGATAAATAAGTTTGCTAAAACTACTTAAAAATTAAGTATAGAATAAGAAAACGTGATTAGGATCACATCCCCACCATGGGCTAAATAACGCACATAAAATATTTTGGTTCGAAACATATAACCGAGCATAATCAATTGATTATAAACATCAGACATGAAGAAATTTAATTCAATAATGAAAGATTAAACTTTCGCTCAAATATGATCACAAGTGGATTAATTTTGGAATACCGCTGTAAACACCAACGTTGCATGACAAAGAACGTTAAATGCTTAATATTCCAACTTTAATACACGCGGTTTCAATTAATAGTATTTTTACCCAAAACCTAACTTTCAAAACTGAACACCCATTAATGGCGAAAACATGACCCCAACCCTTAAACTAGCTAGACATGATGGTATTAACTACGCAAGAATCCATTAACAAGGACGTAAAAATAAGGAAATAATAATAATAGTGATGGAATTTAAGGTTACCAAGATTGAAGAATATAAACATGCAAGAAGAAATCAAAACTTGAAGAAAAACTGGAAAAAATCTTGAATTAGAGGTGCAAAATATGTAAATTGTTCTTAGATGTTCCTCCTTGATTATGGGCTTTTACATGAATGAAATATTCATTAAAAGAGCCCTAATGGCTAAATATATAGGTTAAAAGTCGTTTAGAAGAGTCCCCAAAACATAAAAAATCTTTTGGCTAAAAGATAAAGAAAAAATAAAAATCCCGCTTCCAAAAATTTGTAACGGTTTTAAATCATGACTAATATTAGTCACTGTTCTGGAGCATGACTAAAGGCGGACCGGTTCTGTTCATAACCAGACCGGTCCTACTTTATGCCTTCCTTAGTTTGCCTCTTTAATTCTTCTCATTTTCGAATGCGCATAACTTCTGCACCTGAACTCGGATTGAGGTGCCGTTTTTTTAGTATTCTTATGACTTCAAGCTGTTCAACTTTCCAGTTGGCCCCACCTACGGATGAAGGATACAAAATTACTAAAATGCCCTTCAACTACCCATTTCTTGATTTCTTTCACTATTTTGAGTTCTCTCTTCCATCTTCTTGCACGAAATACCTGTAAAACACAAGAAAAATATATAAAACACTAAATAGTGCTCGAAAAGGGTTAGTAGTATAAATATGAGATATATTCGATCTCTTTACACTACAATGGACCATAAAATAATCAAAATTAAGGGGATAAATATGAAAACTTTATGCTTAATCATAAGGTTTCTTCCAAGACTTAGACTTTGAAAGACTATATATAGGCTACTGCATAGAAATGTTAAGAGTTGATAAGGCTTCCTGACTAATGTCCTTTAATTCACCTTTAAACCTTACATGATGAAATAGATCTAAAATTTATGATATCACTTTATCCACAATCATATATGGATTCATTGGCATGGATTAAAAATTTCTTTGTTTCCACTTAACCAAATCTCCCACAATATACTAACTAGAATAACGTCGTGAGCCCATTCAGAACCCTTAGATCTGCCTTACTGGAGCCATCACTGAATCATTGTCCCATGGATTGTAGGAGATAGATGATGAATTCCCATTAACATGTTAAAAAAATCCCATAAATTAAGTAGCCAGTAGACTTGATCTAAACAGATGGTTCAGATTTTCACAAGAATTGTTGTAGCAAAGACATCTGGAAGCTAGCCTGACACTAAACTTTTGAACTTAATCATCTATTGGGACACATTTTGAAAGTATTTTCTATGCAAAAACTGAAAAATTGGCAGGAAGTTATGGATGACAAATAAACTTATAGGATAATGAGAAAATTTCGGAAGGTCTAGATAACTCATATGCAAATGCAAAAGAAAATTTCCCACTACTTGAAGGTTTCCAGATAAACTCATTTGAAATCTTTTCACAATAAGTTTCAACATTTGCCCAAGATTATTTAATTCTTTTAAAACACTGAGATCCAGTAGTACTCATCCTATAAGAGTATTTAGTACTCACCCATAAACTACTTCCTTATTTTAAATGCCAAACCAATATTATATTTGAAGCTGCTATAACTGAGGATAAATTCCTAATTCCCAAACCTCCTTCCTTCTTAGGAAAACAAAAAGAATCCCAATTCCTCCAATGAAACTTCTTTCCATAGTCCTTATTGAACCCTCGAAACAATGAACATATAAGTTGATTTATTGATTTTAAAATAAATTTAGGAGGGCTTAAATCTAATAGGGAGTACATTGGCATATAGGTAAGGACTTATTGGATTAAGATTATTCAACGACCCATGGAAAGGAATGTGGATTTCCAGTTATAAATTTTTGTGTCTATGGTTTGGGCTAGAGGTTCAAAACAAATAGCTTTACTTCTACAATTAAATAAGGGGCTACCTAAATAGGTTATAAGTCCACTTTCATATTTCTAACTTATAATAGCATCAACACTTGATCTTAGAGAAGCAATGGCTTTATAACTCAATTTGAAGAAGATTTTCTCCTTAATAATAAGCTGGCATGATTCCAACTCATAATTCTCCAGGAACTTCATTAACATTTTGAGACTACTCTACAATCCACTTGTGCAAATAATTATATCATATGCATAGCTTAAGTGACTGATAATTAGAAAACCTCTTGGATGAAAATAAGTTATTGAACCATTTGAAATCTTATCATCTAACCCTCTACTAAATGCTTCTGCCATGATAATGAAAAGGCTTAGGGAAATAGGGTCCACTTGCCTTAGGCCCCTTGTAGGTTGGAAGAAACCCGTAGATTGACCATTAACCCTTATTGAAAACCAAGACGAAGACATACATCTCCAAATTAAGTCAATAAAGGTTTATGAAAATCCAAAGGTTCTTAAAGATTTAATAATGAAATGCCAAGAAACTCTATCATAAGATTTATCCATATCAAGTTTTAAAATCACATTTGTACAATCAGCCTTCCTATCTATCATTTGAATCATTTCCTGCACTAAAAGTATGTAATCTTTAATTCATCTTCCTTGAACAAAGCCAGAATGATTTTAAGAAATTATGGATGGAAGAATTGTAATAAGCCTAGAGCTTAGGATCTTTGAAATA
The DNA here is from genome assembly GCA_949130495.1 of Sambucus nigra. Lineage (NCBI taxonomy): Eukaryota > Viridiplantae > Streptophyta > Magnoliopsida > Dipsacales > Adoxaceae > Sambucus > Sambucus nigra. Next base: position 246,551,313 of record OX422218.1, read on the forward strand.
ACCTTATATCTAAAGTTATATAGATTGATAGGTCCGAAGTCCTTGCAATAAGAAGGCTTATTAACTTTGGGAATAAGGCCAATTTGAGTGGAGATCCGACGTTTTGGGATTTTATCTTCCAAAAAGAATGCTTGAGTAGCATTAGTGAAATCTTTTTTGATAATCTCCCAACAAGACACATAAAAGTAGCCATTAAAGCCATCGGGACCTGCAACGCTATTTGTATTCATCTCCTTCATTGCTTTATAAATTTCACCTTCTCCTGGAATAGTTGACAATCTATTGTTATAAATTTCTGAAATCAATTTTGGAATATTTCTTAGCATATCTTTATCTTCTAGATGACCTGCAGTAAATACATTTGTAAAATAAGATATAAAAATGTTAGCAGTATCCTCTTGATTTTCCTCAATAATGCCTCCCTCATATTTGATTGAATAAATCTAAAACCTTCTTTTACTTTATTAAACATGAGCATGATAGAACTTTGTATTCCTATCTCCATTTGCAATCCATTCAAGCTTAGATTTCTGAAATCAGAATTTCTCTTCCCTAGCTAATGCAGAATTAAGGCCTGGTTTTGCTTTAGAGTAAATTTGTTTCTGATAAGAACTTGAATATACCTCCAATTTCTTTTTTTCCTGAATAAAATTATCCTCTTTATAATTAATTTTCTCAAATATATTTTTATACTTCTCTTTACTCCAAATTTTCAGTCTAGCTTTTATCCTTTTCATCTTCACTGCAAAAATCACCATAAACTTACCAGTAAGTGCCTCTTCCCAGGACGCCTTAACATTCATTAAACATTGTCATGATCTCCCCATATATTAAGAAATCGAAATGGTTTGATAATAGTGCCTTGAGGGATGGGAAAACAAATGAGTAAAGGGCTATGTTCTGAACAATTCCTATTGATGTGGCTTATAGAAGAGTTTTGGAATAAATTTATCCACCGGGAGTTTACAAGGCCTCTATCAAGACTCTCCAGAATTCATTAATCTCCTATTCCTAAGTAAAACTAGAGCCTATGAATCCTATGTCTTGAATAAAACAAGCTTCTATACATACATTTAAGTCGGAGGCTCTCCCCAAATTAATATCCCTACCACCTTCTCTTTCCTCACTATTGGACACTATATTGAAATCTTTTAGTACAATAAGAGGCATATGGTTAAACAAAATAGAACTTTTAATGATTTCATTGCAAAGATCTCTTCTTTTAGATATGGATCATTTTTCATAAACCAAGTTAACACCGATCTGATTATTAATTTGAGGATGCTCTATTTGGAGAAGTAAGTTTTGAACACCATTAACTATGACTTCACATGACATACCATTCCTCTAAAAACACCAGATATTATTGGCACAATTAAATGAAAATCCTTCAAAATTTAAGGTCCTTCTGAGATCTTCAATTTTTGAGCTTTGGATCATTGGTTCAAGAATAGCTAAAAAAATATTAAACAACGAGACTTATGTAACTTTTTCAATATTATCTTTGTTTACTTGTTTCCTACACCTCTAGCATTCGATATAAGTCCTTTATTCACTGAGACCTGTTAAGGCCGACTTACTTGGAACCTTTACTAACTAATCTGGTTAGTCTTCCTTTAATTATTGTACTCCTATTTTGGAATGTCTTTCTTTTCTTTTTATCCTTGATCTGGAACCTTGTTGATGATGCATTTAACTCTTGATTTTTTTTTCTTTACTTCTTATGATCTATAGTAGGCATCTAGTTATCCGAAAGAAGAGATGAGAATTGGATTAGATCATCCCATTCTGAATCTTTTTGGAAAATCTTATTTTCATTATTAAAATAATAGCCCCTTATGAATGCTTTTAGTTACCTTCTACCTTATCTACTTTAGAACCAGAGCTAAAATATTTTTTAGTTTCATCCATGTTCCTTATCTCATTGCTAAGCATCTCTTCAATATACAAATCCTCTTCAGAGTCTTCTTTCCATTATCCTTCTTCTAAACCATTATCTCCCTCTACATAATGAGCACTATTATTTTCAAAATCTTCTTCTCTTAAAATATTTTTAGGATCATCTCCTTTTCCAACAATAACATCTTCTTGAAATTTTTGCATTATTATACTAGTAGAAGCTTCACCTATGATTACCTTGTTCTTAACTTCTTGAGATAACTCTATGTTCATCTCCTTGATCCTATATATTGTTCTTCATTCTTGATTGGCTTTAAGGTTCTTGATATTGACAGCATCATGAGTTTGAACATCTTTACCCTTGGTGTTTGCTTTCTTGAGAGGAGATGGATTTTAATAAGACAATCATGTTCTTGATGTCCCAACATGTTATAAAAAGAAAAATAACCATACAAAGCTTCATAATCGATGGATTGCCAAAATCCAAATCCACCACAACCTATTCACACTCTTTGAGGTATCGAATTGAGAAGGTCTATTTCCACAAAGACCCTTGATATACTAGGCATATTAAGATTAGCTGTAGAGTTTTTAATATTAGGAGGACATCCCACTGCTTGAGCTATTGAAAACAAAGCTTCTTTTGCAAATAAGTGGACAGGAATACCTAAAAAAATTAATCTAAGAAGGAACTATAGGACATTACTGATCAGTTTTAAATTGAGGAGACCATTTGAATGTACTCATTGGACTTCTTCCAATATATCATTGATCTTTCATCCAAAGTCTCATGAAATATTCTTGATAATTAGGTCGAATGAGAATGTGTTTATGATCTAGCAAACCTATTTGGCAGGTTGCCTTAAGACCAAATGATTCAAAATTCTTTCTAATGATTTCCATCGAAGGTTTACCATGTGAAAACTTTCCAACAATCGCATGTTTGTAAGGAGATGATAGTTGATCAACTTCTTCAAGTTAAAATATTATGTAATGTTCTCCTTGATATTTTGAGACAGGATTAATGTTAATTGGATGTGAGTGAAATAAATCTTTCAATACACTTGAAAAATATTTTTTCCATGGGTTAAAAGGATCAGCAGGTATCGAGTTGATAGTGGTAGATTGAGGAGGTGGAGAGGTTCCCATGCTACCCTAATTAGGGGTTAGGGTCGACTAGTCTTGGATTAAAGAGAGACAGAGACAGAGAGAGAATAATAAAACTAAAACTAAAAAACACCATATACACACTAAATCACATGTACACACTCAATTTTAAGCACTTCCACGTTCTCAATTCATATAACCTAAACAAGTTAACAGTATATTAATAATCATTTAGGATTTCATGTAAGCATACCCTAAATTTTACTTTCCATGATTTTTGGACTTTTTTTGGATTTACTCTTAGAAACACCTAATGATGTTATTAATATATATTTGCTATTTTGTTTGTATATATATATATATATATATATGTTTTCTCATTGAAAAAATGATAAAAAAAGGTTATATGATGCTAACCTCGGAATTGAATTCGCGCATCTTGTGTATCAATCCTGATGGACTCCTCCAAGATATACCCATACACCTTAAACTGAGTAGATTACTCGAGGGGGATAACTTATTTCATATTGATATATACCCCTACACCTTAAATACCATGTTAGCAATCAAAAATCCTGGCAATAAGTACCTAGTGATGTATTTTTTGATTGCATTTAAGTCTGGTGTATATTCACCATCAAAAGATTAGTTTGGTTACAAAAGTTCCAGATACTCATATAGAGTTGAAAAATAAATAATATTAAAACTCAATAAATTTTAATATTATAGATCATGTCAATTTTACACAAAGTTACATATATTGAGATTATTTATAATTTGCTAAGTCCAAAATCAATTGAATCCAAACATGCTAAATTTTCTAACACCAAAACATCCGAGAAATAATTTAAATATGTGAGTCTTAAATGATAAAAAACCCATAGTTATCTATCATAGGGTAAGAAACAGATATATGAACTTATAGGTTACTTGGAATTCTCAAAATATAAAATTATTTTTATGAAAAATAGCTTTTCTTCAAATAAAAGCGTAATATAAATAGTACACAAAGTTTTGAGGATATAACCCCAGAACTTTGACAAGGAAAATTTCAATTAGTAAATTCAAAGAAAACTAGTTGAACAAAACACCAAAAAAAATTAAATACAATTAACCAAAAACTTTTTATTACAAACTGGAACTAAACAAAACACATCAAGAAAACTTAGATTTCACAGAAAACGCAAATGAAGTTAATACCATTGTTTTATTAGCGTCGTATTAAAAGATATTCACAAAGTAAACATCACAATCTATATCAAGTGATTTAGATGAAATATTGTTGTTTTTATAGTTGCATATATATATATATATATATATATATATATATATATATATATATATATATATATATATATATATATATATATATATATATAGTTCTTAAATCAATTAAAAAGGTGAAAATGAATAGGATTGAGAATGACTGACCAATGCCATAGGTAAATGGAATAAACGTTTTTTTTTATATTACATTTGAAAGAAAAGCATACGAATATATAATTATAAATTGAAATAAATTAACATGGATTGGAAAATAACTAACTAGTTCCATGGATATCAAATATTTTTAGTGATAAAGATGAACCTAGGTATTGGAGTGTTCTTCTGATGGCACACGGTATAAAGAAGAGGGATATATAGGGTTTTGAACACTAATAATGAATCAAAGGTTTGGAGTTCTGATTTTTTGAAAAGTCGAGGGATGGAGAATCGAGACAAGGGAGGGAAAATCGTGACCTCCAATTTTGTTTAACACTTTTTAAGAAATATATTACACCTTTAGTCTTGGATAATGAGAAATTCATAACTATGCAATGATTTTTGACACTTAAAAGTTTTGTACGTGTAAAAACTTTTGTTAATTTTTAAATATTATAAACACATACAAATTAAATATTGTGTCAAGATAGCCATTGTGGTTTAGTGGTAGGAATTTATCTTTAGATCCCTTGGATAAGGGGGTGTGTGTCGTATTTATGTGTATCGTATTTATATGTGTCATTAGTGGATAGATAGAGGATAGTGGAGATAAAAAGGAATGTAAGCTGATAGATGTCATGCCCTTATATCTTAGGTAGGTGCACCTTTACATGTACAGTGGGAGAATGGGATGGGCACACGTTGCCCATCAATACTGAAGGAGTAAAATACATTAAACCAATAAAGTTTGTCTTCCTAGTGCCGCTAACGTCACCCCCTTTATGGAATGTTGACCCATACACGACGTTAATCAACGCCGTTAATAGTCATAGGTGGGATTTTTTAAGGTTATTATTTGTGACATTGTTGCTAATGAAAAAATTAATAGGATGACCCAAAGATAGCCTAGGTCGACCACTTTCTAGAGACGGATGAGTTCAACGGTCGCTATGGGATTGGTTCTCTAACCATACCACATTTTTCGTATAATAAAATCCCCTAAGACTTAGCTAGATATTAGAGGGACCAAGCAAATTTACTTAAAGTGTTTGTGCTTCCGGTTGTCTGCTAAGAAGTCTTTAAGAAAGTGAAGTGTCAAGTGAGAGGAATGTTGTCAGCTTTTGTAATGATTGTCGTCTTTGTATTCTGCGCAGACGAGGCCAAGAAAAAACCTTTGTAATATTTTTCTCGCAAATGAAAGATCTTTCCACGTGTCATGCTCTAGATTTTAGCACTTGGAGTACTCATTGCGTGTGCCTGAGGTAGTGCGCGAGTGCCATTCTAACTAGACTGCCTTTTCTAGGTATGATATTATATGTCATTAGTGAGAGTGATTTACTGCCAAAAAGGGTATAAAATCCCAAAATTCAAACCATTTCCATAGTTCTAACTTATTAACAAATGCTTAAGTTTTTTGAGAGAGAGAAAGAGGAGAAGAAGAATCCTCTATTTTCAAAACCCACATATGTACAAATTCCTCGCCCAATGTTTGTCATCGCATCCTGAATCTACTCGTAAATTCATCTTCGATGAGCTCCTTTGAGTAACCTCTGCCTACTGCAAGAATATTCCAAAGTTCTTTACCCCTCTTCCATTCTGTGACACCCTGCTTATTAAAATAAGAGGTCGTCAGCCTTCTACTCCAATAAAAATAGGATTCTCAAATGGTCCATTCTTAGCATTACTGTCGCATAAATAATAATACGAAACAACCATTAATATTTTTGAAAATGGATGTCTTATAAAATTTTACAATTTCCATTAATCAATTTATAACAAAATGTCAATATATAGTTATATGATAGTTCAATAACAATTCTACAAAACATAACTAAATAAGCTGTCGGTTAACAGACTAAATACAAAAGATTATTCCAAGTATGATAGTATGTATGAATAATAAACTACGACAACACATCCGAATATACAGACGGATCATGGCTAGAGTATCAAAAGAAAATGAAGCTTCTACTACAAAAATCCTACAACAACCGCAAAATGCCATAGCTCCTTGAAACTGAGAAGGAAAGTCAAAGCGTACGCCCATGCGACGGGAAATCTGAACATATATAAGAACCACACAAGAATAAGAGATATAAACAGGTCAGGGTCCGGTTTGATATGATATTCATGTGAATAAAATGCATGATAGTTATGAAGGCCACTTTCATAAATAAGTTAAATTCTCTTTTGATTCAAAGTATCATCCTCACCTCTCTCCTAAGTGCACATCCTACCGCATACAATTCATGTTAAGTTAACACTGCCCATCTACTTAGTAGGAGTAACCTAACTCTATTTAACATGCCAAGTCTACCAATTTAACATGACCATACGAGACAATAATCATTAGGGACCATATGCAGTTAAAGTTGGGTCACAATTTCTGAAATAAATTTAATCATTCTGTGAAATACCATTTTAGTGAGAACAATTACAATTATATAATAACGGTTCTAAAACCATCCTTCCGGGAGTCACCCCACTGGATGTGCCCCTAAATACTATCATCTTTCAGGGCCTATAACCAAGACCACATAGGTATCCTAAATTGCAACGCATGGGAAGCGGCCATATACCTTCGATAGCGATTCATAACCATACCCGAAATTACCTCACTTCGAACCATACAATCACACAACGTAACAACCGGTATCATGGCCTGAGGACTATACTCTCCCTGCATTATTAGTCAGGGGATTCACCTCTAACGCATACTTACCTTATGATATCATTTAGAGAGGTATGTGTAAATGTGTCATAGTTACAAAATATATTTAGTTAAACATACGGTCCTTAAATTTCGAAACCGTATGTACATACAAATTTGGCTAAAAGAGATATTTATTATCAGACTAGCCCCCGAAGGTTCAACACAACATTTAACGACTCTATACTAGTCCTACCCTCATTTACTAGATGAAAAGGGGCATCATACTCCTATAATTAGTCCCCAAAATGATCCCGAACACTCCCTTACTATCCTAGGGTGTCACTCTCCCAATACAATGACTGAAATGAAATAAATGTACACATCTATAAATATCCCTTGGGTATAAACCCGATATAAAACATGAGTCCTACCTAGATTTTTAAAGAAGTAGGAAGCGACTACAAGATACATCCCGCAACAGTCCGCACCTGTCACGGCTCTTAAGATTCTGGATAGAAGGTCATCCGGCATCCATGCGGTAGGACACCCGTAGTAATATATATATAGGCAGGAGAGAAAAGTAAACGGGTCAGAGCCCGAGTGTGACAAATATTTAGCAAGTGTGTTAACCGTGCATAATAAATATAGGTACACTTATTTCATAATTAAAAGTGATTCGCACTCGCGTGAATTCCCAACTCACCTCTCATCTAACGGCGCGCACCTATTCGCGTCCTCAAATTTTAGTTAAATTACCCCCATATATAAGGACAACCTAACTTGACATAGGCCCAGCCTACCCACGAGAATTGCCTTCCTATCTTAACCCAAGAATTCGCCCCTTTTCTAATCATACTTGATTATGTTCACAAACAATTATGCCATAATAGGCTTAATGGATTATAATTTAATTAATTATAATTCTTAATACGTTACCCATTTTTATTTGGGTTGAATCATAAGATTTAATTTCTAATTAACATGCATACAAATTATTATTGACAAAACTTCTCTCCACTCTTAACATTGTACTACGTTTTGTTCGTGGGGTGTCTCGCAAAGAGAAATCCAAACAAGAAACCACCCCGTTACACTACTCCTTGACAACGTTGATCCTAGAGATCCATCATGCCACACAAAAATATTTGACAGAACTATTCTCCAATCTCAACACTGCACTACGTTTCATGCGTGGGGTGTCTCGCAAAGAGAAATCCAAACAAGGAACCACCCAGTTACACTACTCCTTGACAATGTCGATCCTAGAGATCCATAATGCCATATGTTGATACCAAAATTAGTATGCTGACATGGACGAATAATACGAAGACACGTGTCAATCTACGTGGCACAATAGCAACGAGGAAGTTCATTTCCCCGACCAACTCATGTTCGCTCCAAGCAACAAGGATACACCGAGGAACTCCAGCACTCCGAGGAACTCTTGAGTAACGAGCAACTAAGGCAGTCCGAGCTGCATCTCGGCCACAGCATTGATTGCCATACAATCAACAGTTCAACTATTCATTGAATGTTTATCATCTTGACACACACGCTTTAAGGGCATTAAATGTATTACCCTTTCATATGTATACCATTTAATGTATCACCCTTTCAGATTATAGCCTCAAGGCTATAAATACATTGTATTACCCTCATTCAAGGGGACCGGAATTTCTTGATAGAACTTGTAATCGAGAATTCTCAAACACTCAGCAATAACATAATAGTGGACGTAGGCCATTCATATAAGGCTGAACCACTTTAAAAATCTTTGTCTCATTTTATTTATCTGTGATTGAATAATTAGAGCGATCTAATTTTTTACATCAACAGATTGGCGCCGTCTGTGGGAACGATTGTTATTATCATTTTTCACCAAAAATCATTCATCATCAATGGCAGATAATCCGGAATCCAGCAATCGAAACGCTGGAAATGCTGGAAATTCTCCAAATCCTTCAGCACCTCCAGATCTGGCTGGAATTATGACGAATCTGGCTCAAGGACAAAACGTCATGCAGGAAACAATGCGGTAACTCATACAAACCCTTCATGGCGGTTCACCTGCACATTTGGGACAGCGAAGTGTTCAAAGGCAAACTTATTTACTTTCTTCACGATCCAGGCGTTCAGATGCTCATCGTAATGAAGAATCTGATGATTTCTCTTATCAACCTGGGCAAACTTCATCAATACGGGTCACAGATACTGAGAAACGTGTTACTCTCTCTCCAGAGAGGACCAATGCCATGGAAAGACTGAGCAGGGCATCTCCTTTCAGTCGATTAGATCCTAGGAGGAATAGGAGTCCACCTAAAGCCGTGTCGAGGAGTTTTCGACAACCATCAAATCTAAGAGAAGGATTAGCACAATCACGACCAGTTTCTCATCAAGATAGATCTCAGGAAGCTACTTCAGAACAATCAATTTCTCGAACTAATAGGCCCGAGGAAGGAAATGATGCGTGGAAAGGGTCCATTCAGCGGTTGGAGGATAGATTGGGAGAAATGGCTAAGGCAAAGAACCCCCTACAACGAACTTTTATTCGAGGGACACCTTTTGTACAAGCCATTGTGGATTTTCCTACACCATCGAAATTTAAAGCACCTGTGGTGACCCCCAAATATGATGGAAAGACAGATCATGTTCTTAATATAGAGCAATATCAAGCTGATGCCGACATCTATGTTGTCCCCGACGAGATGAGATGCAGAGCATTCTCAGGAACTCTTACTGGATCTGCCCAGATATGGTACAACAATCTTCCTCGGGGTAAGATTTTAACTTTCTTTCAGTTGGCCGAGTCGTTCATTGGCAATTTCTGTTTTGGAGCAGAGCCAGTAAAACGAGTAGCACACTTGTTAAGTGTTAGACAAAAACCTGGTGAGAGCACTAGAGATTACATAACTCGTTTCAATAACGAGAAGCTGGAAGTCATAGATTATGAAGAAAAGACAGCAATCACCGCCTTGATGAGTGGGTTATTGCCTAATAAGTTTTACTACACTTTGGCTAAAGATCCACCTACAACTATGTCAAAGTTGATGGCAAAAGCGGCCAAAATCATGAATGCCGAGGAGGCTATGGCTGCAAAGAAGAATATGGATAAAGAAACCAAGGTGGAAGTCGACAAATCTAAGAAGAAAGAGCATAAGGGCAATGGTGGTGACAAGCATTCCAAGAATAATAGGTCATCATGGGAAGTCCTGAAGAAATTCGATAATTATACTCCTTTAAAAATGAGTATTAATCATGTCTTGGAAGAAATCAAGAATAGCGAGGAGGTAAAGTGGCCGAAGAAATTGAGGTCAGACCCTGACTCGAGGAACAAGGAGAAATATTGCGAGTTCCATAAAGATCATGGTCATATGACCAAAAATTGCATAGCTCTTTAGAACGAGATTGAAACACTCATCCGAAGAGGAAAGCTAGCAAAGTATGTTGATCGGGGAGGTGAAAAAAGAAATAATGACCGAACTAGGGTGAGGTCTAGATCTCCTCGTTGAGCAGAGGAGAAAAAGAAGAGAGACCATGAAGATGATCCAGATGAAGACCCCGATCTTCTCAAGAAGCCAAGGCAGCCAGAACGAGAGGTATTTTCCATACGTTTTGGGTCATTTGATTGTAATGTTATTACAGGAGGAGATGCATGAGGAGGAGACCTTACTGCAGAAAGAAAGGCTTACCTCGGAGAGGCTCAAGCTTACTCATATATTCAGCGAATAAATCTGGCCGAGGATAATCGACCGAGGAAGGTAAACAAAGAGAAGCTAGTCATTGGCTTTTCAAAAAATGACCTGGAAGGTGTTCTTTACCCTCACGACGACCCTTTGGTGATCAAAATGAGGATGAAGGAAGTAGTGATTTCAAGGGTGCTGGTAGACAATGGTAGTTCGGCAGACATCATGTACTATTCATGCTTTGACAACTTGAATTTGAAATTATCTCAATTGGAACCTTATCATAGACCCCTTCTGGGTTTTGCTGGCGAGAAAGTTTTTCCACTTGGGACGATCAAGTTGGATATATTCATTAGAACTTGGCCTGCTTGTCGGACAGAGAGAATACGCTTCTTTGTGATGGATAAGAATGTGCAGTCAGCTTACAACATCATCATGGGAAGAGTTGTCTTGAAGAAGTTCGAAGCAGTTCCATCTACAGTACATCAATGCTTAAAATTCCCAACAAATTTCGGAGTGGGAGTCGTGAAAGGTGATCAAAAAGTAGCTCGGGAATGCTATTATTCGTCTGCCGAGCAAGAGGAACTTGAAGAGTCAAGGAAAAAGACTACTACCTACCAGGTGGATGAAGGTACAGAAATTGAAACACTTGATCCCAGAGATGAATCCCAACTTGTAAAAGGACAGGTGGTGGAATCTACAGAAAATGTTATTCTGGACGACGAGCACCCTGAACGAGTAACCCAGATAGGTTCAACATTGGATGCTTCAATAAAACAGGAGTTGAAAACTTTCTTGAGAAACAGGAAGAAAACTTTTGCGTGTAGTCATGAAGGCATGCCAGGAATAGATCCAAACTTCTTATGTCATGAGCTCAATGTGAATAAGGAGATCAAGCCTGTAAAATAGAGAAGAAGAGTATTTAGTCCCTAGAAGAATCAAGCTATACAAGAGGAGGTCGAGAAACTCCAGAAAGCCCAATTCATTGAAGATGTGATGTATCCAGACTGGTTAGCAAATGTGGTGATGGTAAAGAAGAAAAATAATAAATGGAGAATGTGTGTTGATTTCACCGATCTCAACAAGGCATGCCCAAAGGATCACTTTCCATTGCCCAGAATTGATCAACTAGTAGATGCTACCTCGGGACACGAGCTACTCAGCTTCATGGGTGCTTACTCTGGCTACAACCAGATCAAGATGAAACCTGAAGACAGGGAAAGTACTTCTTTTATTACCCCCAGGGGTACTTATTGTTATAATGTTATGCCTTTTGGTTTGAAAAATGCAGGAGCGACATACCAGCGACTGATGAACAAGGTTTTTGCCGAACAAATCAGTTGCAATATGGAAGTTTATGTCGATGATATGCTAACAAAGAGCAAAAAAGCTGCTGATCATCTAGTTGACTTAGGTCAGACCTTTGATCAACTGGATAAATACCAAATGAAGCACAACCCGACGAAGTGCACATTTGGAGTACGAGAAGGAATGTTCCTCGGGTACATCGTCAACCAGCGAGGCATTGAGGCGAATCCATAAAAGATCAAAGCACTTTTAGGGTTACGATCTCCAACAACGAAGAAAGAAGTGCAAAGTCTTACAGGACGAGTTACAGCGCTCAATAGATTTGTATCCCGAGCAACTGATAGATGCCTCCCGTTCTTCAAAACACTTCAAAAAACTTTCGAGTGGAATGATGAATGTGAAAAAGCCTTTCAAGACTTGAAAAAATATTTGGGAGCACCTCCACTATTGTCCAGGCCAGTAATGGGAGAAAAGTTGTACTTATACCTGGCAGTATCAGAGCATGCAGTCAGCTCGGCATTGATCAGATTGGAGAATGGAGTCCAGAAACTAATTTATTACACAAGGCTTTCTGAGGTGCAGAGATCAGGTACCCAAAACTGGAAAAACTGGCATTGGCATTAATTGAGGCAAGTAGAAGAATGAGGCCATATTTCCAGGCCCATACCATCGTCGTTTATACCGACATGCCATTGAGACAAGCCCTTCATAAGCCAGAAAAATCAGGGAGACTGATGTACTGGGCAATAAAGCTCGATGAATATGATATTGTGTATGAACCCAGATCGTCATTGAAAGGGCAGGCTGTAGAAGATTTTATAGCAGAGTTTACATATCCTGATACCCCCGAGGAACAAAAATTGCTCGCTGACCAACCTATGGATGTTACAGGATCAACAGACATAAGTCGAGACCAACCCCGGTTGGTAAAAGGGCGAGAAGAGATGGTCGACGAGGAGCGAAAATTACCAGGGGATGATGAAAGAAAACAGCAGATATTTCACCGAGGAACTCTATCGGATAAGAAATTTGAAGACGAGTTACCTACATGGAGATTGTATATAGATGGGTCATCTTGCACAGCAGGTTGTGGAGCAGGGATTGTTTTGAAAACCCCAGACGAGATTGACATGGAATATGCCCTGCGATTCCAATTCAAAGCCTCCAATAATGAGGCTGAGTATGAGGCCATGATAGCAGGTCTTAATCTAGCAAAGATTATGGAAGCACAACAAGTGATGGTATTCAGTGATTCTCAATTAATTGTGAATCAGATGATGGGAACATATGCAGTTAAAGGAGAATTAATGGTCTAGTATCATGCAAAGGTGATGGAATTGTTGGCAGAATTTGATGCCATTCAGTTGATCAGAATACCAAGAATGGAAAATGCACAAGCAGATGCACTGGCCCGACTAGTATCAGCTACTCGTACCGAGCTGCGAAGAACGATACCAATTGAAGTATTAGAAAGTCAAAGCATAGATGAAGACTTGACGATGAATGTTATTACCCTTGATTTAGGACCATCTTGGATGGATCTCATCAGGGCATATATTGAGGAGGGAGAATTTCCAGAGGACAAGCTCGCGGCCAAGAAATTAAAGTTTAAAGATGCTCGGTATGTACAAACTAATGGTGTTTTGTATAGACGAGGAATTATGGTAGGTTTGCAGAGATGTGTACATCCCTCCGAGGTGAAAGAATTGATTGAAGAAATACATGAAGGGTCATGTGGAGCCCATGTAGCAGGTCGGACACTTTTGCAAAGGGTGATGACACAGGGATATTACTGGCCAACGATGAGGGATGATTGTATAGCATATGTCAAGAAATGTGACAAGTGCCAACGCTTTTCCTCCATCCGACGAACTCCATAAGCATTGTTGACACCCATAACTTCTCCTTGGCCATTTGCCATGTGGGTAATTGATTTGGTTGGACCACTGCCAACGACCCGAGGAAGATTCAAGTACCTCGTTGTTGCAGTGGATTATTTTACTAAGTGGGTTGAAGATGAGCCACTTATTGATATGACATACGAGAAGGTGTATCAGTTTATTTGGAAGAATATCATCTGCCGATATGGTCTCCCTCATGCCTTAATTACAGACCATGGAACATAATTTGATAATGAGGAGTTTACCGCCTATTGTCATCAGTCAAACATTTTGAAGACTCATTCAGCACCAGGCCATCCTCAAAGCAATGGACAGACTGAAGTGACGAACAGAACATTACTAAATGGTTTGAAGAAGAGGCTAAGTGAGGCTAAAGCTAATTGGATTAATGAGCTACAGTCAGTATTATGGGCTTACCGAACAACTCCCCGAACAGCAACTGGAGAATCACCATATATGCTGGCATTTGGAAGTGAAGCTGTAATACCTGCCGAGTTGGGTCTTCCAACACATAGAGTGCTGAACTTCAATTCCCCAGTCAGCGACTTAATGAGAAGATTGGATTTAGATAGGCTCGAGGAGGTTAGAGAAGAGGCAGCTATTAGGAATGTTTCTTACCAACAACGAACAGCTCTGTTCTATAACAAGAGGGTGAAGAAATGCGACTTAAAAGAAGGAGATTATGTGCTAAAGAAAGTCATTCAGAAGCACAATAAATTGGAAGCAAACTGGCATGGACCTTACCGAGTTACAGAGGTTGTTCGACCAGGAACTTACCGTATAGCAACTCTAGAAGGAGAAGAATTTAAGAATGCATGGAATGCTGAACACCTACGCAAGTATTATCAGTGATGTAAAATGTAAAGCAGTTCCATCAATATGAATCAAACGATGATGTTTCACCATCCTCTTTCTTTTATTGAAAGTTTTTCGGGGAATACTAGTGTACAACACTACGCTGTTTAGCAAATTTTTATTGCAACACTGATAGTTCAAACCCACGACCATCTCCGGTTGGTAAAAGGGTGAGAAAAAACTATACTCCTTTGGTTAGGAAACGTACACTAGCGTGACCAACTCAGGTTGGTAAAAGAACTAGTGGACGTGATAGTTCAAACCCACGACCAACTCCGGTTGGTAATAGGGCGAGAACAAACTATACTCCATTGGTTAGGAGGCGTACACTAGCGTGACCAACTCAGGTTGGTAAAAGAACTAGTGGACATGATAGTTCAAACCCACGACCAACTCCGGTTGGTAAAAGGGCAAGAACAAACTATACTCCTTTGGTTAGGAGGCGTACACTAGCGTGACCAACTCAGGTTGGTAAAAGAACTAGTGGAAATGATAGTTCAAACCCACGACCAACTCCGGTTGGTAAAAGGGCGAGAACAAACTATACTCCTTTAGTTAGGAGCCATACACTAGCGTGACCAATTCCAGTTGGTAAAAAAGCGAGAACACGAGACTCTTAAAAAGGCCAATCTCGGTTGGTTAAGAAACAAAATATGCTCTCAAATGCCAACTTATGTTGGTCGGGAGGTAAGATTAATACAAAAGTTCCTCGTAGAACAAAATATTCCAAATTGAATCAAGTATGGTTAGTCGGGGATAAAAACCCACTAACTGTAGTTGGTCGACGAGGAAAATTCATCGACCTTGGTTGGTCGGGCACATTTTATGAAAAAGACAAAAAATTACAAAGTATGGTTAGTCGGGGATAAAATCTCACTAACTATAATTGGTCGACAAGCTTATTTTTACAACCTTGGTTGGTTGGAATAATTTTCAACATTTTTATATTCATTACTTTATTATTAAGTGATCGAGCAACATTACGAATACTTGTAACTTTTTATTACTAAGTTGGTTGATGAACAACACAAAATTGTTATCTTTTTAACAGATACATATGCATAAATATAAAGTGTTTGACAAGCACAAGACAATAGAAAAACAAATTTGCAAACAAAAATGAAATTCTTTCATTAAAGTCAAAATGAATTACACAAGTTCATTACACTGATATTAAATTGCGTACTAATCATTACATCAGAATTTCCTATTCTATTGGCTTTTTTCCTTCAGCTTTTGAAATAGGATCCTCGTCAGCAGGAGAATCTTCCAAGAAAAGGGGAGAATTAATAAAGTTAAGATCTCGCAGCATTCTGACGTTCATTATTGAAGGTGTATCCAGTAAATGCTCAGGACGAGATAAGTCAACCTGCGAATGAAGGGCATAGTCACCAAGATATTGGGAGATCAAACGACGAGGGATGGTCCGAGCAGGGATCCAACTCATGTCAAGCTTGAATGGTGGATTTGGTAGATCGAGCAGCCCAGGAGCATGGTAATCCCATAAAAAATGGCCCTGTTCTAGTTTTAATACACCCAGGGCGTTCAACCATCCCTGTTTATAACCTTCACTATTGGCATTTTCAATGCGAGCATCCAAGTGACAAAGGGCCTCATTGTAGCCTGCCATCCAGAACTCACGAGGTTGTTTATGGAATTGGAAAGTTATTCTCTCTAACTGCTCATGAAGGTTTCTGGCAAAAACATCCTTATTATCCAGAGCAGACTTTGTCGAAGCAAGTTGATCTTCCAGAGTTTGGATTTTCTTGGACATTTCAGACAAAGCCTGATCTTTTGCATTCAATTGGAACGCTTGAGTTTCCAATGTTGATCGAGTACGAGCTTCTTCAACATTACGACTAAGAGCTCTTGATCCTCCCCGAGCAGGTCGAGAACTTGGTTCCTCGATAACATTCTGAGCAGATCTTCCTCGTCCACGAGAACCTCTTCCTCGCCCCCGAGCAGCAGTAGAGGTACTGGACCTTTTCAAGGTGTCCAACTCTTGCCTTAATTTGGCATTCTCAACCTCTAAAAAGGAAAATACCTCGTCAGTCACTGGGATTACAGCTGTTGAAGAAGATGCTGCAGACTTATACTGTGCCAGCTCTTTTTGCAAATTATTATTTTCTTGCTCTAGCAGCTCGGCAATCTGTCTACAAGCTTCAACTTCACCCCCTAGGGTTCTCTCCCTGACATCGTACCCAGCAAGGATCTTTTTGTGGCCTGTCTCGTCAGAAAGCTGTTGATATCTCTTCTCATACCCCTCATGCAATAGGGCAATTGATTCTTTATACTGATTTTGAAGGTCTTCTAAAGTACATTGAAGATCCTCGATCATTTCGTAATAGGCTACGTTATTGGCCACAGCTCAATCAAGTAAATCCTTCAAGTGCAGATATGCCTCCACTGCCTGCTCTGAAGCACCATGGCCAAGGATGTCGGTAACCTCTGATGCACTTAGGTCTGTGTGACCAGCTTTATAATATTCATGGCATTGCTGCATCAACTTTGTGTCATTAGCAGACAGCAGATCCATCCTGGCTAGAAACTAACAGAGAAAGAGAAAGTAATCATCAAAAAGAAGATCAAGACAGAGTGCAGATAAAGAAGAGACAATCATATGGAAGAAAATAACTCAAATTTTATTAGATCATAAGGAAAAGTTACAAAGATCTGAGTTACACTTGAAATAGAAGAAAAACAAAAAGAGAATACCGAAAAACTTCACACCTTTTCCTTGTCTCCCAAGACTTTCTTGGGAGGCTGGGACGAGGAGCTTGGTTGCTTGGTGGGAACAACGATTTGGTTGGCAGAAATTGGTACTTGTTCAGGAGGAGCAGGCAAAGAAGAAATCTCCTCGGTGGTTGTCTGATTGGGTTGAGGAGCAAGGAATTGATCACCCACTATCACTGAAGACTCCTCGGATGCAACTTCATCCTCTTCTGCATCTTCAATAGCTGGAGGAGGACGAGGGAGATGTTGTTGAAATAGTTCGGATTCCTCGCTCACCTTCAATTATTGCAAGGCAGCAACCCAACAATCTTAGAAGTATTTCAAACTCCCATACTGCACCTGAGTCATCATTGTTGCTACCCCCTATCCCATCCTTTGTCCTAACCTGTTCGAAAGGATTTTTTCACAGCCATTTTTTTCTTCATTTTCTCCGAGGAGAGCTTCTCGGATAGAAGATCCTCGGTGGCTTTCAATTTGTCCTCCACCTCTTCCTTCTGGCGATTTACTTCTCGCAGAAGGGACAGCTCTTCCTCGGCCGATTTCAACTTATTCTCAAGCTCCTCAAAACTTGTGAGCTTCGCTGCATATTTTTTATTCTCTCTCTCCAAGTCCTTCACTTTCTTTCCCAACTGCATTTTCTCTGCCTCAGACGCAGTCAACTTCTTCTCCCATTCACCCTTATCCTCGTCGTATCTTTGACGGGATTCCTTCAGAGATTGGGCCAAACCCAGAAAGGCATCCTCCACTCCAGAGGAGGAGCTAGAAGCCTTGAGTGCTTCATCTTTCTTCACTATGGTGTTAAAGCAACTCACCAGCTAAAAAATAAGGTAATGATAAGTCAGTACCGAGATACATATATTGACTGAAAGAAAGAAAAATTCAGGATAAGAAAAACTTACTGAAGCGATATGACGAGTAGCTAGGGATGTCAGCATATCCCTAGACATGTTTTCTTCAATTCCTTGGACTTCAGGAATAGTCCAAGTCTTTACCGAGCTCATTGCAGAACTCGGGGGAATAATGGTTGGAAGGCCAGCTCCACTAGCTTGGAGCTGGGGAATGGCTTCAGAAAAACTGACCGAGGAGGATTTCTTCAGTCTCCTCGGTGTCTTTTCAACAACATCAACCAAAGAAGAACTTTTGGTTGGAGAGATGGTGATTACTTCCACAGGAGCATCCTTCTGCACAGGAGCCACTGGGGGCTTCTCGACAGCCGTCTGAATAGCAACAGAAGGGGAAGCATCCACTTTCTTTGTCCCCTTTGGGACATCAGCCTTGTTTCTCTTTCCATCTCCAGCAGATGAGGTATCCTCGAAGATAGCAGGAACTCTTCTTTTGCCCATCTTTTGACTCGGAGGAATGTAAGAGTCTAGTGAAGAATCCTCAGAAGCTGGCAACGGTTCGCTGGTACTGACCACAGGACGAGCAGTAAAGGATGTAGTATAACTCCTATACTGCAATAAATATGAAGCAGACCTGATGTGCTCGTCTGCAACTCTTCGATGCAAATTCCAGATATGTTTCAAATGTTTAATATTTACTTCTGATTCTTTTGGAGTTTTTCTCTTACTGTCAACTGCAAACAAATACATAGTGAAATATCAGTCATACATTTTGTCAAACACAATGAAATCATAATTTCAGAAATAAAATAAAATGAAAACAACCTATCCCATTGCCATATGGAGGGCATTTGGGACCTTCATATACTTCGTCACCAACCAAAGGGCATGTTGCCAATTTTTTATAACTACCCCATGTTCAAAATAATCCCTGTTAGCATTAGGGAGATTGACTACTAAAGCCCTATTCAAAAATCTAGTTTTTAAATAATGAACATTATCTAGAATAGCCCATCTATAACAGTACATAATCTCAGGAATTCCTATACGAGTTCCATGAGTTTGATTTAACTTATGCACCCCATTAACTATTCTCCATGTATTGGGGGCTATTTTTGCAGGAACAATATCGAAGTGATGACAGAACTCTAAACATAAAGGGTTTGGTGGAAAAGAAAATCCACATTCAGCAATAAAGAGGCTGGGGAACCAATGTCCCTCAGCCAAACGAAAGTAATTTGAAGGCTCGGAAAGATCCTCCAAAGTTAACCAAGAAGGAATAGAGAAATAAGAGCGGAACTTCTCAAGAGATTCAATAATATAAACCATGATGAATAAAAGAAGAAGGAAGAAGAGCTTACAGGAAAAAAGGAGATCTGTTGACAAAGACAAGGATGAACGCACAAGAGAAAGAAAGGATATGGAAAACTCGAAAGCAGAAAATTAGAAAAGGTAGAAGACGGTGTGATTACCTAAGAAGTTTAAATACTTTGCCTTGGGAAACGGCGAAAGAAATGATTACAGAAAGGAAACTATTACGCTACCGGCGGCTAAAAGGACAAAAAATGCACGAAGATTGAAGCGCTTTTAAAAATGCAAAAAGGCGGATTCTACGAATTTGGAAGGAAATTTAAATACGAAGAAAAAGCTCCTAAAACCCAGGAAGGTCATTTAATATTGCCATATGCCGAGAAAGAATGTTCCATACTCCTCAAAGTTCGAAATATGAAACATTGGGGGCTTCTGTTGATACCAAAATTAGTATGCTGACATGGACGAATAATACGAAGACACGTGTCAATCTACGTGGCACAATAGCAATGAGGAAGTTCATTTCCCCGACCAACTCATGTTCGCTCCGAGCAACAAGGATACACCGAGGAACTCCAGCACTCCGAGGAACTCTTGAGTAACGAGCAACTAAGGCGGTCCGAGATGCATCTCGGCCACAACATTGATTGCCAGACAATCAACTGCTCAACTATTCATTGAATGTTTATCATCTTGACACACACGCTTAAAGGGAATTAAATGTATTACCCTTTCATATGTATACCATTTAATGTATCACCCTTTCATTATAGCCTCAAGGCTATAAATACATTGTATTACCCTCATTCAAGGTGACTTGAATTTCTTGATAGAACTTGTAATCGAGAATTCCCAAACACTCAGCAATAACATAACAGTGGACGTAGGCCATTCATATAAGGCTGAACCACTTTAAAAATCTTTGTCTCATTTTATTTATCTGTGATTGAATAATTAGAGCGATCTAATTTTTTACATCAACACCATACATACCATATACTACTACTACTACTACTACTACTACTACTACTAAATTTTAGACTACAATATGAAAACAACTAAAAATCTCCAATAATATCCTTGGGATGATATAACCGAAATATTCCTTAAATGCGATACATCAATCCCCATCAATCTAGTACACCATAATCATCCAAGATGTACTCCACAAAGATTACATATCCTTTTATCAATAGGATATATATATATATATATATAGGCATTTTATTCTAACCATATATATACATACCATAATCATCCATACCCATGACCAAGAGTACATATCATATCTGATGTATAATGGCCATGCATATATAATATACCCGACTATATATATCGCCAATAAAACTGCATCATGCATCATCTTCCCAGTGCCCGGCTCACGTAGCAATACGGGGGCCACCATGGTGGGACTAAACGACACCCATCTCGTGGTAAACTCACGCACATGACGTCCCGGGAAACAGGCATATCTCCTAACCGGCAATGAGACGAAACATACCCACCACGTCTCATCCTAAAAATGTAAATCACATATTAACACACCGGACGACTATGACCTGGGGAATATCCACACCCTGCTTTTCTAGTCAGGATGCACACCCTCTGCGCGAAAACTTCCCAATGATAGCATGAGCGGGGTATAACCACATAAGTATATATATCATTCACATGCACAATATATACACATCCATATGATCCCATCGTATTATCAAATATTAAACCATCACAAAAGGTTTAGATATTCACAACATAAATATATCCATATATTCATATCCATACAAATATATATACATATATTCACATATCCATACGTCTATATATACAAACTAATTCTCGTTCATGTGTATAAGATATCTATATACACTCGGCTATAAGTATACATAATCCTCGATATACAAGTCGTCACCACAATTTCCTTTAATTTACCTCGATATGTGAATACAATCTCTCACTTGAAATATATTCAATCATTTTTCCTATGATTAATTGTCTCCCAAAATCATATGTATATATATACATATATATTCAACATTAGGGTTATCACCCAAAATTTGTGTAGGAAACCATCACAACGCATACCATCTATATCCGAGAGCACATTAAAGAATCTAGTAATCATTTTGACTATTGGTATACACATAACTAATAGTCTATAAGCCTCAAGCTCAATCTTACCTTCATCAAATAATCCCATTTGTTAGGGAAAATACCCGTTGTAAATCACACACCGATAAACAACATCTACTCCGACTAGAATTTACACACTCTACTCTAGTTGGTAATATGATCCCATCGCTCTCGATTTTGACTACGGTTCAATCACTTTTGTGAATCCCCTAGTCTAAGATCTCTCGGATTTATTTCTTAAATTTTATCATTACTAAGGGTATGAAACTATACTCTTCCATTAGGCCCCAAATCGTAACTTAATAATATCCTATCCTTATAAGGATTCGACATAAAGGTTGGCCTAGAATTTCACAACATACCCTCGCAACTCTCTCTAAGAGTACTTAACCTCACATCATATCTATACTTACTTTTGATCTACAATTAGGATCCTCAATCCCAATAAGGTTTCCCCACAATCTCTATATACAACTCCAAGATCATACATGGATATATTTTTTTTCCAAATTGTCCCAAGAAGTACCCAATATCATATTAAGTGAGAGACCCCCTATAAGTCTCCAAAATATATCTATTAATTCATAAGGGAAAGCCCCAAATCAATAAACCAGACCAAAAAGGGTTTGAAATCACTATGGAGAAAATACCTCAAAATGCCCTGTTCCCGAATCGATTCGGCCCTATTTCGAATCGATTCGGCGTAGCAAATCGATTCGGCCTCCCAGGAGAATCGATTCGGGTCCAAAGACCTGGGCTTCTGCCGTAGGCCAAATCGATTCGGTCAATGCAGACCTGCCAATTTCCCTAAACCGAATCGATTCTCTTAGGGGCGAATCGATTCAGGCCAGAAGATTTTGAAGGGTTCTTCTTCTTCATCAAAACCCACAAATTCTAAACCCTAAATTTTCATTTCTAACTCTTAAACCCTCATCAAATCATGATTCTAAGCCAATAAATCAACCCAAAGTTGATCCCAACTATTTCTACACCATTCAATCCATATTTAAACATTGATTTTATGATTAAACCAAAAAATATAGGTTTTGATATTAATACCCAAAAATCCATTTCTTTAACCCACAAATTATGAAATTAAATACACAAATGACCTATTTAGCAATATTAAACACTTGCCTCAGATTCGTAGAGGTTGGATCATCCTCGATGTCGCGTTAGGGCCGAAATCTCCAAGCTTTTCTCCCTCTATCTCTTCCTTTCTTCTTCTTTCTCTCTTCTTCTCCTCTTTTCTTTCTATTTCTCTCTTTCTCTAAATGAGATGGCTTGTCCCGTAAGCCTTATAAATCCCTAAAACACAAGTCCCAATTTTAATTGTTAATACACACTTTAAATGACTCGTTCACTCCAATTCGAGTCAAACTGACTTAAAACATTCTGGAACCGAAATAAAATCCAATGAGAGTCCTTTTGACTATCTCGACCCTTCCGGGATCGATGGTACCCTTAAAATCATCATCCGAAATACTTTAAAATGTCCTCTATTTTTGGACTTCAATTCCCAATTTTAGAATTCTCCAATTTAATTAAATTTTATTTTGCCAAAAATTTAATTTCTCAGTCTCAAAAATCATGGGGTGTTACAATCTTCCCCCCTTACAAAAATTTCGCCCGCGAAATTTAAGACATGCCTAGGACCTTAATATCATCTAGACCTTACATCAATCCTCGGGATCACTATACCGATCCCTTCCATTTCTCGCGTAGAACCATATAAATTTTAAACCAAACTACTACCCAAGGTGCCCATACACCCCGTACCCGAGTTTCCACTCGTAGAATTATAATCAGGCTCCATTAACCTCAAATCGTAACATAACTACCACCAATATAATATATAATAACATATTAATTTTATAAAGTTTTAAAATTTCCCATAGTTGAACTCTCCTCAATCCTTGACGCTAGCTACCTTCGTGCGGGGGAGGTCTCGCAAGCGAAATCCAAACAAGGAACCGTCCCAATACACTACTGTGTAGCTAGGTTGGGGATTGAGATTAGTTGAACCATGGTTAAGGTTTTATAAAAAGATTTCATATATTTTAGATATTGCCCGAGGGCCTATGTAACAATATAATATAAATAAATTTCACGTCTTTTGACATGCCAAACAAACACCTCATGTTTAAGACACAAGGTATCATCAGCTACAACACTCTAACCAATGCCTAGTTCTCAAAACTAGCACGACTATGAGCTAAATTCTCTGCTCAAAATAAATCCATTAAGCTCTAAACCTCCCAACCATACTAATTCTTTTCATCACCCCAAAACATCATTTTAAGGAAAGTCCTTGAATCTAAACTCAGGGTACTCTAATTCTTCCAGGATAATAATTAATCCTAAGCCTATTTCTCCACAAGAGAAACATCTTCCTCAAAATCCTTCCTAACCATTTTGAAGGACAAAACACGATTGCGACTACCGAAAACTCCCTCAGTCCTACACAATGAAACTAAGTCTCCAAATTTCTTACTCCCTCTTCCCAGAAGGCAATACTCCTGATATTGGGACAACTCCACCCACTTCACATCGGTAAAAGTCACTAACACCAGGTTTCCTCACAAGGATAGACGGGTTTCTCAACCTAAACCTCCCAAGAACTACACTAATCTCTCCTCAGACTTTCCTTACTAAGCCCAAGATTCACCATTTGAATAAATTTTCCTTTCTTACTCTACTGCCAATAAATCACCTTGAACCATTGCTAGAAATCTCCTCAATATCTCCACCGAAATCGGGGAAGAACAAATACCCCCGATTAAAGCGTACCTAAAATATGTTATGGGTATTGTAATCTCTAATCTTGTCCTTTCCTATACGATATAATCTAGGCGATGTCTGAAAGGAAAGCAACTGTTATCAGAACGTCGATCAAGTGAATACACTTCACATAAGAAGATAAATGCAGTGAATGCGACAATCCTAATAGTAGGGATTTATATCAAGAACGTTAACGGAAGAATGCAGAAAACTCGTACAGATCCTAAAGACTCTAGAACCTGATGCTCTGATACCAACTGTAATACCCCGCTTAAAATAATAACGGGTGGCCAACCCTATACTACATTAAATCATGTGTTTCAGATGGTCCAGTCTCAACATCAATTGTCGGTACTATATAATATAGGACTAACTACCCGATATCATATAGGCGAGATGTTAAAATTTAATAAAATATGCAACAGACAACAAACCAACACTGTAACACGTAAGGAAAAAAAATGCATGAAAGAACTATGATAAATGAAGTGCTAGAATAACATGAAATAAATAATTACAACTGAATATACCATAAGGAAGTAAACTCGAATAAGTTGTTGGGTCACAGCCAATACAATGACTGAAATGAAATAAATGTACACATCTATAAATATCCCTTGGTTATAAACCCGATATACAACATGAGTCCTACCTAGATTTTTAAAGAAGTAGGAAGCGACTACAAGATACATCCCTCAACAGTCCGCACCTGTCACGGCTCCCAAGACTCTGGATATAAGCTCATCCGGCATCCATGCGGTAGGATACCTGTAGTAATATATATATAGGCAGGAGAGAAAAGTAAACGGGTCAGAGCCCGAGTGTGAAAAATATTTAGCAAGTGTGTTAACCGTGCATAATAAATATCGGTGCACTTATTTCATAATTAAAAGTGAATTCGCACTCACGTGAATTCCCAACTCACCTCTCATCTAACGGCGCGCACCTATTCGCATCCTCAAATTTTAGTTAAATTACCCTCATATATAAGGACAACCTAACTTGACATAGGCCCAGCCTACCCACGAGAATTTCCTTACTATCTTAACCCAAGAATCTGCCCCTTTTCTAATCATACTAGATTATGTTCACAAATAATTATGCCATAATAGGCTTAATGGATCCCGGTTTATAATTTAATTAATTATAATTCTTAATACATTACCCATTTATATTTGGGTTGAATCATAAGATTTAATTTCTAATTAACATGCATATAAATTATTATTGACAAAACTTCTCTCCACTCTCAACATTGTACTACGTTTCGTGCGTGGGGTGTCTCGCAAAGTGAAATCTAAACAAGTGACCACCCCGTTACACTACTCGACAACGTTGATCCTATAGATCCATCATGCCACACATAAATATTTGACAGAACTTTTCTCCAATATCAACACTGCACTACGTTTCATGCGTGGGGTGTCTCGCAAAGCGAAATCCAAACAAGGAACCACCCCGTTACACTACTCCTTGACAATGTCGATCCTAGAGATCCATAATTCCATACATACCATATTATACTACTACTACTACTACTAAATTTTAGACTACAATATGAAAACAACTAAAAATCTCCAATAATATCCTTGGGATGATGTAACCAAAATATTCCTTAAATGCGATACATCAATCCCCATCAATCTATTACACCATAATCATCCAAGATGTACTCCACAAATATTCCATATCCTTTTATCTATAGGATATATAAATATATATATATATAGGCATTTTATTCTAACCATATATATATATATATATATATATACCATCATCATCCATACCCATAACCAAGAGTACATATCATATCTGATGTACAATGTCCATGCACATATAATATACCCGGCTATATATATATCGCCGATAAAACTGCATCATGCATCATCTTCCCAGTGCCTGACTCACGTACAAATACTGGGGCCACCATGGTGGGACTAAACGACACCCATATTGTGGTAAACTTACGCACACGACGTCCCGGGAAGTGGTAATAGCTCCTAACCGGCAATGAGAAGAAACATACCCACCACGTCTCATCCCAAAAATGTAAATCACATAATAACATACGAGACCACTATGACCTGGGAAATATCCACACCCTGATTTTCTAGTCAGGATGCTCACCCACTACACGGAAACTTACCAATGATAGAATGAGCGGGGTATGCTTTACCACATAAGTATATATATCATTCACATGCACAATATATACACATACATATGATCCCATCGTATGATCAAAATTAAACCATCACATAAGGTTTAGATATTCAGAACATAAATATATCCATATATTCATATCCATACAGATATATCTACATATATTCACATATACATACATCTATATATACAAACTAATTCTCATTCATGTGTATAAGATATCTATATACACTCGGCTATAAGTATACATAATCCTCGATATACAAGTCTTCACCACAATTTCCTTTAATTTACCTTGATATGTGAATACAATCTCTCACTTGAAACATATTCAATCATTTTTCCTATGATGAATAGTCTCCCAAAATCATATGTATATATATACATATATATTCAACATTAGGGTTATCACCCAAAATTTGTGTAGGAAACCATCACAACGCATACCATCTATATCCGAGAGCACATTAAAGAATCTAGTAATCATTTTGACTATTGGTATTCAGATAACTAATAGTCTATAAGCCTTAAGCTCAATCTTACCTTCATCAAATAATCCCATTTGTTAGGGAAAATACCCGTTGTAAATCACACACCGATAAACAGCATCTACCCCGACTAGAATTTACACACTCTACTCTAGTTGGTAATATGATCCCATCGCTCTCGATTTCGACTACGGTTCAATCAATTTTGTGAATCCCCTAGTCTAAGATCTCTCGGATTTATTTCTTAAATTTTATCATTACTAAGGGTATGCAACTATACTCTTCCATTTGGCCCCAAATCGTAACTTAATAATATCCTATCCTTATAAGGATTCGACATAAAGGTTGGCCTAGAATTTCACAACATACCCTCGCAACTCTCTCTAAGATTTCTTAACCTCACATCACATCTATACTTACTTTTGATCTATAATTAGGATCCTCAATCCCAATAAGGTTTCCCCACAATCTCTATATACAACTCCAAGATCATACATGGATATATTTTTTTTCCAAATTGTCCCAGTACCCAATATCATACTAAGTGAGAGACCCCCTATAAGTCTCCAAAATATATCTATTACGTCCTAAGAGAAAGCCCCAAATCAATAAACCCAACCAAAAAGGGTTTGAAATCACTATGGAGAAAATACCTCAAAATGCCCAGTTCCCGAATCGATTCGGCCCTATTCCGAATCGATTCGGCCTCCCAAGAAAATCGATTCGGGTCCAATGACCTGGGATTCTGCCACTGGCCGATTCGATTCGGCTTGGGTTTGAATCAATTCAGTCAATGAAGACCTGCCAATTTCCCTAAACCGAATCGATTCGCTTAGGGGGCGAATCGATTCGGGCCTGCAGATTTTGAAGGGTTCTTCTTCTTCTTCATCAAAACCCACGAATTCTAAACCCTAAATTTTCATTTCTAACTCTTAAACCTTCATCAAATCATGATTCTAAGCCAATAAATCAACCCAAAGTTGATCTCAACTATTTTACACCATTCAATTTATATTTAAACATTGATTTTAAGATTAAACCCAAAAATCTAGGTTTTGATATTAATACACAAAAATCCATTTCTTTAACCCACAAATTATGAAATTAACTACACAAATGACCTATTTAGCAAGATTAAACACTTTCCTCAGATTCGTAGAGGTTGGATCATCCTCGATGTCGCGTTAGGGCCGAAATCTCCAAGCTTTTCTCCCTCTCTCTGTTCCTTTCTTCTTCTTTCTCTCTTCTTCTCCTCTTTTCTTTCTATTTCTCTCTTTCTCTAAATGAGAAGGCTTGTCCTGTAAGCCTCTTAAATCTCTAAAACACAAGTCCCAATTTTAATTGTTAATACACACTTTAAATGACTCGTTCACTCCAATTCGAGTCAAACTGACTTAAAACATTTCGGAGATGAAATAAAACCCAATGACAGTAATTTTGACTATCTCGACCCTTCCGGGATCGATGGTACCCTCAAAATCATCATCCGGAATACTTTAAAATGTCCACTATTTTTGGACTTCAATTCTCAATTTTATAATTCTCCAATTTAATTAAATTTTATTTTCCCAAAAATTTAATTTCTCAGTCTCAAAAATCATGGGGTGTTACACAATGTTAAATATGTTCCTTTGAATGATAGTTATGGGGTTCAGTCTATTGATTCCAAGGAATAAGAAGAAGAAGAAGAAGAAGAAGAAGAAGAAGAAGAAGAAGAAGAAGAAGAAGAAGAAGAAGAAGAAGAAGAAGAAGAAGAAGAAGAAGAAGAAGAATAAAAGGATGATGAACTTCAATTAGCCTTTAAGAAGTCGTATAAAGAGTCATTAAAGTTGAAAAGGTAAAACTTGAAGTTAAAAGCCAAGTTGAAGGAACGTGCCACGGGTAATGATGATTATAAATTATATGAATATTTGAGGTCACATGAGAGGACTCTTAGGGAGAAGCTCAAACTTGTTTGAAGGGAGACAAATAACATTTGAGGACTAATGGAGATTTTAAAAATGGAGTCCCTAGTTTTTTATGGGTCTTGTATTATTTTTTTGAGTCTAGGATTGAGGAGATAGAGGAGAAATCAAGAGACTTGATTCACATCGAATTTGATTTGGAACCAAGGTTGGAGAATCTAGATAAGACGTTAGGCACGACCCAAATTAAAAATGACAAGGTTGGAATTGGCTTCGATGCTCGAAGTGCTTCCATTACTAAAGCCAAGACCAATATTTTAAGAGGGTCAATCATAGCTGCGGGCATTAGAAAAGGTCAATCGAAGTGTAAAATTCATTGTACTATCTACACGTGCACACATTGCGGTAGTAAAGGTCATCTTAGAAAGTTTTATTATAATCCTCTAAAAGGTCCCAAGAAGTCAAAGTCCAGTGTGATCAAGGTTTCCAATGCCGAAGTTCATTCTGATAAACCTATGTGAGTTAGGATATCCAATTTGGAGGTGCTTAATGTTAGACTTGTTGATTCTCACATGCTTGCACACTATTCTTCTCATGCTATATTAAATGGTTGACTGTGTTTGAATATTTTCATACACTAAATTTTTTACTTCATATTATATATTATTTTTTGATTTATGATGTTTGAGTCTTTTGTATTTTTATTTTTCTTATAATGGGTCTTACTGAGAAAAATACAAAATGAGTCTGATTGTCTGTTGAGTAATTTGAAAAATGTTGAAAAACTAAAATAATGGTTTGTTTGTATAGTTTGGTTTTACCCATTTTTATAGCACATTGGTGTGTTTGAATCGCATTCATTACTTGTTTTCATGTATATATGACATTTGATTATGATTTATAATGCTCAGGATTATTCTTAATCATGCTTTTATGGAGTGGTTAGATATTTATTTTCTTAATGGATTCACTTTGCATATGCGTTCGCACACACTTGCACGAACTCTTTTGGATTATAAATACCTATATTTCATGAGATGCGTAAGGTGTTTTCATATGAATCAAGCCATATAAATATCTATTTGATTGTGGGATTTGTGCATGTAAGAACCATTTCCCAAGATTTTGTTTTATTTGAAAAATATGACGGTGTAATGGAAAAGGTCTGCTCTAGGAATAAATCTCCTTTGTGTGAAAGGCACCATTGGCAAGAGCCTAAAATAAAACAGAGGCAAAACAAAAAGAAAAGTTTCCAATGCCATATTTAGGAATTGATGTTTCAATATTTGCATCACCAAAAGAAAAAAAAAAGAAAAAATGTATATCTATATTTTGAGGGTATTAGAGTTGGAGATCATTGAACAATGAGTCCTAGTTAATCGGATTGTTTTCCGCTGTAGATTTGTGAATCATCAAGATTTCTAGGCAAGTGTACATTGTGTATGTTTATCCGTTATGAGTTATTTACATTTCACTTCAGGCTGTATCGAAGTTTGATAAACTAGTGTGGTAAAATAAAAATCCTCGGACTTTCTTGAGTCATTGGTACGTATTTCTTTTGCTTTCTAGTTCACGCCCTTTATTTCATACCACATTTGGTTTAAACACAATGGTGTCGTACGAGTGCAGAAAGATTATGCGTTTTGTTTCCCTTGTGGTGATTATACCTATCTATTTATGTGCATCAATTGTATATGAGTGGTTATATATATATATATATATACATAATTTCTGCATTTAATCCATATTTTCCATATGCTTCATCTTCGATTGAAATGGGTTTGTTATATGATCACATTGGTATGTTTTGTTAATTGTTTATATTGGTGTCATTTGTTCATTTTTTTATTTGCACTTGTGTTTTCGAGTGTGATGGCCAGTTTCCACGGGTCGAAGTAGAAAACCTTTTATACTTTGATTTTTTTTAAAGAAAATCCCCCTTTTAAAATAAAATATTTCTTCTTTTTTTTGTTGTAAAATTTATTTGTTTTAATTAATAAAATTGTGTTCCGCTTGTGAAGTTTAAAATAACACTTGATATAAAAGAGTGTGTAAATTTCATAGAGTAAATGACAATTGAATAAAGTCCATGTCATCCCGACTTATTACAAAGTTAATTTAAAGTACTTCCCATTAGTTCCAATTGAGATAATCAAAAGTTCAATTTAAATAAATTTTTTAAAGTACATAGTAAACAGAGATCTATTGGCATGTAAATCTATACTTACCTCTATTGGTTTCGTTACCTTTATCTTTTTCTAAAGTACCTTGGGGGTGGGGGTGGGGGCAAATGATGGGTATGAGCGTGCACTCAATATGAGAAATACTAGCAGAGTAATTCGTACAAAATATATTTATACATATAAAGTATGTTTTAGAAACTATGAAATCATCCATCATTTGATTATGTGTTCTCAAGAAAAATGCAACGTGACATGCATTGACATTTTAACCATGTAACTCGAGAGATAATCACACTCTCACTTAATCTTTCTTTTCATAATACCCATATCCCATTAATTTACTTTTATATTTTTCCAAGTCGTTTCATAAACTTACACTTACATTGATGCACATCATTCTCAAAATCATCTTTTCACTTTCTTAGTCGGGGTACCAATCCATGAGTACTACACGGACTTTCACCGAGTCCTAACATATCGGAATATGTTGTTTATCACTTGTTTTAGATCTAAGCATTAACACGCACCTAGGGCTCTGGGAGCTTATATTTTTCGTTACCTCCAAATGCATTTTCATGTTAGATCTTTGTAACCCTTTTTCCTTTCTTTCCTTGTTATTCACTTTTAACTTTATTTTCCTTTATTTCTTTTTTATCAGCCTATGATGCCAAACACCCGGGACGGGACAAGTCCCAAAACACTTTACTTCTAAGTTTCACACTTTATAAAAAGTTCGTCTTCATTCTACCTTAGAATCGGTATTTCCTCCGTTGGAAACAACTTTAATTACCGTATCTTGTGAAACACAACCTTTTAGTCCAAATACCCATTTACACGTTTTATTATGTTTTTCACTATTCACGCATACTTGTAAACTTGTGTTTTATGTACTTTGCCAAAAAATTTCTTTCCACCTTTACTTTGAAAAGTAAACGTTTTCACAATATACAATCCAACCGTTTTAACTAATCTCCTTTAGTTTTGAAGGTTTACTCACAAGTCCAATTATTTTATAAAAATAACACTTTTGCACTTAAACACCACTTTTGTCATTTCAAGACTTACATTTCCAATTTATTGACTTTAAACCTTTTAAATTACACTGCATAATATCCAACTCTTTTAACTAGAGTTCTTTAGTTTGGAAAATTTATTCATAAGTCCAATTATTTTAGAAAAATAACACTTTTGTACTTAAACACGATTTTGTCATTTCAAGACTTATATTTCCCACTTATTGACTTTGCACCTTTTACAATATTTCTTGTTAATTTATATGTTCAAATTATTTCATTTGATACTAACTTTGAAAAATAATATTCTAAGTTTTCAAATATTACAACTAAACCCATACTTTTTAAAAAATGACACTTGTCATTTCAAGACTTATTCTTACAAATTGTTAACTGTTGACACCACATTCTAGGACTCCCTTAAGCCTCTCCTTAGGTCCTTAACACTTATCCATTCACCATAAATCCCAGTCCATACTCTTAGTACCAATCTAGAGGCCACCAGTCACTTTCGGGCCTCGATTGACTCCGATAAACTTTTTTGTATGAGTGAAAGCTCAATGAATATTCAAAGGGCTCTGAATCCCCTTTTTAACGGTCCACCCCGTGCATGAATCATCCTTACGGTTTGAATAAACGGTCCATTTTACTTTCAAAAACTAATCTGGAGGCCACCGGGCATTGCCGGGCCCCGTTATTGAAAAGTCGTAACAGTGTGATAATTGATTAAATTCACAAATTTCTACGTTGGCACGCTTATTTAATTAGTGTCTATTTTTAAATCAAAATAAATCAGCTCCAAATCATTCAACTGCGTGTGTGCGTGTGTCAAACCATAAAATAAATAAAGCATGCGACACAAGCTTAAGGAAAAATCCCCGCAGGGCAAAACCTTTTATTTCTAGAACTTCGAAAAGTTTACAAGACCATTGACTTACATACCATCTTGCTTTCAACCATAAGAGTAATGCACGGTGTCTTCGTCAAACCTTCAAAGCAACGGCTAGAATCTGCAGTGGTTCACGTGCAGCTATACCACAAGGACCGCAATCCTAGACACGCAGTCTGAAATCTTCACAAGGACTCCCTCCATAATAGCACGTAGCTGTCGGTTGTAGAGCTCTCCCCACAAAGAATAAACAAGGGAAAAAGTTATGTTCTTGAACACCAAAACAATCACTAAATCATATGGGAGTTTTGTGAATTGAAAACAAAAAGGGATTAAAACCCTAAAGGAAGAGGCTAAAAAGGATTCTGCTTTTGCAGTTTTTCTGTTCGTCCAAATGCTGTGACTTCTTAATGAAAACGGAACCAAATAATGAGATTTTATAAAAATCATGCCGCCTCGAAAATTGATCTCCTTCGAATGAGATTAGCAAGTCGCTCGAACGAAGGACAAAAGTCGTTCGAACGAGATCTAACGACATGCTATGTCGTTTGAACGACAAATGTAGGTTGTTCGAACGACCTATCAAGCGAGATTTCACGCTGGCCTGAACAAAATTTTGATACGAATGCGTGGCCGCCAGTTTCGTATCATTCTGATTTTTTATGAATTAGTTATGATTTTTCTACGGAAAGGTGTCCGAAAACAAAATCTTCAGAAAAAATATTTTGTAAAAATATCCCAAAAGCTCTAAGTGAAAAGTTAAGGTATTTAAGACATAACCTTACCAAAGTAAACTTCGCGGAGTCTTGAATGATGAAGAACTTGAGTAATTCCAATCCGTCTTTGATGTAGATGTCTCTTGAATGCTCTTCGACGGTGTAGCGGTATATGACATAATAAATTGATAACGGACCTATGAAAATATGTCCTTACAAATCTCCCCCTATGTCTATGCCGGTACATACATAAAAAATCCGAATTATCAAATACCAAATTGCCTATAGAAATCTACCCTCCCATGAATAAATTTGCAAGACTTCAAAACTGTTCTTCAATCATCTTCGTCAAATCTCAAAGCTTTTCTCATCAGGGTGTGCAACATATCAATCTTCAATTTTGTACCTACACACATGAGATAAAACAAAAACCTTTGTGATGCATCGAGTTTGAAATGATATAAGAATAAAGCATTAATAATCAAATCACCCCCATAATGCAAAAACTCCCCCATAACTTGATAATTCTTTCTCCCCCTTTTTATGATGTCCCCAAATAGACAGAAAAGAAGAAACAATCAAAACATGGAGTGTCACGATAAAAATGCATAGCAAACAAGAATCAAGCTACGTGCATGCAAAGGAGTATCTCACAAATTTCACAAACTATTTTTGAATTTTTCAAAAGAATCCTAACAATCAAAACATGTGTACCCCTAACGAAAGAACATCAAAAGAATCCTTAGGTGTAAAATTTTGTTGAATTTAAATGACATCGTCTTATGCAAATCAACAAATCAAACTCTAAATGATTTCCACACCAATAACGTTCAAAACTATTTAGCACTTTTTCAAGATTTTCAAGGACGTGCAAACCCGTTTTAATTCTCCAACCAAACTCCCTCATTTATATTTTCTTTTAGAGGTGAATAAATTAAATTCTCAAACTTTGGAGAATTGGTGCAAAAACCTAAATGACCCATAATTGGCATGAATTTCTTTTTATTGCCTTTAAATTTTTTCGGGCTCTTTTAAACCTCTTTGGACCCCGGATAATAAAATTTCTCCATTTTTAGGTCCAATTTAATGGCAGCTTAGTATTAGCAAAGGCAAAATGAACCTTTCGCAGCCCTTCTCCATTTTTTCAACAAAGCACACAAACTCACAAAACGGTTCTTATATGCACAATTTCCTTATCAAAATTTATCGCGCTTGGTTCGTTTTAAGGACAGGATTGAAGTGAAAACACCCAACCAACATGTGATAAGACAAGCACAATAATCAAACAAATCCGTGAATGTGTGCAATAAAGGAAACATGAGTCAAACATGTAGGAAGTAACACTTAATTACATATTAATGAATCCAAACTTTATAAAGCACAAGGATGAATTGACCTATTGTCTCAAAACACTATCAAATAGTCACAGGAAAATAATGGAATGATGTTGTGACCTATTGTCTCAATATCAAGAAGCTTTTTTTCATAGCTTTCATCACGTCCGAAGATCATCTCTCTCAACCTCGACATATCCAAGCTTTTCTTTCAAAATTTTCTCTCGTGCCCTAAGTTCTTCAACTAAAACATCATTATCATTTTTTAAGGCACGTTCTTGGAATTGATCTTTCAATTTTAATTTTTCTTTCTTTATTTTCAAAGATTCAACATAAATTTCATTGAAAGTCGTTTGCAAATCATGCTTATCCTCATTTCCATCACCCTCACTATCATCACTAATCACACGGGTGGGAAGCTCTCACCTAGAACATAAGAAACTTCTTCCAAATCACTCTCACTGAGGGTAGAAACATGAGACGTCGCTTTTTTTAATTGCTTCCTTAATTTTGTGGGACACTCATCTATCATGTGGCCAATTCCCTCACATCCTGAACACCTCTCAGAATTTTTTTCAACAGAAGATATAAAATATAAGTTCATGAGAATTTTCCAATTAGACTTTTCAAAAAGTTGACATCGAAAATAATCAAAACCTCCAAAAGCCATTTTTAAGAAAAACAGGATCAAGCACAATAACTTAGTGCAACATGCTCTGATACCAATTTTTAAAATGCCGTGTGCGATACCAATCAAATTAATTCACAAATATTCAATGAAATCCAAACACACTTATTTAATTAGGTATCAAACTTTGAGTAAAAAAGTTCAATTTTAGTTCAACCCCTAAACATGCATCTAAGTGTCATGATCCATTCAAATCATGCATGAAGATAAAGACGATCGATTCAGGAAAAAAAACTTTCTGGTAAAAACCTTTTATAACACTTTGAAGAATTTATAAGACCTTTGACTTACATACAACTTGATAATCGCCCACAATTGTGTGATTCACGGTGCCTTCAACAAACCTTCAAAGATACGAGAGACAATGAAATATGCTCCATGTGTAGGTTCGTCGTCTTCGGCTCCTCAACATGGAGAGACCTACCCTCGGTAATCACCGATAATTTATGGATATGCCTTATCCACCGCGGTTGAA
Source organism: Sambucus nigra (assembly GCA_949130495.1). Classification (NCBI taxonomy): domain Eukaryota; kingdom Viridiplantae; phylum Streptophyta; class Magnoliopsida; order Dipsacales; family Adoxaceae; genus Sambucus; species Sambucus nigra. Next base: position 246,587,791 of record OX422218.1, read on the forward strand.
CTTCAGTAAATTATGCTTTGGGTTCCACAAAACAACTCACACAAAAAGGCTATTGGGATTGTGAATTGGAAAACATAAATTGAACCCTCAAAAGTGTGTTAGAGAACAAATAAAAACACTCACAATGTATTCTGTGTAAACCAGTATTTTCTCCACACGAAAATCAGCTGCCTGACACCTTTTAAATACTAAAATTCAAGGCGGTGATGTGACGGCTAAAAAACCTGTTGTTCGAACGAAACTTCATCTCGTTCAAATGAGATGTGACATCGTTTCAATGACAGTCACTGATCCCCCTTATATATCTTTAAAATTATAAATAACTTGGGATCCTAGAAAACCAAAACTGTTTATGGGATCAGGAGTATTTATCCAAAACTTTTTATGATTAAAATCATTTAAAAACATTGCAAAAAATATTTTTCTTTTTATAAAAATATCCCAATACTTTTAATGTAAAATGTAAATGGAATAAAAACACATTTTACCAAATTTGTCCTTGTTGGGCATGATTTTTGAAGTCGTCTTGAAATTCGGATTGTTGATTGAAGATGTAAGATTATTAATTATTCAACAAACTTGTAGCGGTACACGACATACTAAATGTGACGGACAATGTCCTTACACATCTTCCTAAATGTGTCCTGAATATCTACCTTGACCTCTCGGGCTCTTTCATGATCTTTTTCGAGTTGTTATATAAGGGCTTCAAGTTTCTTTCGAGTCTCCACAGATGTAAGGAGATCACTCATAAGACTAGCCACTTGTTTGGTCAAGTCCCCTCTATCTTTCTCAAAGACACACACACTCTCTCTCCCCAAAATCTCTCTCTCTCTATAGAACCCTCTCTCTCTCTCTCTCTCTCTCTCTCTCTCAAAGACAAGATAACGAAGGAATCTAGCTCTATCTCTCGTCTCTCCTCAATCCTTCTCTAGCTCAATGATCCAAGTTGCTAACCCTTTATTTTTCTTTTTCATTTTAAAGGACTCGGTGTATAACTCGACGTACATGCACGGTCATTCTCGCTCTCACTTTTAGCATCCTTACCCTCACTTACGTAATTTTCACTGTCAATGTGTCTTTGTGAAATAGCTTCCTCATCATCATGAGGTTCACTAAACGTATTCACATGACTAGCCATGAATGCGATGAAGTTACATTCATACGGAGATTCTTCTCCTAAATCCATCGACTCGACATTGCTGTTGTCTCTAAGGGTGGAATTCAAGGAATATTTTCCCTTTCCTTGACGCTTAAACCTAGTTGGGAACTCATATGCTTTGTGAGCTATCCCATAACACTTATAACACCTCTCTTCCTTTCTCTTTCGAGAGTCCTTTCTATATTTTTCAAATATCTTCCCATTTTTATTTTTCTCAAAATCTTTAGATGTTCCATTATTAACTCAGGAAATGATCTTAAAATCGTTTTAACTAATTTAGTGTATGGAATTTTTTCACCAAGATTAAAATATGAATTAACAATATCCAATAGATGAGCATAAAATTCATCAAAGCTTTCAGATTGAAGCATGGTTATAGTTTCAAATTGAGTAGTTAAATTTTTTTGTTTAGATGCCTTAATTGAATTTGTGCCCTCGTGTGTAAGCTGTAGGATATCCCATGCCTCTTTTGATGTGGTGAACATCATATCATGTCAGAACTCGTCGGGTGTGACGGCTCCAGAAATAGTACAAAGGCCATGTGAATTAAAGTTACTCCTTTTATATTCTTCTTTAGTCCAAATAGTCAAATGTTTAGGTTTAAATTCATTACCCTCTTCCATAGTGGGTGGTGTACACCATCTTTCACATGTAATCTGGACATGTTCATCAATATCCTTCAAAGTGGATATCATTCTAGACTTCCAATAGGCATAATTGGATCCATCAAAAGTTAGCATTCTATTATATAAGTTATCCATTTTTACATAGCATTTTCAAAAATAATTCTTTTCAAAGAATTGATATCAAGAGAAATTTTGCGGAAAAATGTACACGGCAAAGTTATGTAATTTGCTCTGATACCAATTTGAGAGTGCGCTATGGTTCAATGGTCAAACTTATTTGATTAAATGTCATCTCTATACAAGTTTTAAACCATAGTTCATGTAACTAAGTTATTGAAAGCAGTAAATCAATATAGCATTCAACTAAACATTCAAGAAGGCCAAATTCAGGAAAAATCTCCACAGGAAAAAACCAATTCTTATTTCACTATATAAGGAAATCGCAACTCACAACAATAGATAAATACAGACAGCGACAGATGAATATCCTGTAGGGTTCAGTTCGTCTTCTTTATCAAGAACTGCAATAACTAAAATGGGGACAACTTATCCATCAGTACCACTCTAAGATGGGAATTTAGGTATATAAGGGTTTCTCAATGACATTCCTAAATATAATATGGGAATTTTGTGTGAATAAAAATGGTTTTTAGCCTTTAAAAGGGAAGACTTAAATTGAAGTTGGTCTATAGGAGGTAGAGTTCAAAAGTCTTAAAAAACTACATAATGTAGGTTTAAATAAGCAGACACTAAAACCTAGGCGGGGCTAAGTTGTTCGAATGATAATTGGAGGTTGTTTGAACGAAATCAAGATCTCGTTAGAAGTACCTTAAAGCGACCAATGAAATGACTTAATGAAAGCCAAAATAGTACGGGTTCATTTGTTCTATATTAGAACAGGGGCTTTAAATGTCCCTTTCAAACTACATGGCAATGTCATTTTAACGACAGTGTTTCTCCGTTTGAATGACTTTAAGAGACAAACATTTTATTTAAAAATCCAGCCTTGTTTTGATTTAAATAAAATCAAATTTAAATCAAATAAAATTCTCCCAGATATATTTTGCAAAAAACTAAGAACTCCAAATTGAATTATAACTTTTAGAAGTGGAGTTATGGAGAAGGATTGAAGTTGAACGTGACACATGTTGAAGATGATGGGAGAATGGTGATGAGAACACTACCAATAACTCAGATAGTGTACGTCATGGATGATCGTGAAAACGTGCCAATGTAACGAGATTTTTCGTATCTTATGTGATCTAGGACAAATCAAATAATAACAAGATTCTAGAAGAAAATGACTAAAATATTTTCCTTATAAGATAGTGCCTCCAAATCCTCAAGGAAAAAAAAGTATCGCTAACTCCAAATAGTTTGTGTAAGTGTTCTTCTCATAGACCTTAAGCTTGCGAGATGAATGAGATATAACCCATTCCTCCTGCTATAGAATTCCCCATGTCCCTGTAAGGACGCATCGGTAAAAACAAAGTAATCTAGTCCTCCTCTAAGCAATGCGAGCACTGGTGCTAAAGTTAACATGTCCTTTGGCTTATCAAAAGTTGACCGACACTGATTATCCCAAACAAAAGGTACTCCCTTAGAGTCAAATTTTTCAAGGGACCCACAATCTTAAAAACTCCTTTAATAAATAACCAGTAGTAGCTTGTTAACCCCAGAAAACTATGAACCTACATCGGTTTTGTGGGGTTTCCCCACTACTTCACCACTAACACCTTACTCAGATTCCATAAAAATCCCTTTCTCGGAGACTATGTGACCCAAGAACTCAACCTCCCACAACAAGAATCTACACTTCTCGTACTTGGCATACAACTAGTGGTCTCACAAAATCTATAGAACCGTACGCAAATGCTCTACCTACTCTCCCTATATTTGAGCATAAAATAAGATGTCATCTATGAACATAATGACAAATTGATACAATAATACCTTGAAAACTTTTGTTTCATTGGTTAGCCCAAACGGTAAAACCTCAAACTCATAAGCCCCATATCTCGTAAAAAATACGATCTTAGGGACATAGTGCTCCCTAATACGCAGCTGGTGGAACATGATCTCAAATTAATCTCATAGAAGTAGGTTGCTCCTCTTAGTTTATTGTAAAAGTCCTCGATTTGTGGAAACGAATACTTGTTCCAAATCGTGACCTTGGTCAACTCTCGATAATCGATACACAACCTCAATGATCCATCCTTCTTCTCCACAAACATATATGAGTCACCCCAAGGTGATGTACTCCTGTGTATGAAACCCTACCCCCAAAACTATTGAATATGTTCCCTCAACTCTCACATATTCAAAAGATCCATACGGTACGGCACACGTGAAATTACCCTAGCCCTTGTCACTATGTCGATCACAAACTCAATCTCCCGAATCGGCGGTAGCCTCGGTATCTCCCGAAATACATCAGCATAATCCCTAACCGCATGGATTGAATCTAGTGAGACAAGAATCCCCTCTAAAGTCTCCTCATCTATACAATATAAGTGCATGCTCGACCCTCCCTATGGATGAGGCACCATCATAAGAAACTTATCCTATCATGGAATAATAAAAACGATAGTCCTACTGTAACATTCTACCATTGCGATATATGTTATGAAAAAGTATGTACCCAGAATAACATCATACTTTCCCATCTCTAAAATGATTAGATACTCTACTAAGCATAACCTCCCCATGTCCACACCATTTCCCCCGTATATGGAACGAATGAAATCCCCGCTACCCAATGGTGAATCTATAGTTAAAATGTTATATGATGTTATATCCACTAAACCCGTCTCACGCGCTAATCTAGTGTTAACAACGGAATTTAATGCACCCGTGTCAAACAAAACCCACCCCTTATACCCATGGATAGTAAAAGTTCCCTCAATTGGTACCTGCCTAGGGACGTTCTCTCCATCCCTGAGTTTTTCTTTATTTTTCCTTTCCCTTCCTCAAAGGGAGGTCTAGGCGCTCATGCACGCGCTTGGAGGGAGAGAAGAAGAAATGTATCACGCCCTTTTCTATGAGGAGCACTTCGATCATCGTTAATGTGGGGTGAGATAGAGTCGCCAGCCTATTTTGCATAAAATATGGCAAAAGAAATGTTGCCTCCTTAAGAGAATGGCATAAAAGACATAATGATGCTTGGAAAACCAACAGTTTAAAGGTTTGGGGGCTATTTTATGGAATGGGAAGGTGTTAGACACCCATCCTGACTTATCAATCTCTCTTGGGCTTATGTTATTATTCTCCTTGAAAAAATCAATGAAGTGTGTGCGCATGTATACATAAATGGATAATGGAATTTCTTAACCCACGTCATGGTAAAGGGAGGAGTGAGATCATCTGTACGAGTGTTCCCAAAATAATAATTAAAAAATGCAATGTGTACGTTTATTGGGATATCGAACGTTATGGTGAAACAATGATATACACATTGGATAAATCAATAATATCAATCACAAATACAATATATTAAAATAATACATCAATAAAAAATGCAAATAGGACTCGAGTCTTGGGTTTTGACCTGAGACTCCTACGCGGCCTAAAAAGGCATCAAAGTCCACGTAGGTCGCATGCAATACGAGGGTGGGATTTATTCCATAAATCCAACGGGGGATTTTATTTTGATGTGTCTGTGTAGAAGAATATTTTGATTTGAGAAAATGTGATGAAGAATCCCATTTGAAATTTATGAGTAAAACCCTCTTTTTCTTAATTTTGTTTATAAAAAATATGTTATGTGCAATACTAGTAATAAAAAGTGAGATTATTAATATGTATGGACTAACAAGGATGAAATTCTAAAGTTAATATTAATTAACTAATGAGAAAATAAGGAAATTTAAAAGCGAGAGAATATGTTTGGATCTTCTTTGGAGGCTTGAAGATTGATCTTGATTTTTGAAAAGGCTTTTTTGGAAGTTGATGAGAAATGTAGGATAAGAGGGAGGGGTATTTTGCTAAAGTGGGTGTGAAAGTGATGGAATTAAAAGGTGGGGAGAGGTTTAAAACAAGGAAACTTCGCCGAGTTTAGAAGATTATTGCTGAGATCACTGAAGTTGATGTTTCTGGGTGCCTTTCAAAGTGAAATGATCTCCTTTTTAGGGTCAAGGGGGTTGCCAATCGACAATGTCCTTGTCATGCCTATCGACAAGCATCACCAAACACACTACAGATTGGCCGAGAAATTGGTCTGCCATTAAGCAACCTCAAGAAGATTTCTCGGAAAAATGATCATAAAATGCAATTTGTAAGTCCAAATTCCTCACGGATTATACCATTGGAAAGGGTATTCATATCCCTTTAAGAATCCATTAGGCGGCTCATGTGTTCAAGAGTTAACTTTTGTAAAATGGGGCTCCGAAGCGCCCGACTATCTTTTGGATAGGAGATTCCCTGAAGAAAACGGGTCGTTCGTCTGCACAGTAAGGACTATTCATGCACGGGTTGGACCTTTGGAGAGGGTATATAGTTCCCTCAGAGGATTAATTTATTCTCATTCGAGATGAACAATGGACGGGAGTTAAACGGAGTTTGGGAGAGTTCGGTGACCTCCAGATCAATTTTTGAGGGAAAATGGATAGTTCGTCCGAACAGTAGGGTCGATTTGTGCATGGGGTAGACCATTATAAACTGTATTCATATCCAATCAAATATTTATTGAGATTTATCTGAGGTGAGAAAGTTCATTGGTGTCAAAATAGGGCCTGGGAGTGCCCGGTGGCCTCTAAACTGTTTTTATAGAAAAATGGATTGTTCATCCAAATCGTAAGTCTGGTTTTATGCACCGGGCAAAACATTGGAAAGGGAATTCAGATCCCTTTGAAGATTCATTGATCTTTTGCCTTGACGAGAGAGTTGGTAGGAGTGACACAAGGTCCGGGGGACTTAATTACATGTACCTAAGGTTATGACAACTGATTTTGCAAGCCAATGTCAATTCTGAGGACGTAAATTTGTAGACGACTGATTATGTGGGTCAAGGTCAATTATGTGGTCCTAAAGTTATGAAGACCAATTCTGAGGGTCAAGGTAAATTTTGAAGACCTAAAGTTATTGACGACCAATTTTGCGGAGTGAGGTCACTTCTGAGGACCTAAGGTTATGACAACTGATTTTTAGGGCCGAGGTCAATACAGAGGGCCTAAAGCGATGACGACTGATTCTGCAGGAAGAGGTGAATTCTGAGGACCTAAGGCGACGACGACCAATTCTGCGAGCTGAGGTCAATTCTAAGGACCTAAAGTTATGACGATTGATTCCACGGGCTGAGGTCAATTATGAGGACCTAAAGTTGTGATGATCGATTCTGAGTATCAAGGTCAATTCTAAGGACCTAAAGTTGGAGACGACCCATTCTGTGGGCCAAGGTCAATTCAGAGGACTTAAAGTTAGAGACGACCAATTTTGTAGGTCGGGGTCAATTCTTAAGTCCTAAGGTGATGACGACCAATTCTATAGGTCGTGGTCAATTTTGAGAACCTAAGGTAATGACGACTGATTCTACAGGCTAAGGTCAACTCAAAGGACCTCAGGTTGGGATTACTCTTCTAGGGCACCTTTTGTACTTGTGACTTTGTCTTGCTTTATGATTTTTCTATTGAAAGACATTTGACTGCAGATCATATCCATTTTGGGAGCAAGTATCTTTAATTTAGAAATTCCCTGGGGAATAGGATGTAGCCCTGCTAGGGAAGCTGAAATTTGTATGGTGGATGTTTTGGAAGAAAATTTAGTATGGGGATTTCACTGGGGATTTTGGAGAAGTATCTGATTTTGGGTTTTGGTAGTGGACTTTTGGGATGCACCATTTTAGGGTTTTTTCTATGATATTAATCTACCTGGGATTGTGGGATCTTAAAATGGTTTTCATAGTGAAGAAATGGTTTTCTGGCAATTGCTGGCATTTTTATCTCTTGAGTAGATGTTGATTCTCTATTAGGGATTACAGGTGACCTTCTATCCCATGGGGACAACTCCATGGGAGTTACGGGCATGCAGGTGCGGATGAGGAGGTTGCATTTGTATGAGTTTGGGTACGTATGGTACCTAAGAGAGAGGATTATGGGGCAAATCATGTGAAATCTAATTCAAGTTCTTTCCCTTTGGGATTTTCTTGCAGATTCTTCATTTGAATCGGGTGATCGGCATTAATCATGTTTCATTTTGATGTAGCGACATTGCACCAGAAAAGAGACTCCAACAAGGTAAAAGAAGATCCATATTTTGTTTGATTATCTTGATTTACTTGCTTATTCTACATATATTTTAATTTGATGCTGAGTTTTTTCTTTGAGAAAGAGTTGGAAAAATGTGTTTTTTGAGAATTTTTGAATATGTTTTTGGCATGTTTTAGTAGAACATGGCCTCAAAGGCTTGGTTGAAAAAGAGCTTCCCTTTTCTTGGGATTTATTTCGAGAGAAAGCGGGAGAAATGTGTTATTTTGAAATTTTTTGAATATAGGAAGGCCTTGTCGACTTGGTTGGTATATGAATGAAAGGATATAAAGCTTGGTTATAAAGTGGATCTTGTCAATTATATTGGATTGTGATGAATTTTTAGTGTTGACCATACTGTAATGATGCTGGTTTTTCTGGAGTTGTTGCCTTAGATGAGACGTTATGTTTTACTATGGTGTTATGCGCGTCACGAGAGAGGTTGTGAGACACTACCCACACCTTTCATTTGGGTTTTCGGGAGATGATCGTAACTCCCATCAATATGAAGAAGCTATTGGGGATAGACTGTTACGGGTTTTGGTGATGGTAGCTTTCCCAGAGCTGTTGCTTTAGGCCTAACTTCGAGGCCCTTGCTGGTGACGGGGGACTTAATGGTGGATCCCCTATTGACTACGATAAGAGAGTGGATATCTTACCATCTCAATCATGTGGCAGGGATATTGGCAGTTGAGAGATCCCGTTTGGCTGTCCCCCTAAATATCCTATTGCAATTGTGCCAAATTTCTTTACTCTCTATTCCATCAGTTTTTGCCCATCCATAGAGAACTGGGCAAACTGGTCCATGAAGCATTAAACTGGAAGAGCTACAACCCATTTTGGTGATACGTTCTGTTAGTTGGACATCGGTAGACCTCATTTTATTTCCCCTAGTGGCTCTTATACCAAGTCAGATGGGAGTAGATAGTGCTTCCTCGAGCACTAGACTTCTTTAATATGGAACGATTAAATGAATCCATGCGCATGAGGTTGGGATCTTTATGGGAGAATCGTTGTCCTTTAACCCATCCTTCTCAATTCGTAGGCAGTGCCTAGTATATGTTTGGAGAATATCTAAAATGGTTATGGGATCAAGGGGTGGCAAAGATCTCGATAAAGCATATCGAACTGAGATGGTTTTTCCTTTTTGATACTATGGAGGGTGAGAAGTGATTTTCTCCAGACTACTGAGGGCATATCTCTCTATGGATCGCCTTCGAAACACCAACCAGGTTAGGGGAAGTTCGAGGACCTCAAGGAGTAGATGATAATGGAGTTGGGTCTTTCAACAACTACGGATAGGTTCTCTATGAAGGTGGTGTTCATTTATTGTGAACCTTTTCGGACTTGGATGTGTTTGTTTATTTTTTGAGTTTGGGGAATAATTTTTGAAAGGTTTGGTTAGGTTTGTTTTAGGGTAAGTTTGGTTAGCGGGGGTGGTTTTTTTAACTACCTATGCTGATATTTCATGTAACTATATTGATTTCTCCCATTTATGGAATACAAAAGAATTTTGATCATATTGTTGTGCCTATTAATGAGTTTTACATTTGAATTATCTAAACCAATCACTAAGGCATGCGTAATCCTTTTGTTCATGTTAATGATAAAATGAACTGTCGTTCTCGGATGTAAGAAAAGAATATCATTTTGTGAAAAAAGGGGACCATGCCCATGTAAAGCATATGAACTTCCTACATACCTCTAGGGGTTTTGAAAATTTTTAAGTTTCATTTTGAACGCAAAAAAATTCTTAAAGGATCAGGCCCCACGTAGTTTTCAGTAGAGGGAAATGGAGATTTTTTTTTGAATAGATTGGGGATGAGAGGATGCCTTGATGATACGAGAAATCGTCCCCTTGTCATTCTCGTATGAGCAAATCATGAGTAAAGTTCTTAATAGACAAGTAAAGAAAGTAAGGAGACATGAACACAAGATATAGAGTGGTTCGACTATAAAAATGAGCCTACGTCCACTTTGGTGCTCTACTCTCAGTATATTCATATTATAGTACAAGTTTACAATGCCATTATAGGCATACAAGATAGATGAGAGAGAAGAATACATGACTGTAGCGGTTCCAGGAGTGCCGGAGATATGACTACAATTTAGGTGACTAGACCCCAAACTGTATGTTGAGGTTGTGTAGAGAGAATTTGGTAAGGCTTCACTAGGTATTGTGGAATCTGCTCGAATAAGGGAAAAAATCCCCTTATCTCTAGGTGTGGACCTTTATTTATAGGAGGTATGTGAGTTGTGTCACGTGTCCTGAGCACGTGACATATATCAAGTCTGGAGTAGCTGTCAATGAGGGGATGCAGCCTGTAAGGCAGACATATTAAGTGCCGCATCCTGCATAGGACTAGAACCAAAGGTGCCGCACCCTGTACTGGGTAGCCCGGTGACCTTTTCATAATGGCAAGTGGTATGTGTTGCGCCCTGTATTTGGTAGGGCCGCACCCTATGCTGAGGAGGGCCGTGGAATATAAGCATATGTGGTGCACAGTATCATCCGCGATAGGGTGCAGTGTTTGTACTATCAATAAGCCCCAAGTCGTAGTGCCAAGAGATTTTGATTGGGGCTGTGGCTTAGATCAGTCTCCTTAGGTGCCTCATTACTATCAAGGCGACGCTTCATCTTCCCGCGCCCTCTTATATAAATTGTTCGGGTTATGGACTTCATTTCGTTTTCCAAATCCTTGAGTGCATTTCAAGAGCTGAACTCTGTTCATACGTCCTTTTACTTTTTCCGGTGACTGTCCAAGGCAGAGCGTGGTGGTACTAAGGCGGTTTGAGGCTGATTATTTCCGATTTCTCCATTTCCAGGTAATTTTCGAACTAACATCATCTTTAATAGCTTTCGTAGTTCATAAATGTTCTACGAAACTTCTAAATTTTTGTATCGCCTCTTCTTGAATTATGTATTCATAATTGTTTTCGGAATTCGTATTAGATTTTCCTAGATTGTATCTGTTTCTCAGAAAAACCCAAATTTCTTGATAGGAACCCAGGGTTTTGATTGAATAATCTGCTACCTTCCAATAATCAAATACATATCCATGATAAATAGTTGTAATTGTTGCTAACTCGTTGTTTGAATCAATCTTCATAATATGAAATGAACCTTTATTCTTCTATTGCTTGGATAATATGATGTGTATTTGTGTTAAATCCCATTGAGTCATATAACTGTTATTGTTGTTCTTGAATAAACCCTTGACATTCTGAGTCTTCAATCTTTAATCGAACTAACATTAGATATTAAACTATTTTGAATGAGAGACCGCGGCATTGTAGAATGTCCCTATACTTTGGGTGAGGGCTGCGGCTACTAGGTTCTGAGGGTAGTCCACGGAAGTTAAGCCATATTTCCCCGACTGCGGCCTTAGGTTTCTTGACTAGCGTCAATGGTTTTTTAGCCCCTAGTAACCACAACATTCAAGGTGATGATACCTATCAAATCAACATGCCGTGGTGTCATTTATCTTTTTAGGTCTTTAGGACCCCACTTTGCTCATTTATCCGACCTTATTGATCACCTCTATTCAGTTTAATATTCATATATTGTCGCGGCTTCTTAGGGCTTTTTACAATCGTAATGGCTGCGGTGCCTAACTACGGAATGTGCTTTTCAGGTACTTCTGCAGCCATATGAACTTTGACCCAGACGAATTACTGAGAGTCTTTTAGGCAAAGCATCTCGGAACCTCTCCCCCCGAGCTTCCTTTCGTGCCTCTTCTGAAGTCAATAGGGCCGTGTTAACTAAATGATTGCCCAACTGCATAATACTAGACTCAGACTCCGCAGATTTTGCCTGGAGGAAGGAATTTGAGGCTAGGCCAATGGAGGAGGAAGCTAATTCTAGTAACCAACCATTGGACGTAGAAGATGATGCCGCGGATAGGCGTACCACTCATGTTAGGGACAAACCAGCCGAACCATTTGGGAGGGATGAAAGGCCTCTTGTTGTGCTTGATATCTGTAGCATTATGACCTAAGAATGGGTTGACCAGGTAGCTAAGGCCTTCAAGTTTCCAAAAAACTTGATGTGCTCAGCACCTGCCGCGAACCAAAGGCCGTGCACGACACTTTCTGACCATGGGGTCTATTTCCCACTGAATGCTTTTATTTACGGGCTGCGGCTGCCAGTTTTGGTTCCCATTAGATGAATTTTTCAAAAGATGAAATTAGCACCAGCCCAGTTAGATCCCAATGGATGGAGGGCCATTCTTGCAACAGTCGTGCTTTGAAGAATCAATTCAGGAAAGATATTACTCCCGTAGAGTTTTCCACTTCTACTGCCCGAAGGAGAACTCTGTAAAGTTTGTTGGCTACTACTACTTCTCCATCCACGACAGGGACAAAACCCTTTACTCTGGGAGGCCAAACAGTGTAAAAAACTGTAAGGGGAAGTATTTCTACATCTTTGGAGAAGGGTGGGAGATTCACCCTCAGGAGAACGAGAGGGATAATTCGTTTAGAATACCGCGGCAGTGGGGATGCCCCTCTAAACTAGGTATTTGGGTTATAGACGTGTTCCCTCTTTATAATTTCTTTTTATTCACTGTACTAACCCTTGAAATGTTTTCTGTAGTTCTCGACAACTTGCAATTGAGCAAGCGATAAGAGAAAAGAGTTGCTGCGGCTGCGGCTGCGGATGTTCCTGCTGAGTAGAAAAAATTTAGCACACTTGTAACTTCTATCCCTATATTTAAAGCAGGCTACTTCCCCAGTAAATCCATACCCAAAGATATGGCCGCGGAACATAATAACTAGATTAGGCCTATTTCGCGGCAACTTATATTTAAAACATCACAAATTTATTATTGTTTCACTTTTTCCAGGTGAGGAGGTTGATAGGGAACTCTTGGCCTCCCAACTGGCAGAAATGGATGGGGACGCAACTGTCCTCAATAACGCTGCGAGGCAAAGAAAAAGGAAGAGGCCCAAGACCAAGGCTCCATCCGCGGTCCCTTCTAACTACCCAAATACATATGCCGCGGCCTAAAATCAATCCTCGGAAAAATTTATCCCTTTTGCGCCCCCACTCCAAGAGGAGTTTGACGATGATATTGGGGCTAATTTGGCTGTGGCAGGTCTGATGTCAACATCTGATGACGCCATCCGTTCAACTTCTCCATCGCCGCCACCTATTGTTGCGGTTAATGCCAACTTGGTGCCTCCTCAATTCCGTGCCGGAGTTAGTCCTGACAGTTTACCATGACCACAGCTCAGACAGCCTGACCCTGAGTCCTCATGGGACACTACTGCGAAGGTTGTGCGAAGGATGGAGAGGGCCCTTGATTCCGCAGACCTTGATATGTTAGTGGATGAATATCGTGACGATTTGGAGGATTGTGGACTCCATAGTCTTTTGAGGGTAAGTACAAGTTCTTTCTAAGTTTTAATTTTTCATTCCATACCTTGCCCCTAACTTTATCATTTCAGGCCACGGACGTCATAGTAGCTCAAAATAGGAAGTACGAGGCCCTCTATAAACTAAAAGAGGCTACAAAGAGGGTACACACCACTGACTTGGAGAATGCACAAAATTCCTCTTTCAAAGTTGGCAAACATTCTACTGCTACAACACTTCAAGCGTCTCAGATGAACTTAGCAGTTGCAATCAAGGCAAAAGAAGAAGCAAAGGAAAATTTCAACCAGGCCACGGAATCTCTTATGGTCTGTCAGGAACATGCCTCGAAAGATGGCGAAGTTATTGAGTCCTCCAATAATAAGCTCAGACTCCTTCAAAAGAGGTATGAGGAGCTGGAGGACACGGCTTCTTGTGATGCCGAAGCCCATGCCGTAGCAATGAAGAAAATGGAGGTGGATCATGGTGAATCCCTTTAACTAGCCATCGATAGCATTGTGGAGTCGTTCAAGGGATTTAGAGATTTTTATCTCATAAATAATAGGGTCTACCTCCACGGTTACCAAGAGCTCAGTCATAAAATCATAAAGAACTTCCCGGAGACTAAAGATACGGTTATTGCCTAGGGACTTAGTGATGTTAAGCATCAGCAATGTATATCTGAGTTCAAGGCCGTGGCCAAAGAGAAAGCTAGGTTGAGGGCAAAGGCTAACGAAGCGGTCGTGGATGAAGAGACAATGACGGCCGCTGAGGGGGAAGAAGGAGATTAATTTGATGATGCTGAATCTTAGGGTTGCGTCCCACTTTATATTTTTGTTGCTCTATCTTTTATTGTCTGTAACCTCAACATTAAGTGTCAAGATTTTGGGGTTCGGACACCTTTAATGTTAATCTTCTTCCTTTTCTAGTAGCCTTTTGTTCTGTGTTACTTTATTCAACATTTGAATGAATTCCCTCCTGACCGTTCTACTTGAATTCCATTATTATTACACATAGATATGTTTGAACATGGCCGCAGCACCTTTAGGTGTCTGAATTGTCTACTGTGGCTTTAGAATCTTTTAATGACCGCAGCAATATAAGTAAGGCTATGACACCTTTGTGTGTTTGAATTGTACATTCTTTTTTAAAGAATGCACTTTAACTAACGTATGGGTTATAGTCTGCGGCCATATTTAGAAACCAAATTGGTATTTAGCTTAAGGTCACGGCACTGTAATGTGGATGGTTTATGTACATGGGGTGTGGCCCTTTTCCCTTTTACTTGCACTCATGATAGGAAGGGGCTTCTCTTCTTGAATAGGGTCGCAGCCATATTGATAGGGATGTCACTTTTAAATGTTTGAATCCCCTCTCTTGTAGATTTAATTGGATCTAAATCCAAGTTATTACCGCATCAACTCTTAGTCTCTTTAATGGTTGTCGCTGTATTGATAGGGCTACTGCACTCTTCTAGTCCTTCCATCTGGATATGGGCCTTTGTAGATATATGGGATACTATCAAGCCTCCCCAGGCTGGGTTATATTATTAAGCCACCCACAACCAATATACGGGATACTTTCAAGCCTCCCCAAGCTGGGTTATGTTATTAAGCCACCCACAGCTAATATACGAGATACTTTCAAGCCTCCCCAGACTGGGTTATGTTATTAAGACACCCACAGCTAATATACGGGATACTTTCAAGCCTCCCCAGGCTGGGTTATGTTATTAAGCCACCCATAGCTAATATATGGGACACTTTCAAACCTCCCCAGACTAGGTTTTTTATTAAGCCACCCATAGCTATGGATATATATAAAGCCATCCCTGGCTAGATATTACATGTCTCCCGACTTAATGACGAATCCCGAAAGCTAAGAACGGGCATTGGAAGCCCTTACAGCTAATGACGCATCCCGAAAGCTAAGAATGGGCATTAGAAGCCCTTATGAGTGCTGTTGTAAACCAATTTAAATAACTGCTCTCGATAGTTTCTTTGGCATCTTGACGGGCATTGTGGGCCCATTTAGATATTATCATTCCCGATATAACATATTATCTCTAATCGAGATCTGTTTAAGACAAAAATGGTCTTTACAAGATAACATTTCATGGAAATGAGAATCAAAATATGGCCCTATAAAAGTGAACTTGATTTCATATAACTATATATATAACTATATATATATATATATATATATATATATATATATATATATATATAACTTTGTAAGGATAATACAGAGTTTAGTTTAAAATGGTATAAGAAGAGTTGTCACTCTAAAGTAGAGACAGATGGAATATAAGACATAAGTATGAAAAATGGGCATGCAGTGTGTGAGACTAGACTTCATCCCCTAAACATCTTTGAGGAACCTCCACAGCATCCCTTGCCCAATCAGCCTTTCAATTTCATCCTTTAGTGCATATCACTTCTCAGTGTCATAACCATGGTTCAAATGGAACTTGCACCACTTGGCTTTATTCCTCTTGTGGGGTGGAGCTTTGAGCTTCTCTGGCCTCCTCAGCAGCTTGTCCTCCTTAATGGACTCAAAGATGTCTTCAATTGGGAAGGCCAATGGAGTGTAAGCCTTAGATCCCCCTTCTTCCTTCTCTGATTTCCTTTTCTTGCTCCTGTTGATTGCTTCCGCGGATAGATCCTCTAGTCCTGTCGCGGCAACAAGGCTGTTGAAGCAATGTTCGTGGGTGTCATGCCCACATTGGGTGAGGCCGCGGCCTATAACATTAGGACCCTCTGAGTCAAATAGTTAACATGTGTCTGGAGTGAGGCATGACTGTTGTAGAGATAGTTGAGGTGATTGTACAGCTGCACACTCTCATCTTTGACTTCTGTTCTCTGGCTGGATTCTCCCTCCATTTCTACTTTTGTTAGTCTTTACAAAGTATATATCATCTGAGAGAAAACTAACAGAAGTGAGTAATCTAAGAAATATTGGAGTAACCAAGTAAGAAATGGGGAAACAACATTTGGATTGCTACATGGTATTGTTGTTGAGGCCGCGACCAGTATGGCACATAGGTTCACTAACGTGGCCTTTGTACGATATTCACCATGGTTGATCTGGTGACCACCTGAGTTCGTTCCTTGATGTTTTGAAGATTCTGCAATGCAACAGCCCCTGTAGAGGCCGCGACATGTAAGGTAGTTGAACTACCACGCTGCATCCCTACCTAGGCAGTGAAGGGACAATCCCAAAAACTGATTTTTTTTCTCCCGAAACACGTGGAGAGAATACCTATTAGGGTTTATCCATGAGAGAATAACCTCTCAATGCACAAAATGGCACAATTCTAATGATAAACCCTAGATCATAGGCAAAGAACAACAAAAATGGAGTAAACATAACTCTTCCCTAATCACCCACCTTTATAGGGCTAAAGCCCATCAAGCTTTCCAGCTTTATCTAGGTGGGGCGATATCATAGGGGTATGTAAAATAGATCTAAGGTCATAAAATGGAGACCCGAGAGCAGATATGAAGGTACGAAATACCCATTTAAGGGTGTAAGTATAAAATAGAGCTCAATAACCAAAATTTACTCAAGGGATGATGATCCAGAGGATCCCCATGAATAGAATAAGGTATTTAAGAACTCGAAACACAAAGAAACAAGATCGAAACAACTCGTTCCCACAGACGGTGCCAAATTGATGATACGAGAAATCATCCACTTGTCATTCTCGTACTAGCAAATCATGAGTAAAGTGCGTAATAGAAAAGTGAAGCAAGTAAGGAGACATGAACACAAGATATAGAGTGGTTCTACTATAAAAATGAGCCTACGTCCACTTTGGTGCTCTACTCTCATTATATTCATATTGTAGTACAAATTTATAATGCCATTAGAGGCATACATGATAGATGAGAGAGAAGAATACATGACTGCAGCGGTTTCGGGAGTGCCGGAAATATGACTACAATGTAGGTGAGTAGACCCCAAGCTATATGTTGAGGTTATGTAGAGAGAATTTGGTAAGGCTTCGCCAGGTATTGTGGAATCTATCGGGATAAGGGAAAAAATCTCCTTATCTCTAGGTGTAGACTTTTATTAATAGGAGGTATGTGAGTTGTGTAACATGCCCTAAGCATGTGACATATATCAAGTCTGGAGTAGTTGTCAATGAGGGGGATGTAGCCTGTAAGGCAGGCATATTAAGTGTCGCATCCGGCATAGGACTAGAGCCAAAGGTGTCGCACCCTGTACTGGGTAGCACCGCGGACTTTTCATAATGGCAAGTAGTATGTGTTGCGCCCTGTATTTGGTAGGGCCGCACCCTGTGTTGAGTAGGGCCACACCCTATGCTGAGGAGGGTCACGATATATAAGCATATGTGGTGCAAAATATCATCCCTAGTAGGGTCTTGTGTTTGTACTATCAGGCGTAGCGCGTCAAGATTTAGGACTAAGGATAGAATTTCTTGAGGTGGTCAAATTTGACTAGACGTGCCATCTTTTCTCCATCACGATTAGTGAGCATAGCAGTGCCACCTGACAAGATCCTTTTTCACGATGTAGGGGCCACTCCAATTTGTCTTGAATTTCCCACTAGGGTCCCAAACTGGTTCTATAATTTCATTAAGGGCCAAGTCTCCTTCTTAGACACCGCGGTCCTTGACTCTTCGGTTGAATGGTCACGCTATCCGACGATAGTAACCTTGTATATGGAATATTTCCTTCAGTCTCCTTTCATCTAAGAGTGATAGTTTATCCAGGCAGCTCTGATGTAGTGCTAAAGGTCATAACGGATTCGATCGACGCAATCTTGGCACTTCTTAATCATTTTGTTGATGATGGAATTAAGGTTTTTAATGGTGGCTTCAACTGAACCATTGGTTTGGGGTCGGTAGGGGGAATACTTTTGTCTTTAAATCCCGTATTCATTGACCAATTTTGTGACCTCGACATTAAAATGTAATCCATTATCTGATATCAGCTCGTGAGGGACTCCGTATAGACAAATGTTATTTTTTGAATAAACTTGGTTACCTTTTTGGCATTCAGTACTGTGTATGACTTGTCTTCGACCAACTTGGTGAAGTAATCAATGGAAATTAGGACAAACTCATGCCCATTGGAATTTTTGGTTGTGAATTTCCCTACGATGCCAATTCCCTAGGAGAGGAATGTCGAGGGAGAAGTCATGTTATATAATTCTCGAGGAGGAAAGTGTTGGAGATTATCATGTTTCTAGCATTTGAGTCATCTCTGTATGTAAGCGGTGCAATCCTAAACCATGGTGGTATAATAATACCCTTGATGAATAATCTTCATGGCAAGCAAGTGACCATTTATGTTCGGTCAGCGTTCCCCATTGTTGATGTAAAAAATTAGATTATATCTAATTATTTAATCACAGATAAAATAAAGTGAGACAAAGAAATTTTAAAGTGGTTCAGCCTTATAAGAATGGCCTACGTCCACTGTTTCTGTTATTGCTCACTATTTGGGAATTCTCGATTACAAGTTTTATCAAGAAATTTTGGTCCCCTTACAATGAGGATGATACAATGTATTTATAGCCCTCAGGTTGTACATGTGAAAGGGTAATAAATAGATGTCTATTAGGCGTATGCATCTGTATGATAATAATAAGAATTTAATGTTCAATCAATCTGTTGGTTATCCTGCTATTAATGCTCTATTCGAGGTGCATCTCGGACCGCCTAAGCTGCTCGGACCGCCTATGTAGCTCGGTACGCATAAGTTGCTCGGTGTATTAAAGTTCCCCGGAGAACTCTTGTTGGTCGAAGCGTCTGGGTTGATCGGGGAAGCAGAGGTCCTCGTTGCTGTATGGTTCCTCGGAGAGCATCTATTGCTCGGAGTATCTGAGTGGGTCGGGGAAGTCGAGTTCCTCGCAGATTGCCACGTATCTTCACCCAATTGAGTCATGTCAGCAAACTAAATTTGGTATCAACAGAAGCCCCCAATGTTTCACAGTTCGAGATTTGAGGTGTGGAACATTCTTTCTTGAAATATGGCGGTTTTTAAATGATCATCCTGAAATTTAGGAGTATTTTTGTATTTATTTTTCCTTCCAAATTCGTAGAATCGATCTTTTTGAATTTTTATAACCGCTTCGATTCCCGCGCCCTTTTTTGTCTTTTTAACCACCGGTAACGTAACCGTCTCTTTTAGCAATCATTATCTTTACCCATTCCCAAGGCAAAGTATTTAAACGTTACAGAAAATCCCATTGTCTTCTACTTTTTCATTCTTATGTCTTTGATTTTTTCATTGTTTCTCTCTCCCGTGCGTTCATCTCTTTCATCATTTGTTGTCAACAGACTCATCCCTTTCCTGTAAGATTTTCTTCTTTCTCTTTGATTTCCTTCTTTCATCATGGTTTATCCGGTAGAATCGATTGATAAGTTTCTCTCTGATTTCTCTATTCCCTCATGGGTTATTTTGGAAGAGCTTTCTGAGCCTTCAGACTATTTTCGTTTGGCTGAGGGACATTGGTTCCCCAGTCTCTTTGTCGCTGAATGTGGATTTTCTTTTCCCCAAAACCCTTTATGTCTGGAATTCTGTCAATACTTTGACGTGGTTCCTGCAAGAATAGCCCCCAATACATGGAGAATAGTTAACGGAGTTTATAGATTAAATGAAATTCATGGAACTCGTATAGGAATTCTTGAAATTATGTTTTGTTATAGATGGGCTGTGGGTGATAATACTTTTTATTTAAAAACTAGGTTTTTAAACAGAGCTTTAGTGGTCAACCTCCCAGATGCCAATAGGGACTACTTTGAGCACGGGGTTGTTATGAAAAATTAGCAACACCCTCCATTAACTGGAGCTGATGTTTACCAGGGTCCCAAATGCCCTCCCTATGGCAATAGGATAGGTTGTTTTTATTTTATTTTCAAAATTATGCTTCCTTTGTGTTTGATAAAATGTGTCACTGATATTTTAATTTTGATTTATTTGCAGTTGACAACAAAAGAAAATCTCCAAAAGAGACAGACGTTAACATAAGGCATTTAAAACTTATCTGGAGTTTGCATCAAACTGTTGCCGACGAGCATATTAGATCAACTTCATATTTGCTGCAGTACAAGAGTTACACCTCCTCTTTTACTGCTCGTCCGGTGATAAGCGACGCAGAACCAATACCAGCCTCTACAAGTTCTTCACTAAGTCACATATTCTCTTGAGTGAAAGGATGAAGAAAAGAAGACCTCCTACCCTTTTTGAGAAATCTGCCTCTGGTGCTGGAGAGGCAAAGAAAAGTAAGCTTGATGTCCCAGGAGAGGGGACAAAGAAAATTGATGCACCTCCTTCGGCTGCTCCTGTGAAGGTTGTCGAGAAGCCCCCAGTGGCCCCGAGAAAGGCTGCTGCTCCAACCGAGGTGATTGTCATTTCTCCGACTAAGACTACATCGTTCGTCGAGAACGTTGATGCTCCTCTGAGGAGGCTGAAGAAAAGATCCTCTATCAATTTGGCTGAATCCATCTCTCAGCCCCCGACTAGTGGTGTTCCCACTTTTGTTTCCCCGAGCTCTGCTATGAACTCAGTGAAGACTTGGATCATTCCCATTATCCAAGGTATTGAAGAAAACCTTTCTCGGGACATGGTTACCACATTAGCAGCTCGTCATATTGCTTTTGTAAGTCCTATAGTCTTAAATTTTCATTCTTTCCTTTTTGTATCTGTGCACTGACTTGCTTTTATTTTCCCAGTTGGTGACCTATTTTAATACAATTCTGAAGAAAGATGAAGTTATTAAAGCTTCAAGCTCCTCATCAGGTGTAGAGGAAGCCTTGGTAGGTCTCACGCAATCCCTGAAGGATTCTCATCAGAAGTATGCTGATGACAAGGTGATTTGGGAGAAGAGGCTCACTTCGACCTAGCAGGAGAAGGATCAGGTTATTGAGGTCTCCAAGGGGTTGGAGAAGAAAATGAAGGATTTGGAGGAGAAGAATAAAGAGCTCGAAGGGAAGCTCAAAAATGCTGGGGAGCTTGAAAATAAGCTCAAGACTGCTGAGGAGGAGTTGGGTCAACTTCGGGAAGTAAGTCGTCAGAAGGAGGGAGATGAGAATAAATTGAATGTCGATGATCTTCTTTCGGAGAAGCTTTCCTCGGAGAAAATAAAAAGGAAATTGGCTGTCAAAAAATCCTTCAGCACCGGCTGGGATAAAGGGTGGAATAAAGGTTTGGCTGCCATGATGTCGCAAGTGGAATATGGAAGCCTTAAATACTTTAGAGATGGATGGGTCACTGCTCTGCAAGAGATGAAAGTTGATCAAAATTCTGAACTATTTCAGCGACACATCCCGGGCCCCCCTCCAACTCCTGAAGAAGAAGAAGAGGACGAAGCTGCCTCTGAGGAATCTTCTATGGTGATGGGAGATCAAATTTCTCATCCCCCAGCTATCTAGCCCATTGGCGAGGAACTTCAACTACCCGTTACTTCATCCGTGCAACCTACATCACTTCCCGAGCAAACCTCGGTTCCATCCGAGAAACCTACCTCCTCGTCCCAGCCTCCCGAGAAAGTTTTGGGAGACAAGGAAAAGGTGTAGAGTTGTTCGAATTTCTCTCTATTTTATTTTTCTTTGTCAAATGTAACTCTAAACTTTGTACTTCTCCTTTATGATGTAATAAAATTTGAACTTTTACTTATGCATACTGTTGATTCTCTTCTTCATGCTCCGTTTGTACTCTTATTGATTCTTGCTTTCTCTTCCTTTACTAGTTTCTGGCCAGGATGGACTTATTATCTGCTCATGATACAAAACTGTTAAAGCAATGCAATGAGTATTTCAAAGCTGGTCATTCAGATATGAGTGCGACTCAAATCATTGACATCCTCGGTCAAGGTACTTCAGAGCAAGCAATTAAAGCCCGTCAGTATTTGAAGTGCCTGCTCAACCGTGCAGTGGCTAACAACATATCATATGATATGATTGAAGATCTCGAGGGCACTCTTGAAGAACTTCAGCAACAATATAAGGAATCTACAGTCCTTTTGCACGAAGGATACGAGAAGAAGTATCAGCAAATCAGTGCTGATAAGGGATACGATAAATTGTTTGTTGCTTACGATGTGAGGGAGAGAACTTTGAAGGCTGAGGTCGAAGAGCACAGACAGATAACTGAGTTGCTAGAGCAGGAAAATAATAACCTGCAAAGAGAGGTGTCTCAGTTGAAGTCTACAGCTTCCACCTCAAACGCTTTGGTCCCTGTGACCGATGAGGGATTCTCTTTCTTGGAGGTCGAAAATGTCAACCTGAGGGATGATCTAGAAACCTTGAAGAGAGCTGGCCCTTATACATCTACTCGGGGACGAGCAAGAGCTCCTCGGGGATGAGTAAGAGCTCCTCGGGTTACTGTTGAGGAATAGAGAACTCAATTTGCCCTGGAGAATGAGGCCTTCCAACTGATGGCAAAGAACCAGGCATTGGCTGAAATGTCTAAGAAGATCAGGAATCTGGACGAGCAGCTTTCTGCGCAAAAGTCTGCCTTGGAGAATAAAGAACTCTTTATAAAAAGTCTCCACGAGCAACTGGAAAGATTGACATATCAATTCCACAAGCAGTCCAGAGAATTCTGGATGGCTGGCTACAATGAGGCTCTCTACCATTTGGATGATCGTATCCAAAATGCAAATAATGAGGGTTATAAACAGGGATGGTTGAATGCCTTAGGTGTACTGTAACTGGAACAGGGTCATTATCTGGGGGATTACCATAATCCTGGGCTTCTCGACCTACCAGTGCCACCGTTCAAGCTTGACATGAGTTGGATCCCTGCTCGGGCCATCCCTCGGTGTTTGATTTCCAAATACCTTGGCGATTACAATCTCCATTCCAATGTTGAGATATCTCGTCCCGAGCACCTACTCGACTGACCATCTGTGATGAACATCAGGAAGCTTAAAGATCTTAACTTCATAAATTCCCTTTATGCTTTAGACAATCCTCCTGCTGGCGAGGAACCTGTTTCAAAAGCAGAGGGGAAGAAACAAATAGAATAGGAATCTTGATGTAATAAATTTGTATTTCATTCTTGATGTATTTTGTTCTACATTTAATGAAATAATTTTATTTGCAAATCTTGACTGCCATTGTCTTGTAATCATAAAACACTTTACATTTGTGCATGTATATCTGTTAAAAAGATAACAACATTGTGTTATTTGTCGATCAACTAGAGTTTGTTAAAACTTATTGTCGACTATCTTGGATTTGTGGTAATCATTTGACGACTAACCAAAATTGATGATACTTTGCTTCTCGACCAACTTATTGATCATTTTCACATACTCATATTTTAAAATGCTTTTGACCAACTATAGTTAACCTTTAGTTGGCATTTTTGGGAATAGATTTACTTCCTAACCAACCTTAGTTGGCATTTTTAGGAATAGATTTACTTCCTAACCAACCTTAGTAGGCATTTTTAGGAATAGATTTACTTCCCGACCAACCTTAGTTGGCATTTTCGGGAATAGATTTACTTCCCGACCAACCTTAGTTGGCATTTTTAGGAATAGATTTACTTCCCGACCAACCTTAGTTGGCATTTTCGGGAATAGATTTACTTCCTAACCAACCTTAGTTGGCATTTTTAGGAATAGATTTACATCCTAACCAACCTTAGTTGGCGATTTTAGGAATAGATTTACTTCCTAACCAACCTTAGTTGGCATTTTTAGGAATAGATTTACTTCCCGACCAACCTTAGTTGGCGTTTTCGGGAATAGATTTATTTCCTAACCAACCTTAGTTGGCATTTTTAGGAATAGATTTACTTCCCGACCTACCTTAGTTGGCATTTTCGGGAATAGATTTCTGAGTAGTCTGAGTAGGACTTTTGCTGAATGCGTAGCACGAGTATTCCGCGAAAAATTTCCGACAAAAGGAGAGAACTAGGCAGAATATTGTCACTTTATTCATACTAATGAAAATGTTTGAGAGTTTACATCACTGATAATACTTGCGCAAGTGTTCTGCATTCCATGCATTCTTAAACTCCTGCCCTTCTAAAGTTGCTATTCTGTAGGTTCCTGGTCGAACAACTTCTGTAACTAGGTAAGGTCCATGCCAGTTTTCTTCCAATTTGTTGTGATTTTGAATCACTTTCTTTAGCACATAGCCTCCTTCTTTCAGGTCGCACTTCTTTACCCTCTTGTTGTAGAACAAAGATGTTCGTTGTTGGTAAGCAACATTCCTGATGGTTGCTTCTTCTCTAACTTTCTCGAGCATGTCTAGATCCAATCTTCTCATTAAGTCGCTGACAGAGGAATTGAAATTCATTACTCTGTGTGTCGAAAGACCCAACTCGGCAGGTATAACGGCCTCACTTCCAAATGCCATCATATATGGAGATTCCCCTATTGCTGCTCGGGGAGTAGTTCGGTAAGCCCATAGTACTGATTGTAGCTCGTTGATCCAATTTTCTTTCGCGTCATCCAGTCTTTTCTTCAAGCCATTCAGTAGTGTTATGTTTGTTACTTTAGTTTGGCCTTTGCTTTGAGGATGGCCTAGTGCCGAGTGGATCTTCAAGATATTTAACTGATGACAATAGGAAGAGAACTCCTCGTTGTCAAATTATGTTCCATGGTCGGTAATGAATGCATGGGGAAGACCATATCTACAGATGATATTTTTCCAAACAAATTGATACACCTTCTCGTACGTCATGTCGACAAGAGGCTCGGATTCCACCCACTTAGTAAAATAATCCACTACGACGATGAGATATTTAAATCTTCCTCTGGTCGTTGGAAGTGGTCCGACCAAGTCAATTCCCCACATGGTAAATGTCCAAGGGGAAGTAATGGGTGTCAACAACGCTTGGGGAGTTCTTCGGATGGAGGAGAAGCGCTGACACTTGTCATATTTCTCAGCATATGCTATACAATCAGCCCTCATCGTTGGCCTGTAGTATCCTTGCATCATCACCCTTTGTAAAAGAGTCTGACCTGCTACATGGGCTCCACAGGACCCTTCATGGATCTCTTCAATCAAGTCTTTTACCTCGGTGGGATGCACACATCTTTGCAAACCTGCTATAATTCCTCGTCTGTACAGAATACCATTATTTAGTACATAACGAGCACCTTTAAACTTCAGTTTTTTGGCTGCAAGTTTGTCCGTTGGTAATTCCCCCAGCTCAATATATGCCCTGATGGAATCCATCCAAGATGGTCCTAAATTAAGGGTAATAAAATTCATCGTCAAATCTTCATCTATACTCCGACCAGCTAAAACTTCAATTGGGATTGTTCTTCGTAGCTCGGTACGAGTAGCTAATGCTAATCAAGCTAAGGTGTCCGCCCTCGCATTCTCCATTCTTGGTATTCTGACCAGCTGAATAGCAGCAAATTCTGATACCAATCCCTTGCCTTTGCAAGATACCTGATCATTAATTCTCCTTTGGCTGCATATACTCCCATCATTTGATTTATGATCAATTGCGAGTCACTGAAGACAATAACCTGCTCTGCCCCCATGGTTTTTGCGAAACTATGACCTGCAATCATGACTTCATATTTAGCCTCATTATTCAAAGCTTTGAATTGGAAGCATAGGGCATATTCCATGTCGACCTCGTCTGGACTATTAAGAACAATCCCTGCCCCACAGCCTGTTGTGCAAGATGAGCCATCCACATATAATCTCCATATAGGTAACTCGTCTTCAAATTTCTGATCTGACAGAGTTCCTCAGTGGAAAATTTGTTGCTTCCTTTCACCCTCTCCTAATATTTCTTGCTATTCGTCGATCATCACTTCTTGCCCTTTTACCAACCTAAGTTGGTCTGGGCTTGAGTTTGATGATTCTGTAACATCCACAAGTTGATCGGTGAGCAGCTTTTGCTCCTCGGGGGTATCAGGATAGGTGAACTCTGCTATAAAATCTGCTACTGCTTGCCCTTTAAGCGATGATCTGGGTTCATAAATTATGTCATATTCACCGAGCTCTATTTCCCAATACATCAATCTTCCTGATTTTTTTTGTTTATGAAGAGCTTGCCTCAATGGCATATCGGTATATACGACTATAGTATGAGCCTGGAAGTATGGCTTCATTCTTATACTTGCTTCTATCAATGCTAGTGCCAATTTTTCCAACTTAGGATATCTGATCTCTGCTCCTCTGAAGGCTTTGCTAGTGTAATAAATCGGTTTTTGCACTCCATTCTCCACTCTTATTAATGCCGAGCTAACTGCATTCTCTGACACTGCTAGATACAAGTATAATTTTTCTCCCATCACTGGCCTGGACAATAGTGGTGGTGTTCCCAGATATTTCTTCAAGTCTTGAAAAGCCTTCTCACATTCATCATTCCACTCAAAAGACTTTCGGAGTGTTTTGAAGAATGGGAGACATCTATCAGTTGCTCGCGATACAAATCTGTTGAGTTCTGCTACTCGTCCTATAAGACTTTGCACTTCTTTCTTTGTCATTGGGGATCGCATCCCTAACAGAGCTTTGATCTTTTCAGGGTTAGCTTCAATGCCTCGCTGATTGACAATGTCCCCGAGAAACATGCCTTCTCGTACTCCAAATATGCACTTCGTCGGGTTTAGCTTCATTTGATATTTATGTAGTTGATCAAAGGTCTAGCCTAAGTCAACTAGATGATCAGCAACTTTCTTGCTCTTTGTCAGCATATCATCAACATAGACTTTCATATTGCAACTGATTTGTTCTGCAAACACTTTGTTCATCAGCTGCTGATATGTTGCACCTGCATTTTTCAAACCAAAAGGCATAACATTATAACAATAAGTTCCCCTAGGGGTAATGAAAGAAGTACTCTCCCTGTCTTCAGGTTTCATTTTAATCTAATTGTAACCAGAATAAGCATCCATGAAGCTCAGCAGCTCGTGTCCTGAGGTAGCATCCACTAGTTGATCAATTCGGGGCAGCGAAAAGTGATCCTTTGGGCATGCTTTGTTGAGGTCGGTGAAGTCTACACACATCCTCCATTTTTTGTTCTTCTTTTTCACCATTACCACATTTGCTAACCAGTCTGGATATTTAACATCTTCAATAAAGCAAGCTTTCTGGAGCTTCTCGACTTCCTCCTGTATAACTTGATTCTTCTCGGGACTGAATACTCTTCTTCTCTGCTTCACAGGCTTGATCTCCTTATTCACATTGAGCTCGTGACATAAGAAATTTGGGTCTATCCCAGGCATATCCTCATGACTCCACGCAAAAGTTTTCTTTCTGCTTCTTAGGAAAGTTATCAATTTGTGTTTTAGTGAGGCTTCCAACGATGAACCTACTTGAGTAGTTTCGTCGTCCAGAATGATGTTTTCAGTAGCTTCCACCACCTGGCCTTTCACGAGTTGGGACTCATCTCTAGGATCCAATGTTTCAATTTCTGCACCTTCCTCCACTTGATAGGTAGTAGTCTTTTTCCTTGATTCCTCCAGTTCCTCTTACTTGGCAGATGAATAGTAGCATTCCCGAGCTACTTTTTGATCGCCTTTCACAACTCCTACTCCAAAATTTATTGTAAATTTTAGGCATTGATGTACCGTAGATGGTACAACCTCGAACTTCTTCAATCCTACTCTTCCCATGATGATATTGTATGCTGATTGAACATTCTTATCCATCACGAAGAAGCGTATTCTTTCTGTTTGACAAGCAGGCCATGTACCAATGAATATATCCAACTTGATCGTCCTAAGTGGAAAAACTTTCTCACCAGAAAAACTCAGGAGGGGTCTGTGATAAGGCTCCAGTTGAGATAGTTTTAGATTTAAACTGTCGAAGCACGAGTAGAACATGATGTCTGCCAAGCTACCATTATCTAACAGTACTCTTGAAATCATCACTTCATTCATCCTCATTTTGATTACCAATGGGTCATCATAAGGATATAGAACACCTGCGAGGTCATTCTTTGAGAAACCAATGACCAATTTCTCTTCGTTTACTTTTCTAGGGCGATCCTCCTCAGCTAGATTTATTCGTTGAATGTATGAGAAACCTTGAGCCTCACAGGGGTAATCTTTTATCTCTGCAGTAAGGTCTCCTCCTCTTGCATCTCCACCTGTAATAACATTACAATCAAATGACCCAAAGCGTATCGAAAATACCTCACGTTCTAGCTGCCTTGGTCTTTTGGGAAGATCCGGGTCGTCTTCTGGATCAACTTCATGGTCCCTTTTCTTGTTCTCCCTTTCTCGACGAGGAGATCTAGACCTCCCTCTTGTTCGGTCGCTATTTTTTCTTTCATTTCTATGATCAACATACTTTGCCAGTTTTCCTCGTCTGATGAATGTTTCAATCTCATTCTGAAGAGCTATGCAATTTTTGGTCATATGGCCATGATCTTTGTGAAACTCGCAATATTTTGCCTTATTCCTCCTGTCAGGGACTGCCTTCATTTTCTCTGGCCAGTTTAATTCCTCGTTGTTCTTGATTTCTTCTAGAACATGGTTGATGTCTTTCTTCAAAGGAGTATAATTATCAAATGTCTTCAATACTTCCCATGACGACCTTGTTTTTGAGTGTTTGTCACTACCATTGTTCTTATGCTCTTTCTTCTTAGCTTTTTCACATTCCACGTTGGTTTCTTTGGCATCCATATTCTTCTTCGCAGCCATAGCCTCCTCGGCATTCATAATCTTGGCCTCTTTTCCCATTAATTCTGACATGGTTCTAGGTGGATCTTTAGCCAAAGTGTAGTACAACTTGTTGGGCGGTAGTCCACTCATCAAGGCGATAATCACTGTCTTTTCCTCATAATCAATGACTTCGAGCTTCTCGTTATTAAAATGAGTTATATAATCTCTGGTACTCTCACCAGCTTTTTGTCTAACACTTAACAAATGTGCTACTCGTTTAACTGGCTTTCCCCCAAAACAGAAATTCCCAATGAATAACTCGGCCAGTTGAAAAAAAGTTGAGATCTTTCCCCGAGGAAGTTTATTATACCATATTTGAGCAGATCCGGTAAGAGTTCCCGAGAATTCTCTGCATCTCATCTCATCTGGAACAGCATAGATGTCGGCTACAGCTTGGTATTATTCTATATGAAGGACAGGGTCTGTCTTTCCATCATATTTGGGGGTCACAACAGGTGCTTTGAACTTTAATGGTGTGGGAAAATCTATAATGACCTGTATAAAAGGTGTTCCTTGAACAAAAGTTCATTGTAGAGGGTTCTTTGCTTTAGCCATTTCCCCTAATCTATCCTCCAGTCTTTGAATAGAGACTTTCCACGCATCGTTTCCTTCCTCGAGATTGTTGGTTCGAGCAACTGATCGCGTTGATGTGTCTTCCTGGGATCTATCTTGATGAGCAGCTGGTCGCGACTGGGCAGATCCTTCCCTTAAGTCTAATGGTCATCGAAAGATTCTCGACGCAGCCTTAGGTGGACTTTTGTTCCTCCTAGGACCTAATCGATCAAAAGGAGATACCCTGCTTAACCTTTCTAGCGCACTAGTCCTTTCTAGAGAGAGAGTGATACGTTGTTCAGTATCTGTGGCTCGTACTGACGAAGTTCGTCTAGGTTAATAAGAAAAATCTTCAGACTCCTCAGTACGATATGAATCGGTACGCCTAGTATGCGAAGAAAATAAACGGGTATTTCTTTGAACACTTCGATGTCCTGAATGGGTCGATACTCCGCCATGAAGCGTTTGTATGAGTTGTCGCATAGTTTCTTTCATGGTTGTCTGGCCCTGGGCCAGATTTGTCATTATTCCAGTCACATCTGGAATGTTTGGCGGAGCAGATGGATTTGGAGGGCTTCCAGCGTTTCGATTGCTGGGTTCTGGATTATCAGCCATTTGTAATGAATTATTTTTTATGAAAAATGATATTACCAGTCGTTTCCCATAGATGGCGCCAATCTGTTGATGTAAAAAATTAGATTATATCTAATTATTTAATCACAGATAAAATAAAGTGAGACAAAGAAATTTTAAAGTGGTTCAGCCTTATAAGAATGGCCTACGTCCACTGTTTCTGTTATTGCTGACTGTTTGGGAATTCTCGATTACAAGTTTTATCAAGAAATTCTGATCCCCTTACAATGAGGATGATACAATGTATTATAGCCCTCAGGCTGTACATGTGAAAGGGTAATAAATAACTGTCTATTAGGCGTATACATCTGTATGATAATAATAAGAATTTAATGTTCAATCAATCTGTTGGTTATCCTGCTATTAATGCTCTATTCGAGGTGCATCTCGGACCGCCTAAGCTGCTCGGACCGCCTATGTAGCTCGGTACGCATAAGTTGCTCGGTGTATTAAAGTTCCTCGGAGAACTCTTGTTGGTCGGAGCGTCTGGGTTGATCGGGGAAGCAGAGGTCCTCGTTGCTGTATGGTTCCTCGGAGAGCATCTATTGCTCGGAGTATCTGAGTGGGTCGGGGAAGTCGAGTTCCTCGCAGATTGCCACGTATCTTCACCCAATTGAGTCATGTCAGCAGACTAAATTTGGTATCAACAGAAGCCCCCAATGTTTCACAGTTCGAGATTTCAGGAGTGTGGAACATTCTTTCTTGAAATATGGCGGTTTTTAAATGATCATCCTGAAATTTAGGAGTATTTTTGTATTTATTTTTCCTTCCAAATTCGTAGAATCGATCTTTTTGAATTTTTATAACCGCTTCGATTCCCGCGCCCTTTTTTGTCTTTTTAACCACCGGTAACGTAACCGTCTCTTTTAGCAATCATTATCTTTACCCATTCCCAAGGCAAAGTATTTAAACGTTACAGAAAATCCCATTGTCTTCTACTTTTTCATTCTTATGTCTTTGATTTTTCCATTGTTTCTCTCTCCCGTGCGTTCATCTCTTTCATCATTTGTTGTCAACAGACTCATCCCTTTACTGTAAGATTTTCTTCTTTCTCTTTGATTTCCTTCTTTCATCATGGTTTATCCGGTAGAATCGATTGATAAGTTTCTCTCTGATTTCTCTATTCCCTCATGGGTTATTTTGGAAGAGCTTTCTGAGCCTTCAGACTATTTTCGTTTGGCTGAGGGACATTGGTTCCCCAGTCTCTTTGTCGCTGAATGTGGATTTTCTTTTCCCCAAAACCCTTTATGTCTGGAATTCTGTCAATACTTTGACGTGGTTCCTGCAAGAATAGCCCCCAATACATGGAGAATAGTTAACGGAGTTTATAGATTAAATCAAATTCATGGAACTCGTATAGGAATTCATGAAATTATGTTTTGTTATAGATGGGTTGTGGGTGATAATACTTTTTATTTAAAAACTAGGTTTTTAAACAGAGCCTTAGTGGTCAACCTTCCAGATGCCAATAGGGACTACTTTGAGCACGGGGTTGTTATGAAAAATTAGCAACACCCTCCATTAACTGGAGCTGATGTTTACCAGGGTCCCAAATGCCCTCCCTATGGCAATAGGATAGGTTGTTTTTATTTTATTTTCAAAATTATGCTTCCTTTGTGTTTGATAAAATGTGTCACTAATATTTTAATTTTGATTTATTTGCAGTTGACAGCAAAAGAAAATCTCCAAAAGAGACAGACGTTAACATAAGGCATTTAAAACTTATCTGGAGTTTGCATCAAACTGTTGCCGACGAGCATATTAGATCAACTTCATATTTGCTGCAGTACAAGAGTTACACCTCCTCTTTTACTGCTCGTCCGGTGATAAGCGACGCAGAACCAATACCAGCCTCTACAAGTTCTTCACTGAGTCACATATTCTCTTGAGTGAAAGGATGAAGAAAAGAAGACCTCCTACCCTTTTTGAAGGGTAAGAGCTTCTCGTCCTTGACTTTCCATCTTCAAAGGACTTGATCGATGATGAGAGTGGAGTCCCTGTAGACATCCAAGTATTTGATACCTTTCTTGAGGTCGACATTGAGGCGTACAGTCTTTGCCTTTATTCGATCATATTGTTGGTGTAGGGAAATTTCATATTGATGGAAACGGGATTGTGAGAGTTATAAGGGGTGATCAGGAGTATCCCAATTATATATCCCTTCTTGTTGGAAGAGCAATCAAATATCATCTGCCATCGAAGGTCCTCGTGGGAGGTGAAAAGAATATCTCTATTAGAGAATTGAGAGATCCAAACATCAACCTCTTCTATAGGGTATTCAATAAGGTAATCAGAGATGGATCTACTGTTTGTGGCTTTCTTCATAATATACACGATATCAAACTCAGATAGAAGCATCAACCATTGGGCCATTCGGCTAGATAGGTTCAGTTTTTCAAGCAAGTAATTGATGGGGTCCATTAAGGACATAAGTCTAATTGGAAAAGTGAGCATGTAATGCCGTAACTTTTGAGTGATCCAGACTGGGGAGACATATGATCTCTCTAAGATAGTGTAGTTGATTTTGTACCCGCTTAACTTTCGATCGAAATAGTAGTTGGATAATTATTTAGAACTTTCTTCAATGTATTGGGCTAGTAAAGCCCCTGCTGCAGTATTTATTATTGTCAGGTATAGGAGTAGAGGGACACCAGGTTGCAGTGGCATGAGTGCCGGAGGACGAGTAAGGTATAACTTGATTTTTTCTAAGGCTTCCTGACACGCCTCGTTTCAGATTTTGGTAAAATCCTTACGAAGGATGTAAGGAAACAAATTTCCAATTGAGTCCATATATTGTTTTGGCTCAATTACGGACAAAAACATTTATTCATAGGATTGTATTTAATTATAATATTCTCAAGCCTATGAAAAGTTTGTTGAAGACGTAGCGGCAAAGATTATAAAGCTTCATCATCATACCGATTTCGTGCCTCGTTTATACGTCATCAACCATAGTTCCATGCTCCCAAGGTATGAATGCAATATTATATATATAGGACCTTGGAACAAGTTTAATTGGGTCTTAGGTTTAATTAAAACTGTGTTTTATTTTCAGAAAGAATAAATTAAAACTTTAAAATATGTTTATAAAGTCTTCTGGGCTAAAATCGAATTTTCCAAACTTTTTGGAAGTTCGTTCGATATGTCGTTCGAACGAGATTGTCGTTCGAACCAGATGTCGTTCGAACCAGATTGTCAACGACTTCCCATTAAGGCATACTGGAACTTCGTTCGAAATGTCATTCTAACGAGATTTCCAACGAGTTTCTAACGAGTTCATACTGAAACTTTGTTAGAAGACTCATTCGAACGAGAATGTCGTTCGAACGAGAATGTCGTTTGAACAAAATGTCGTTCAAACGAAATGTCGTTCGAACGAGATGTCAGGCGGGAACAATTTTTGGCAGTTTTAAGAAGTTTTTCACCCACTTCCCCACTTGTTTCTTAACCAACTTTTCACAACATAACTATGTGCGGGAATCACTTTTGATTATATATCTTTTTCATATCTTACTAACTCCTAGAGAGTGTTTTGAGAGTAAAATCAAAGAGGGAAAAAGATCATGTTTTGAGTGAGTTTTTATCAAAGAGAAAAATATACACCACTCTAGTTTACACCCAAATTAGTTTCTTCCAAGTTCCCATATTCATATTTCTTGCATGGAAATTGGCACCGGGTTCATCTCTTCTGTTCAAAGAGAAGTTTCGGGTTTTCTTCTACATCCCATAAAGAAAGAAGAAGAGTTTTTGTTGTGGCATTACTCATTTGGAGAAAGGCTCCTTGCTCGGGTGACGGTGACCATATAAAGTCCGATCGATGGATTCTGAGACCGTGGTGGAGCTCCAAGGTTATCCGCTAGGAAGAGGTATCAACAAGAAGAAGCGTCGGGACTTGAGAGGGATCGAGTCGTGTGTTGTAAGCCTTTATTTCTTGTATTTGTTAATTTCGTAATTAGTGGATTTGTGGCTAGGGCCATCCGAGGTTGTTTCCCGTTGTGGTTTTTTCCTCGTACATCTCGGCGTAGTGGATTAATTGTTTATTTTATCTTTTGCAAAATCATCTACAACACATGCTTAGGTAAAAGATTAAAAATTGGTTTCATTTAATCTCTACGTGTTTAATTTGAGTAATGTGTAGTTAACTTGGTTTAAGTGAAAATATATTTAATGCGTTATTTTAATTTCACTCTGTTTAATTTTAATTTGTTTAAGAAAATTTTAATTAAAAGAAAATTACAAAATCGGGGGCCTTCAGATTGGTATCAGAGCCAAAGCAATAAAATATTTCGTTAAAGATCCTCTAAATAATTTTTGTCTAAAATGGAATTTTCCCCATTTTCTAAATTTCCTATTTTCGATGGTTCTAACTACGCGTATTGGAAAGCACAAATGAAATTGGCACTAAAATCTATCGACGAGAGAGTTTGGATGTCTGTTGTTAACGGGTGGTCCCCACCAACTCACTTAGTTGAAAATGAACGTGTTCCCGAACCAGCCGATAGATGGACTGAGAATGAGTTTAAACTTTCTAATTTTAATTCCCGTGGTTTGAATGCCTTGTTTAGCACTGTCACACCGGATTAATTCCGACGTATTATGACGTGTGAAACCGCTAAAGAATTAAAGCTTCGAAACTCCAAAACCTCACCACTCAATTTGAAACTATCAAAATGAACGATAATGAAACTTTTGATGAATTTTATGCTAGACTTTCCGATATTGTCAATGCATCTTTTAATTTGGGAGAGAAAATACCCGACAACCGAGTTGTAAAGAAAATTTTAAGGTCCCTACCCGATAGATTTATTCCGAAAGTGACCGTTTTAAATTCTCTACCAACTTTAGCCTCTACGAAATTAGAAGAGTTTGTAGGTGATTTACAAACCTATGAACTAGATATGTTTCCTATAAAACTGAAAAGAAAATTGAAAAGGGTATTGCTTTAAAAGCCCGAAAAGAGGTCAAACAAGTAGTAGAGAGCGAGAGTGATAGTGACTCGGAAGACATGACTTTGTTTGCTCGTAAATTTAGAAAATTTCTTAAATTTAACAAAGATAAATTTAAAAATGATTTTAAGAAATTGGAAACTTCTAAGCATGAAAAAGGCGAGAAGATACCGAAAGCCGAGAAGATCCCTAAACCTATTAATGAAAATTTAAATAGGGACGAGTCTAATAGGTGTTTTGGTTGTGAGGGTTATGGCCATAGGGCTTCTGAGTGCCCCACTAAACTAAGAAAATAGGGTAAACGACCCATTGCATACAATGCGACCCTTAGTGATAGTGATAAGGAAGAGGGACCCGATTCCCCCACTAAGCCTAATTTTGTGGATTTTATGGCTAGTCATGTGAATGATAGTGAGAACTCATCGATTGATGAAACTTTAACACATGACACTTCCAAGGTCATAGTTTATGATTCTCTTATTTTTGATGATAGTGAGACTGGAGAAGAAAGAGAGAGTGAAAATGAAGAAGAGGTTAATGTGAGTGAACTTCAAAATGCTTTTCAAGAACTTTATAAAGAATCTATTAAATTGAAAAGAGCTAATTTGAAGTTAGAAGCTAGTTTAAAAGAGCGTGTCAAGGTCATTGATGATAGCATGTTGGTAGAAGACCTTAAGACACGTGAGAGGACTCTTCAAGAGAAGCTTGAATATGTATAAGGCGAGAGACATAGCCTTAGGGGTTTAATGGAATCCTTGAAAAAGGAGCTTCTTGCTTTTGAAGAGCGAAATGTTTTATTAGAATCTAACATTTTAAAATTGCAAAATAAATTAAAAGACTCTAGTAATGTCAAATTTGATTTGGAGTGTCGTTCGGAAAAAATAGATAAAATATTAGGAACGGTCCAAATTAAAAATGACACTTGTGGTTTAGGCTTCAATACCTGTAATGAATCTACTCATAAAGCCAAAACAAATGTTTTAGGAGAATCTACTAGGAAAGAATTTAGAGATCACTCCTTAGGTAAATCTTTTCGACATGTTTTTACTTGTACACATTGTGGTCGAAAAGGTTATCTTAGGAAATTTTGTTTTGATCTTAAACTAATTCCTAGAAAATCCCAACGTAATGCAACCAATGTATTTCAAATTCCTACACCCCAAGATAGTCATTCTTCATTAATTTGGGTTAGGAAATCCAACTTGGTTGCCTTGCAAAATAGGGTTTTTGATTCTCATTTACTTTCACATGCTTCCTCCCTTGCTAAATCTAAAGGATGAATGTGTTAGTGTTTGCATACTTTAGCTTTTGTACTTCATGCTATATTCACATGCTAAATGTATGCTTGTTTAATCATTTTCTAGTCTATGATCCATGCTCTTCACATGCTAGAATTATGATTTTTGTTTATCTTTTGTATTATATTTCCTTCATTTTGTTTGCATCAAATGAAAAAATACAAAAAGATTAATGCTCTCATGTGGCTAGAACTTTTGGTGTAGATTATCAATCCTTATTATGTTCTTTACCATGCTTACGTGGAGTAGTTGGATTTTGTGTTGTTTTAAACGGATTCTATTTTTATATGCCTCTATTCACACATGCACGAGATCTTTTCAAATTTTAACTTCAAATGTATATTTGAGCTGTGTGAGGTGTTCTCCTTCCAATCTTTTCATCTACATATGTGTGACTTAGGAGGACTAGTGCATGTCAAAATCCGTTGCACGTGAGATTTGTGTGAAAAATGAAACATGATAAATATAAATGTGCACGGGGAAGGGCTTCGAAAGGACTAAGTGATCCTTTGCGATTGTAAGCCACCGTTTGAAATGGACCTAAAAGAAATACGTGGTCCAAAGGCCTAAAAACAGAAAATATGACATTAAAAAGAGATATAAATTGCCAAGGCCTATGTTTGATTGATATATTCATTCAAAATTAACATAAATGCTTATTGAGGGAGAATGGATGGTATATCAACGGTTTGCACAATGTCCGTTTATCCTAGTTGCGTATCTCATGTTATGACTCTATTGGTTTGTAGAATCATCAATATTCTAGGCTTGTATGCATTGTGTATGTTTGTTCATTGAGTTCAATTTATATTGTCACATGAGGTTATATTCAAATGTGATGAAGTTTGCAATCAATTGAGAACTCCGTGAACATGTTTTGAGTGATTGGGTCTAAATTCAATCGTTACTAGTTCACACCACAACACTTCCGTTTCCATATGACACATTTTTGCCATATGAGTGTGCAAACTTATTGTATTTTGTGTCATGTGTGTTTATATATATATATATATATATATATGTGCGTGTGCATTATTGATATATTTCTAGTACATATATATATGATATTTTGTTTTTCCTTTGCCTTGCTTTCTAGTCCTTCTATGCGTATACTTTAGTTTTGGTATCTATCTTGGATTAGTTATGCTTTTGTTGCCCATATGCCTTCATGTCTTATCAATTTAAGCTTCAACATGCTTTTATATTTGTTCTTTATCCTTTGCTTATTCCTGAACAAAAAGGGGGGGAATGATAGGGGGAGAAATGGTATCTTATCCTTTTATAATCTTATCTACGTTTACGAGATTTAACTTAGGGGGAGTAGCTAACTTCTTGGGTTGATCTTTATGATAAAGGGGAGAATTAATTTTTAGGGGACTATTTATTTTCGTTGCTTTAAATACTTTGATATTCTCTATGCATTTGATGAGTTTTCTTAAGTGTGCAGGAATTCTTCTAAAGCGGCATCTTTCAATGGAAAAGCGTTTGATCCTTGGGTTGAGTCAAGTTTGGGTGGGTTATGTTTTGAGTCTAATGAGCTTGACGGCCCTTTAGGATTTTTTTTTTGGTTTTTGTCTCAGAATAGCCAAAGGGGGAGATTTGTAAGGAAACAAATTTCCAATTGAGTCCATATATTGTTTTGGCTCAATTATGGACAAAAACATGTATTCATAGGATTGTATTTAATTGTAATATTCTCAAGCCTATGAAAAGTTTGTTGAAGACGTAGCGGCAAAGAGTATAAAGCTTCATCATCATGCCGGTTTCGTGTCTCATTTATACGTCATCAACCATAGTTCCATGCTCCCAAGGTATGAATGCAATATTATATATATAGGATCTTGGAACAAGTTTAATTGGGTGTTAGGTTTAATTAAAACTGTGTTTTATTTTCAGAAAGAATTAATTAAAACTTAAAATAAGTTTATAAAGTTTTCTGGGCTAAAATCGAATTTTCCAAACTTTCTGGAACTTCGTTCGATATGCCGTTCGAATGAGATTGTCGTACGAACCAGATGTCGTTCGAACGAGATTGCCAACGACTTCCCATTAAGGCATACTAGAACTTCGTTCGAAATGTCGTTCAAATGAAATTGTCGTTCTAACGAGATTTCCAACGAGTTTCTAACAAGTTCATACTAGAACTTCGTTAGAAGACTCGTTCGAACGAGAATGTCGTTCGAATGAAATGTCGTTCGAACAAGATGTCAAGCGGGAACAGTTTTTGGCAGTTTTAAGCAGTTTTTCACCCACTTCCCCACTTGTTTCTTAACCAACTTTTCACATCATAACTATGTGCAGGAATCACTTTTGATTATATATCTTTTTCATATCTTACTAACTCCTAGAGAGTGTTTTGAGAGTAAAATCAAAGAGGGAAAAAGATCATGTTTTGAGTGAGTTTTTATCAAAGAGAAAAATATACACCACTCTAGTTTACACCCAAATTAGTTTCTTCCAAGTTCCCATATTCATATATCTTGCTTGGAAATTGGCATCGGGTTCATCTCTTCCGTTCAAAGAGAAGTTTCGGGTTTTCTTCTACATCCCATAAAGAAAGAAGAAGAGTTTTTGTTGTGGCATTACCCACTTGGAGAAAGGCTCCTTGCTCGGGTAACGGTGACCATATAAAGTCCGATCGATGGATTCTGAGACCGCGGTGGAGCTCTAAGGTTATCCGCTAGGAAGAGGTATTTACAAGAAGAAGCGTCGGAGCTTGTAAGGGATCGAGTCGTGTGTTGTAAGCCTTTCTCTCTTGAATTTGTAAATTCCGTAATTAGTGGATTTGTGGCTAGGGCCGTCCGAGGTTGTTTCCCGTTGTGGTTTTTTCCTCGTACATCTCGGCATAGTAGATTAATTATTTATTTTATCTTTTGCAAAATCACCTAGAACACATGCTTAGGTAATAGATTAAAAAAAAAATTCATTTAATCTCTACGTGTTTAATTTGAGTAATGTGTAGTTAACTTGGTTTAAGTGAAAATGAATTTAATGCGTTAATTTAATTTCACTCGGTTTAATTTTAATTTGTTTAAGAAAATTAAAATTTGGTAATTCGTTTGTTTGTGAACCATCACACTTCTTTACGCTTCCGCATCTTGAAATATATATATTAAAGGAAATAATATTTTAATTAAAAGAAAATTACAAAATTGGGGGCCTTCAAAGGAGTTTGAAGATGGGTTCGTAAATAGAAGTCAATTGACTGATGAACCGGCTTATATACTATAATTTTCCCAAGAATCCCCAAAAATCCTTCTTTGTTCAACGTAGTGGCATTTCGAGTATGATTTTAGTTTGACAGGGTCTGTCTTGACTCCCTTATGGCAAACCATGAACCACAAAAGCATTCCTTTGGTGATGCCGAAAACACATTTATGTGGCTTTAATCACATCTGGTATCGCCGCAGTCATTTAAAGAATTTCTAAATAAAGCGAACGTGATCTTCTCAGGTCTTAGACTTGATAATCATGTTGTCTATGTACGTTTCGACCTCTTTGTGTATCAAATCATGCAAGACGATTGTGGTAGCCTTTTGGTTTATAGCCGATGTGTTCTTGAGCCCAAATGGCACGACTGTGTAACAAAAGGTTACCTAAGGGATGATGAAGGCTATTTTTTCTTAATGATTATGGTCCATATTGATCTGATTATATTCGACGAATCCATCGATGAATGACTAGAAAGTATGACTGGCGGTGTTGTCCACAA
Organism: Sambucus nigra; assembly: GCA_949130495.1. Classification (NCBI taxonomy): domain Eukaryota; kingdom Viridiplantae; phylum Streptophyta; class Magnoliopsida; order Dipsacales; family Adoxaceae; genus Sambucus; species Sambucus nigra. The sequence goes on from OX422218.1 coordinate 246,627,933, forward strand.
TCATGTCGATGTTGAGCAGTGGGTAATTGTCCTTCAGAGATGCCTTATTCAATTCCCAGTAATCATATGTAGACTTTTCCCTTGATTTCGGTATGGGTACAATGTTCGCTAGCAATGTGGGATATTTGGTCACCCGGATTTAAGCATATTTTCAACTGCTTGATTACCTCTTCCATGACCTTAAGTAACCATTTGGGGCATAGCTTTCACAATTTTTATTTGATCATTTTGCATTATAAAAGAGTTGGAATCTCTTGTTACGCTATCTCGAGATTATTGTCGGGCATGTCGTCATAAAACCATGCGAAGATGTCCACAAATTCCTTTAGCAGCTCTTCGAATTGCGCGTGCTTATGATCATCAAGGGTGGGCCATATCCTAACCTCACGTTGTTGGCTACTAGAATTGAGATTAATAAAAATAGTTTCATCCTCATTATTTTAAACACGATTATGTTGTTTGTTATTAACCTTATTAAGATCAGTTAATAATTGTTCATTTGCAAAATCATCATCATCAAGAGTTTTATTAGAATCAAGACAATCAACGTAAGGCACAACAAGATACTCAAAATCCTTATTTATTTCAGTTTTAGGAAAAATAATATTGAGAAACTCATCAAAAGAGGTCTCAATTACATTGTTATAAAAAAAGGGAGGAACAATAATAGGGGAATAGAGAGGGTAAATACTTGGGTTGGGTTGTATTTCAGCAGGCATAACTGGTACAACATTCTAAAGGATGAGAGGTGCATTAACGTCCTTGATTAGAGTGGATGGGCCTAAGGATGTAGTGCCTGAAGATTATGTAAGAGTTTTATACAATAGCTCCAGTGTCTGCATACTGAATAAGTCTTCAGAGTCACTTCCTTTGGAGACCTCAGTAATTGTTATGGTTTTCTGAGTGAGAGGTTGCACTTGATGCTAGCAGTCTTCTACTTAGGAGTAGTTGTCTTAAAAGAATATTTTCACTCTAGCTTCATCTTCTTATTCACATGATCATACCATGGTTTAGGAAAGCCAAAAAAGGGGAAGTCTTCACTCTCTTTGATGAATCCTCCATTTAGAGAATCCCCCAAAACAGTATTAGCCTCTTCTAAACTTCTCTTCAACTGTGGTTGGTGGAGCATTCTGAGTACTTTTGGTGAAGGCTGATAGCCCACGACACATAGGGAAAAGGCCTTTTTTAGAACCATGGGTTTCAGTATCCCTTTTTGACGTCACCCCAACCTCATTATGGATATAAAGTGCATATTCTTGAACATCTATATCATGTTGACATTACTGTGAAGGATGTGCTCTAGACATACTCAGCCTTTGAAATCATCCCCTGCTAAAAGGGGAAGTGGGTCAACTCTGAAGTTGAAAATAAGCATGTCATGCGTCCCATGTTGTATTTCTAGTATTTGATTATTGGTGTTGGCATTTTAAGTACTATCATCGTCTTCCAAAATAGTAATGACTTTCCCCTTGGCGAATAATTTCAACTTCTGATGAAGGGAGGAGGATACACCTTGAATGATACGAAGCCACGATCGTCTGAGCAGCAGATTGAAGTATGCAGTTATGTCAGTAACTTGAAATTTAGCAACATGATTTATAAGGACAACCCCTATTATAAGTGTTATGGATCCCATCACTTCTCAACGGGTATTATTTATCGCATGCACTGCGATGGAAGTAGAAGTTAGGTGACTTACTTTCAACCTTAATGAATTTAAAGTTCATAATGGGCATATATTGATGGCTGGTCCATTATGAGTAAGTGAGAGAAGGATTGACTTTCCCATCACTTCAATAAAGATGTTGAGGGCATAGTTGTGATCTAGGATGATCTTCAGAATATCTTCTTCGGAGAAAGATAAGAGTCTAGTGGTGGTCAAAGATCCAACTAGGTTCTTAGATTCTTCTAGAGCGGTAGAAGGAAGGATTGTGGGTCTAGTCATCAACTTTATTTGAGCATTTCGATGTAATTGGGAAGACATGAAGAGTCCACACTAGGTAATATTAGCTTGAGTCTTATTGAGTTGGTCTAGGATCTTGCTTTCCTCGATGGTCATCTCCGACATGGGAAGTTCTTCGGCCACTCCATTTCTCTTATTTTTTTCTTAATGGCCGAGGGCTCGAATCTTGGTAGTGTCTCCCTGATCTGGTCATATGGTTTACGGATGCAGGGAAGAAAAAGAACCCCATTTTTTATCGATTTTTTGGTTGTACGGCTACTTTAATGATTTCCCCTAATAGGTCCTCGAACCGCACATACTGATTTCCAGATTGGCCTTTTCCTAACTTAGTTCATTATCAATGATGTGAAATTCATCCCCTCATCTGGTGGTGATGATGTCCTCCTGCCAAGAGAAGTCAATTCATTCCACAACCTCAATGGATTCTTCATATAAATCCACCCACGCAATGGGGAGGTGTGAGAACGAAGGGACCAACCACTGTTGATGCTTTAAAGTAGTGAGTATATCGAAAACTCTACAGATTTCACTGGTCTGTGGGAACATGTCTTCCACAATCTGCACTACATCATCCAAATTGATTTCATCCATGGGTGCCACCCAATTATCTGACTCCCGAGACCACTCTTGGTCTTCCATGAATAGAATGATGAATTTCTTACAGTCTATGGTCATTTTAGAGGGCAATTTTAGCTCGAAATCCAGGAGTTGATTCAAAAGAATCGATAAATCCATATCTCTTCCTTCGAACCTGGTGCTAGAGGAAATACAAACCCTCATGAGGAGTGGCAAATATGGGCAGACTTTGAGTGGTTTGGGTGAAAATATTGGTATTATGGGTCCTTTACTAGGCACAATTTGGGTATATGCATCAAATTCTGCGTCATTTACTAGGAATATGGCATTGGTATGGGTTAGAAGGGGTTATGAGTGGTGTTGGGTTTAGGATTAACTAGTCGGGCGATGATATCCAGGTCAATTAGACCCTAGATTACATTTCAAAGATGGAAGCATTGATCAATAGTATGACCATCATATTTGTGAAAGTCACAGTGGGCATCAGTTTTGATATTTTTGGGAAGTGGGTTTGGCAATGGATGAGGGTCTAAAGGTTTGATAAGTTTTCAGATTAGCAAGGCTTGGTAGACTTTAGAGAGGGGAGCATGGATCTCGATGTATTCTTTTGTGGCGGGGTTAAGGTGACTTTATGGTGACCAAGCGGTAGCAGACTGGGAGATATTGTTGATGGTTGAGACTGTGGCATTGGTAGGCATCTCATAATTTTTGGGAGTGAACTATCCGAACACTTTCTTTAGCTCAGCTTATGTCTTGGTAGCACTTTCTTTAATCTCGACATCTTCTTCCTGGAGAGCTAAAAAAGTGGGTAATACTGTCCATCGATAGTTTTTATGATAGGGGGTTAGAAATTCTTCATTACTATGTTGATTTGTTCTTCTCAGAGGGGCCAGTTAGTTATGGTAGAAACTTTCTCCCTCCACTATGAAGTTATTGACAGTTTCTCTGGGGTTCTTCTTGAGAATTTTTAAATCCCAGCATGTAATATCTAGTTATTCGTTGTACTTATATTATGACATGATTCTAGAGCAACATCCTCCCAACTACGAATTATAGATTCCTCGAAGGATGGAAACCAATGAAGTGCATAGTCCTTCAGAGTCTATTGGAACATCTGGGCCATTATTTCTTCAATGGAAGCAAAGAGAGTCAAGGCTCGGTGATATCTACAAAGGTGAATAATTGGGGGCCCACATCCCCAAAACTTCTCGATAGCTGGCCTCTTGAATTTCTCTTAAAACCTTACTTTAGGGCAGGAAGGCATGTGGGTGTATTCTATGTAGTTCCGAAATATCTTAACTTGGTAAAACTTCTTCGATAACATCTTCCTTTAACTTTTTCAATTCTTCCTCTTTGGGATCAATTGTGACTGGCAAGTTAGCCCATGGTTAGGTAAGGTTTGGCATAAGGAGTTGAGCTAGCGGCGGTCCATTGGTAGGTGGGGCACGCGGAGCATGCTGATATTATTTGGGAACCAAAATAGGCTCTAGAGAGGGAGGACCCATGGCAAGAGGAAAGACAAACTTGGGTTTTTTGGGAACTAGGACTCACTTTTGCTTCATGTCATGAACCTCAGTTTGAAGGTTATCAATCTTGGCACTGAGTTGAACTAGGACTGCCAACAGATCAGGTTGGACATTCGGTGCTTGATTTATTCTCCATGGACGAATGATGAAGGTGTATTTCGGACTCGGATGAAGCTGTGGGGAACCGACGAATTTTCAGGGTGATTTAAGGGAAGACCAAAGCTAATAGGGAGCCAGACCAAGAATCGGGTATGTAACCAACTTGAGAAGGAAAAAGATTCGAATTTATTTTTTTTGAAAAAGAGAAAGGAAAATGGTTGTTGTTTTGTTGAAGAGGAGGGAAACTGTTTTTGACATTTTTTGGTAAAAATAAGGAAAAATGTTTTTGGTATTTTGACGCAAAGGAGGAAAAATATTTTTAGTATTTTGACGAAAAGGAAGAAAAATGTTTTCAACCCTTTTGGTAAAAAGGAGGAAAAATGTTTTTGGTATTTTGACGAAAAGGAAGATTTTTTTTTTTTGACATTTTGGTAAAAACAAGAGGGAAAAACAAGAGAAGAGTATTAACATGATTATTATTATGTTTATGTTTTCACTTGTATTAGGTTTACTTAAATGCAAAATAAATGTCGAATAGGACCCAAACCTAGGAAAATTTGGGTTTGAAAAATAGGTAAGACCGGTTTGGACTTGTTTCTAGGCTCATGGATAGGGTCCTATTTTGAAAAAAAATACAAAATTGTGCAAAATTTTGGGCGGTGTACTGACCTGTCCTTGCGGCAAGGTTTCGTATGGTAACCGACAAACTAAATATGAGTGTCCTAGGTCCGACGCCTATATGAGGTTTATGGAGATGTTGGGTTAGTTGAAAGGTTCCCCCCTTTCGCATGACTTCCACGATATACTTATTAATTTTGAGGACAGTCGGTACATGTGGATAAGCTATTTGATATACCTGAGTGTACATGAATTACCTCACTATATACCTCGTGGGGACTATACGTGTGAGCGGAAATTTAATATACTTGACGTATGTGAACGAGTTTTGTGCTATATACCTCTCATCATGAGTTTGGTCAAGCGGTACGATGTGGGTGGAATCGTTGAATATACGTCAAAGGTACTAGGGCAATGGAAGGTGAGAGTAATATTGCTTAGGCTAACTATTATCTGATGGACAAAATTTTGGTCAATAGACATGCTGTTGGTCATGTAGTGTTCAAAATGCATAATTCTTGATTAGTGTATTATAGAGAGAGTATTTTATTTGGCATGATGATCACTATACTAATAGGAAAACATGTACAAGTACAATGAAAAGTTAATCTAGCATGGAGCATGAAGATTACACTAAGCATGGATACATGTGAGTGAGTGGAGTGTGAATATCTATAAGTGAATATGTGGCAGTGAACCTAAGCATGGATCAAGTACAAGTGGTTTGTGATAACTTCAAGTGAGCATGAATATATATATGGGTGATCAATGGTAGTGTGTGCTAGTGAAACCTAAGCGTGGAGGTTGTAAGTGGTATGTGAAAGCTGTGGATATAAGTGATCCTACATATAAGAGTAAGTGGCGTGAGGTGTACATGGAAGATATTTACAAGTGAGTGATGGTGAAAAGTTAGCATGAGATAAATATATACAAGTAATAAGTACAGAATAAAGGGTATATAGAGATAGGTGCATACGCACACAAGCGAAAAATGATAACACCCATGTAAACAGAGTCTATACCTCTTATGATAAGTAGTCCCAAGAGGAGTCTTCACTATGTCCATCCCTAGATGTTTCTTTTCTTTTCCTTCTCCTTCCTTGGCGGAGGTCTCAGCACTCACGTGCGCGCGTTTGGAGGGAGAGAAAAAGAATGTTCTCGCGCCCTTTTCTAGGAGGATCTCTTCAGTCGTCGTCAATGTGGGGTGAGATAGAGTCGTCATCCTATTTTGCACAAAGCATGCAAAACAAATGTTGCCAACTTGAGAAAATGGAATCAAAGACATACTAATGCTTGCAAAACTAATATTTCAAAGGTTCGGGGGCTAAGTTACGAAATGGGATGGTGTTAGGAACCCTTCTCACCCTTTCAGTCTCACATGGGCTTATGTTATGATTCTCATTGAAAAACTCTATGAACTATAAATGTGTGAATATATAAATAGAGAATAAAATTTTTCAACTCACGTCATGGAAAATGGCAGAGTGAGATCATCCGTAAGAGTCTTCCCAAAATAATAATTAAAAAATGCAATGTGTGTGCTTATCGGGATATCGATGGTTATGGTGAAACATTAATGTACGCGTTGGATAAAGCGTGAATAAGAATAAAAAATAAAATATATTGAAATAATACATGAGTAAAAAATGTAAAGAGGACTCGAGACGCCTACGTAGCCTAAAAAGGCATTAAAGTCCACGTAGTTCGCATGCAATACGACGATGGGGTTTATTCCATAAATCCAACCGGGGATTTTATTTAGATGTGTGTGTGTAGAAGGATATTTTGATTTGAGAAAATGTTATGAAGAATCCCATTTGGAATTTATTAGTAAAACCATCTTTTTCTTATTTTTTTTATAGAAATTATGTTATGTGCGATACTACTATTAAAAAGTGAAATTATTATTATGTATGGACTAACAAGGATGGAATGTTAAAGTAAATATTAGATAATTAATGAGAAAATAAGGAAATTTAAAATAGAGAGAATATGTTTGTACCTTCTTTGGAGGCTTAAAGATTGACTTTGATTATTGAAAAGGCTTCTTTGTAAGTGGATGAGGAATCTAGGATGAGAGGGAAGGGGATTTTGCTAAATTAGGTGTGAAAGTGATGGAAATGAAAGGTGGGAGGTTTCAAATAAGGAAACTTCACTGACTTTAGAAGAATGTTGCTGAGATTGCTGAAGTTGATGTTTCTGGGGTGCCTATCAAAGTGATCTCATGCCCTCCTCATATAGGGTCAAGGAGGGTTCTGGTCGATATTATCCTTGTGTTGCCTATCGACCGGTATCCCTAGACACACTGTCGATAGACAGGGAAATGGGTATGCCATCTGACAACCTCATGCATATTTCTCTAAAATGAATCCATAGTTCCAAATCATGCATGGGGCATACAGTTGGAAAGGGTATTTATATACCTTTAAGAATCCATCGGACGCTCTCGAGTTTTAGAGTTTAATTTGGTCAAATGAGGCTTAGAATCTCCCGATGGTCTTTTAGACATGAGATTCCTGAAGGAAAATGGGTCGTTCATTCGTACCGAAAGGCTGATTTGTACACGAGGTAGACCGTTGGAAAGGGTATTTAGTTCCCTTTAAAGATTCATTCAGTCTCATTCGAGATGAAGAGTGGACGGGAGTTAAACGGAGGCTGTGAGAACTTGGTGGCCTCTGGATCAATTTTTTAGGGGAAAATGGATGATTCCTCTGAACCCTAAGGCCAATTCATGCTCGGGTTAGACCAATTGAAGGGGTATTCAGATCCCTTCAAAGATTTATTGATCTTTCGCTTGGGTGAGGAAGTTTATTGGGGTCAAAATAGGGTTTGGGAGTCCCTGGTGTCCTCCAGACCAATGTTTGATAGTAAAATGGATCGTTCATCCTAATCATAAGGCCAATTCGCACATGATGAGGACCATTGGAAAAGAAATTCATAGGCCTTTAAAGATTCATTGAGATTTTAGCCTGACGAGAGGGTTAACTAGAGTCAAACGGAGCCTAACGGTGCCCAGTGGTCTCTAAATCGGTACTCAGAGTATGACCTTGGGTTTTATAGTGAATGGTGAAGTGCTTGGGACCTAAGAAGAGTCTTAAGGGGATTCTAGAATGTGGTGTCTACAAACATTATGCATATGCCCAAACTAAAAATTCCCCTGCAAATGCAACAATGCTGAAATTATTAGTGAGGATGGAAGTTGTTGTAAATGCTACCCTGGTTGGACCTCCTACTACTCAACCCTATCCCTATTCATTAATGAATGTTACATGTGGATATACTCACCACATACTAAACATATCCCCATAAAATCTACCGACCGTTAGCCTTGTTGGCCCTAGTGAGGCTACCCCTATATTTGGCTCTGTGACCCCTAATAACCCCGACCCAGTTAGCCTTCAGTCTCATTCCACTAGCCCTACTAGCCTTGAGGAGAAAGTTTTCATTCCTGATGTCCCTGTCTAATCTTCCATGACCCAACATGAATCCCTTATCCGAGTCCTCCTAATGGGAATCCCGGTTCGATTACTACAGTGCCCCACTAGCAGAGTTGCAACTAGTCTTGCCCTACTGGCTCGACTCTTTTGTCCTCTTTGATCCCCTCAGATGGAAGTGATGGTCGTAGATGTGGGGAAATATGGAATTAACGACATTAGTATAAGTTATCAATGTTGGGTTCCCCCAATAAATGCTAGCAGATCCTCCATGTAAGTCCATATATGAATTTGGGAATCTTCTTCTCATTGGTCTTCACCTCATTTGGCATAAAGTTCACCAGGCGAGTGAAATCCTCTTCATACTCAGCTATAGTCCGACCATCGTGCGAGAGATCTATAAATATCATCCTTATCTTCATCTGAATTGCTAAAAAAAGAACTTACGTTCAAATTGCACCCAAAACTCCTGAATTGTCATAACATCTCTCTTCTCCGATGTAATAATTGACTCCCACCATTAGAGAGTTGCTTCAACTAGCTTAAGAACAACTAGAAACTACTTCTAAGTGTTATTTCACTCCATCATATGTATATTCCTCTGTATGTCCTTCCATTGGGTAGTTGCTACTACATTTGCATTGCCCTGAAACTCCGAAGGATGGCCCTTATGGAAGACCTCCCTGACTCACTCCCACACTGATGGCATTGGGTAAGTCTTAATAAAGGGTTGTCATCATAGTGCAATTAACCGCCTATATTACTATAGATATGACCTCTACTGTGGTAAAAAACCCCTAAGCGGTCAGTGGCTCCGACTGAGCCTCCCACTATATGACCTTCCTTGTTGCACGTGCTAGTATACCTTTCCTCGTGTTTGGCATCTTAAACCAAACTGAAATTTTATGAGACTCATTTTAATTATATATAATAGTAGAATAACATAAATTTACAATATGAGACAACAATACTAATCATATGTCTATATATAAAAGAAACGCAATGATGGCAACGAAGGAAGTTCACATAAATCCTAAGGATAGTGGAACCTGATGCTATGATACCAACTGGGAAAACACGGCTATTCTAATATTGGGTGACCAACCCTTTATTAAAATAAAACTTGAATCCAGTATGGTTTCATTCTTAGCATCATTGTCACAACAAGCAATATAAATATAAAGGAATAAAAACCATACATCTCAATGAACAAAATAAAAAACATGCATAAATAAATAAACGTGAATAAAATATGCCATTATTCACTAATAGTAATCATCCAACTAAAATAAAAAGTGAATAATGAAATAACATCTCTGACATAAATTTAAATTCCTATCCAACTACGAGAATCACGCCCAAAAGGAAAAATCGGAATGAAAAGAATCTTATCCAGATAGAAAGAGCTGAGGCGGATAAGTAAATACTGTAGAGTCCACAACTACTGTAATGATAAGAAATATCAATCCCTGTTGTCCCTATTGCTACTTCACACCTACGATTTTCGAAAGAAACAGAATTTCCCGAGGGTCAGAGCTGAAAAATATTTGAAAATATTTTTCTAGCAATTAAATGCTTTAAATCAATAAAACACGCAGTGCATTACTTTCATAATTAATTAATTGATCGCAATCACATCAGATAAAATATCATCTCTCATCTTACATTTAAATTTTACTATTCTAATTATACTACCCAGTCTAACTAGGACAATAACTACTATCCAAGCCCTATACCGCTAATAGTCACCATTATCTAAGTACATACTACCCTCACTAGGTATACGTTCATGAATAACATCGTAGAGATACACGTGCTATAAATAAATGTGCACATAATATAATACCATAGCTACATTCAGACTATAAATAAATATACACACTATATCATATAAACATACATATATATCGCTCGATGTATACGTATAACTGTATCCCCAGAGCATGGACCTAGCGAATACATCCCTTATATGCTATTAGTCTCCAAGCATATCATGCATCACACTAAGACACCATATTGGAATCTCACCACTGAACCCAAACATAAACACATACAACTGGAGGCAGTCCTAAACATACGTTCGGGGGTCACAACTACACCCCAGTCGCAAACCAACACCTATCCTCACACATGGATAATGTCCATGCAACAGTACTATGACATGGGGAATCAATCCAACATCTACTGGTCAACACCAGGGTGGACTTTCCACTACAACAACCTCCTAACAATAGCCCTACCGAGTAGGTATGTTCAATACAAACAAGAACCAATCACAGAAACACACAGACACATGCACATACACACACACACACAAAGATATATATATATATATATATATATATATATATATATATACAAGTCATCCTAATACGTATATATATAATACTGACCTCGTACGCGATCCCATCATGTACTATTCCCCCAAATCTCAAAGTCCGAAATGACTTTTTGATTTTTCATATAAGTATTCACACACTTGAATTTCTCGATTCGTCTCACCCGAACCTATCAATTTGTTAACATATCACCCATATTATATCCTGGAAAACATTCCCCATTAGTTCTAATCTGTCCTAACCCCACCCTCGCGAAGCCCTTACGAACATTCCCTAAGATCTAATGACTTAAAATAATGCATAAAAATCTGGGTAAACCAAAAAACTGAATCAGTTTGTTTCGCTAACTTAACAGGTTAGGTAAAGCCAATCGGTTTAGCTTATAGGTTGCCAATCATCTTCTTCCTCGAGTTTTCTCCTTTAAAGCCCTCCAATCGAGGTCCCAAGCCTTCCAAAACCTTAAATTAATGCCCTGCATCAATATATTAATATTCCTTAAGCATTCTATGTAATGACCCCATTTTCTTATGCCAATATATAATTGTCTTCTTTCAATTTCGTCATACTTACTATCTAATAATGATATATTATTACATATATGATATTCCGAGTTCTTAATATGATAGATCCCATTTTTAAATTTGAAGAATCAACGATAAAATGGGTCAGATTGAGATTTTATGGCACATCCTAAGCTAAGTGATAAGTTTTGGGGTAGAAAATGTAATTTTATGAAACTTTAGGGACTTAGTTTTAATAAAGAAAGTTTCAGGGACCAAAATGAAAAATAAAAAGGGGCCTTTTCATAAATAAAATATTTTTAGGGACCTATAATAAATATTGAAAATGCCCTTCAGGTCCCTCAGGTCCGAAATGCCCTTCAGGTCCGAAATGACCCTTATACCCATAATACCTATCCACCTCGTGCTCGACACCTCGTGCTCGGTTTTGACACCTACACCGTACATGTGTCGTCGTTAGAGGAGAAGCCAAAACACGTGTCGTTGTTAAAGGAGAAGCTAAAACACATGTCGCACTCCGGTGAAATAAGACTACAAGACGCCTCCGTTACGCGACATGTCAACGCCGACTCCCATTGTAAAAGATTGATCAGCATGGACATGTGTCAACCCCGGGATATCTTTGGAAAACTATAAATAGGGCCTTTGGGGGATCATTTGAAACTCACACCAATTCCTTGAGAATTATAGAAAGAAATAGTGAGAAAAAGTGTGAGAAAGTTTAAGAAGAAGTTCTTAGGGATATTGATCTTAAGGTAATCTTAATGTTATAATGCATCTTTATAGTTTTAATTTATTATTTTATAGCTTTACTTAATAGTTATGCTGGTAAAATACAATAAAGAATTCACTAATCAAAACTTAAAATTTAGAACAAATCCATGTTGATTTTATAAACTTGTTTGAAATTATACGCTTTTAAAAATGATTCTTTTTAAAGAAATTGCTCGTTTTTATGGAATCCGATTAAAGTAATTCCAAAGTCAGGCCCGGTGAAGTTCTTTCTAGATGAGATGGTATTTAAGTGGTTCCCCTGTTACCCTCCATCTCTACTGGGAATGAATCCGGAAATGTTCTGTCTAGATGAGATGGTATTTAAGTGGTTCCCCTGTGACCCTCCATCTCTACTGGGAACCGACTGATGAGGAAAGACTATGAATTGAATTCTTCAATTACGATCAATGAGTTTTAAAAGTTAACAAATAGGGATTCAGTAATCCTTTAAAAGAAGTGGTTAGTATAGTATAAACTGGACCTTAGAATCTGTACTTACATCTTTATCAGATTAACGTGTGATCGAAGACCAATACCAGTAAATTTGACCTCCATTTTGGGTGAGTACTCTCACATTCCTTGTGTATTTTGATTATATGATATTATGCAAACTATATATATTTTGTGAACTTCTTTTATTCTCAAAATCCATGTGATACCGATGACTGATTCAATTGTGATATGTTTATATTTGTCCATATAAACATACCGAATAAAATGATTATTGAAAAGGATATTAAATATTGAAAATATGATTCGGCCTAAGGGACCTCTTTACTGACTGACCTTCCCAGCTGGGTTATCGCTGGTGTGCCCTAAATAAGGCGTTGTGACGAACTAGTTCGATTGACCCTCAACTACCGGGGTATAATACGGTAGAAGAATACGGTATTAGAGTGTACTTGGCCATCAAAATTATATGATTGAAAGAAAAAGATATCACATTTGATTTGTTACATTCGTCTTATTCTGAGCTATCCAATTGTGATATATATACTTTCATTTCAAAATATATATCTATTTACTGCAAGTTCCTCTCCATATATGTATATTCCTTCTCTTTTGACTTGAATAGGTATCTATTTTCTGAAAACCCTGGAATGTCTAGAGATTGAACCTCATTCGGCTTTTAGCTGATGTTGCATAAATAACCATTTTTCAGGAAACATTTAGGCTCACGGATGGAACGAAAATGGACTATATTGAAGATTTAGCTTTTAGAGGTCTTTTTGTAAAATGTTTATTTAGAGCATTTCTGGCTCTCTTAAAATAAGGTTTAACTCGTTGTTACTTTTAATATATATGAAGTTTCCTTTAGAAAGCTCTGATGACGTAATTCCTTTACTTTCAGTATTTTACGATTCATAACCATGTGATAATACATCCGTTGCATTTATTTAAGGAAACAATTAAATCGGAATTTTTGTTGCCTTGGTGGCATGTCAAGACACTCGTTCCCTAATACTATTTTGGGTTGGGGTCGTGACAGAGGTGGTATCAGAGCATAGGTTATGAACCCGTGGACTACTGAACATAAGTTTCGAACGTTATAGATTTTAAGTTTCCATACATAGGATATAGGATTAAATATCCGACTTATGTGATAACCCTCCACATGTATTTAAATATATATAAATTATTTATATATCATTGTTCTTCTAAATTGCACTCTTGGGCTAGTATAATACATCTTACGTTTGGCCATGACTGTAGAAAATGACCAAGGCAAGATCAACTCCAGGAACTAGTGGTTAGAGTATGGAAGGACTAGAAGGTGCATACAAGGCAATTGAATGTCTAGCAAGAATTGTGGAGCATCAAGTGAATAATGGAGCACCAAGGAATCTTGAACTAAATAGTTGTACTATTGAACAGTTCAAGAAGTTGAATCCGCCGTCTTTTAAAGGGACTCCTAACCCCACTGAAGCAGATAACTGGGTGATGCAAATGGAAAAGATGTTCGATGTTCTTAAGTGTACAGATGAACAACGGGTTTTATTTGGAACATTCATGTTAGAAGGTGAAGCCGAACATTGGTGGAGAATGACTAAGAGAATGCATGGGGAAAGGAATAATCCCATAGGTTAGAATGACTTATTAGTGATCTTCTACGAGAAATACTTTCCCAAAACGGTGCAAGACCAAAAAGCAGCTGACTTCATGGGTTTAGTTCAAGGAAATATGATGGTTAGTCAATATGAGGCAAAGTTTATTGAGTTATCCCGTTTTGCACCTCACGTTGTGATAACCGATGTTTTAAGATCCAAGAAGTTTGAATGTGGGTTAAGGTTGAATATTCGTAGCCGAATTTCCATCCTAAAGTTGACATCATATAATGACGTGGTGGCTAGGGCAACAATAGCTGAGAAGGATAGTGAAGAATATAATCAGGTTAGAGAGGGGAAGAGGAAGTTTGTAGAACATATAGGAAGGAACCCCAATAACAAACCCTTTAGGACTATACCTAATATAGGACAAACTTTAGTAAATAAACCCTTTAATGTTGATAAATGCCAACATTGTGGTAATATTCATAGAGGGCGACCGTGTTACCTAGAGACGGGAAGTTGCTTTGGGTGTGGCCAAAAGGGGCATAAAATGCGAGATTGTCCTAACAAAGGGAAGGCGGCAACAAAGACTTCTAATGACAATAAGGATCAGGGCAGACAAGGTAGAGTCTTTAATCTTTTCGATGCAAAGGCTTCTAATGCAGTAGTGTTAGGTACACTTTCTATATGTGCACAACCTTTTCAAGTTTTATTTGTGTCTGTGCGTTTTGTTAATCGCTTTCCTAATATTCCTGAATCCTTGAATCATATCATCTACTCCTTCGGGTGAGTTATTGACGGGAACATTAGTACATAAGTCTTGCCCTATAAATGTTAGTAGTCATAAACTATTCGCTGATTTGATAGTTTTAGACATAAGAGATTTTGAAGTCATTTTGGGGATGGATTGGTTAGCATCATATCATGCTAGGGTGGATTGTTTTAAGAAGAGAGTTATTTTCCAAATTCCTAACCAACCAGAATTCAGTTTTGAAGGAACTAGCATGTTATCTCCCATGCGTATTATCTCTGCAATGCAATCTTGTAGTTTTCTTAAGAAGGGATGTCAAGGATTCCTTGCCAGTGTTATTGATTTGCAAACAAAAGAGCCTAGTTTAGAAGATATTCCTATAGCTAGTATTTTTCCAGATATTTTTCCAGATGATTTGCCCAGTCTACCTCCTAGTAGAGAAGTAGAATATACCATTGACCTTGTTCCTGGAACCACACCAATCTCAAAACCACCTTACCTTTAGAATTAAGGGAATTAAAAGTTCAATTACAAGATCTGTTAGGCAAGGGTTTTATTAGACCTAGTATATCCCCTTAGGGTGCTCCAGTGTTATTTGTTAAAAAGAAGGATGGAACGATGAGGTTATGTATAGATTATCGTGAACTAAATAAGGTGACCATTAAGAATAAATACCCCTTACCTCGTATAGATGATTTGTTTGACCAACTTCAAGGTGCGCAAGTATTTTCAAAGATTGACCTTAGGTCAGGCTATCACCAATTGAAGATTAAAGATGAGGATATTTCGAAATCAGCTTTTCGTACTAGATATGGTCACTATGAATTTCTTGTGATGCCATTTGGATTAACTAATGCACCAGCCGCTTTTATGGATATGATGAATAGAGTGTTTAGGAAATATCTGGATCAGTGTGTGGTTGTTTTCATTGATGACATCCTTATTTATTTCAAAGGTATTGAAGAACACGAGAAGCATTTGGAGATAGTATTACAAATCCTTAGGAAAGAGAAATTATATGCGAAATTAAAGAAGTGTGAATTTTGGTTGCCTAGTGTTTCTTTTCTAGGACATGTCATATCCAAGGAGGGAGTGTCGGTTGATCCTCAAAAGATCGAGGCTATACTAGATTGGCCAAGACCAACTAATATGACGAAGATTCGTAGCTTCCTAGGATTAGCAGGTTATTATCGAAGATTTGTTGAAGGATTTTCTTGTATTGCCAAACCTCTGTCTAGGTTAACACAAAAGACGGTGAAATATGAATGGTCTGAGGAAGTTGAGAATAGTTTTCGAGAACTTAAGAACCGATTAGTAACTGCCCCAATTTTGACTATTCCTTTCGATACAGGAGGATTTGTGATTTATAGTGATGCTTCTAAAAATGGTTTGGGATGTGTGCTAATGCAAAATGGAAAAGTAGTAGCTTATGCCTTGAGACAGTTAAAACCACATGAGCAAAATTATCCAACCCATGACTTAGAATTAGCAGCGATAATTTTTGCTCTTAAGATTTGGAGACATTATTTGTATGGTGAGACTTGTGAGATTTATACCGATCATAAGAGTTTGAAATATATCTTTACTCATAAAGAATTGAACATGAGAGAAAGGAGGTGGTTAGAATTGATGAAGGATTATGATGTAAATATTCACTATCACCCGGGGAAAGCTAATGTAGTTGCCGACACTTTGAGTAGAAAGTCTACACCAAATTTAGCATGCCTTATTACCAGCCAGGAAGCTCTATTGAAATATTTGAGAAGTATGGAAATAGATGTACGTATTTATAGCGAAGGAGGAATAATCGCAAACTTACAAATACAAACCACGTTGATGGAAAGAATTAAAGTTGCATAAGTAAATGACCCACAACTGAAGAAGATTAAAGAAGAGGTTATTGAAGGGAAGAGAATTAAATTTACGATACGAGATGATATATTAAGGTTTGGAAATAGAGTCTGTATACCTGGTGATGCCCAACTAAAGAGGCAGATTTTGGAGGAAGCTCATTACTCGAGATTTACAGTTCATCCCGGAAATACCAAGATGTACAGAGATCTTCGAGAAGTGTTTTGGTGGAATAATATGAAAAGGGAGATAGCAGATTTTGTATCTCAGTGCTTGATCTGTCAACAAGTAAAAGATGAACATGAGAAACCATCAGGATTATTACAACTTTTACCAATCCCTGAGTGGAAATGGGAACATATTACCATCGATTTTGTGACAGGGCTACCAAGGAGTTCCAATGGTAATGATTCCATTTGGGTAATTATTAATAAGTTAACTAAATCTTCTCATTTTCTTGCCATTAAGATTATCCATTCCTTATAAAATCTAGCTAAATTATATATACGGGAAATTATTAAGCTTCATGGAACCCCAATTTAAATTGTTTCTGATCGTGACCCTAGATTCGTGTCTCGCTTTTGGAAAAGCCTACAAGTAGCCATGGGAACAAAACTGAAGTTCAGCACTACTTTTCATCCTCAAACAGAAGGAAAATCTGAAAGAACCATCCAAACCTTAGAGGATATGCTTAGGGCATGTGTACTTGAGTTGAAGGGGAATTGGGACGATCATTTATCGTTAGTGGAATTTGCATATAATAATAGCTATCAAGCAAGTATTTAAATGGCTCCGTATGAGGCACTCTATGTTAGAAGGTGTCGTTCTCCTTCATGTTGGGTAGAAGTTGGAGAAAGAAAATTATTGGGACCAGAACTGATTCAGGTCACAACAGAGAAAGTGAAATTGATACAAGACCGACTTCAAATCGCTCAAAGCCGTCAAAAGAGTTATGCTGACAATCGGCACCGACCGTTAGAATTCCAAAGAGGAGACTATGTTTTCTTACGAGTATCATCGATAAAGGGAGTAATCCAATTTGGGAAGAAAGGAAAGTTGAGTCCAAGATACATAGGACCTTTTGAAATCCTTGAAAGGATAGGTGTTATTGCTTATCGAATGGCCTTACCCCCTGAACTCTCTAGTGTGCATAATGTGTTTCATGTTTCAATGATGAAGAAATACATCCCTGATCCAGCACATATCTTAAGTCACGAGCCTCTTCAAGTTAGAGAAGATTTGACATACATTGAGCATCCAGTGGAAATCTTGGACCATAAAGATCAAATATTATGAACCAAGGTTATTCCACTAGTCAAAGTATTATGGCACAATCATTCTGTTGAAGAAGCAACATGGGAGCGGGAAGATGAAATAAAAGAGCGATATCCACACATTTTTGGAAATTAATGTAAGTAAAGTTTGGGGACCAAACTTGTTATAAGGAGGGTAGGATGTAATGACCCCATTTTCTTATGACAATATATAATTGTCTTCTTTTAATTTCATCATACTTACTATCTAATAATGATATATTATTACATATATGATATTTTGAGTTCTTAATATGATAGATCCCATTTTTAAATTTGAAGAATCAACGGTAAAATGGGTCAGATTGAGATTTTATGGCACATCCTAAGCTAAGTGATAAGTTTTGGGGTAGAAAATTTAATTTTATGAAACTTTAGGGACTTGGTTTTAATAAAGAAAGTTTCAGGGACCAAAATGAAAAATAAAAAGGGGCCTTTTCATAAATAAAATATTTTCAGGGACCTATAAGAAATATTGAAAATATATAGTGTGAAATTACCAAAATGCCCTTTAGGTCCGAAATGACCCTTATACCCTTAATACCTATCCACCTCGTGCTCGACACCTCATGCTCGGTTTTGACACCTCCACCGTACATGTGTCGTCGTTAAAGGAGAAGCCAAAACACGTGTCGTCAGTAGAGGAGAAGCTAAAACATGTGTCGCAGTCCGGTGAAATAAGACTGCAAGACGCCTCCGTTATGCGACACGTCAACGCTGACTCCCATTGTAAAAGCTTGGTCAGCATGGACATGTGTCAACCCCGGGATATCTTTGGAAAACTATAATAGGGCCTTTGGGGGATCATTTGAAACTCACACCAATTCCTTGAGAATTATAGAAACAAATAGTGAGAGAAAGTGTGAGAAAGTTTGAGAAGAAGTTCTTAGGGATATTCATCTTAAGGTAATCTTAATGTTATAATGAATCTTTATAGTTTTAATTTATTGTTTTATAGCTTTACTTAGTAGTTATGCTAGTAAAATACAATAAAAAATTCACTAATCAAAACTTAAAATTTAGAACAAATCCAAGTTGATTTTATAAACTTGTTTGGAATTATATGCTTTTAAAAATGATTCTTTTTAAAGAAATTGCCAATTATTATGGAATCCGATTTAAGTAATTCCAAAGTCAGGCCCGGTGAAGTTCTGTCTAGATGAGATGGTATTTAAGTGGTGCCCCTGTGACCCTCCATCTCGACTAGGAATGAATCCTGAAATGTTCTGTCTAGATGAGACGGTATTTATGTGGTGCCCTTGTGACCCTCCATCTCTACTGGGAATCAACTGATGAGGAAAGACTATGAATTGAATTCTTAACTTATGATCAATTATTTTTAAAAGTTAACAAATAGGTATTCAGTAATCCTTTAAAAGAAGAGGTTAGTACAGTATAAACTGGACCTTAGAATCTGTACTTAAATCTTTATCAGATTAACGTGTGATCGAAGACCAATACCAGTAAATTTGACCTCCATTTTGGGTGAGTACTCTCACATTCCTTGTGTATTTTGATTATATGATATGATGCAAACTATATATATTTTGTGAACTGCTTTTATTCTCAAAATCCATGTGATACCGATGACTGATTCAATTGTGATATGTTTATATTTGTCCATATAAACATACCGATTAAAATGATTATTGAAAAGGATATTGAATATTGAAAATATGATTCGGTCTAAGGGACCTCTTTACTGACTGACCTTCCCAGCTGGGTTATCGCTGGTGTGCCCTAAATAAGGCGTTGTGACGAACTAGTTCGATTAACCCTCAACTACCGGGGTATAATACAGTAGAAGAATACGGTATTAGAGTGTACTTGGCCATCAAAATGATATGTTTGAAAGAAAAAGATATCACATTTGATTTATTGCATTCGTCTTATTCTGAGCTATCCAATTGTGATATATATACTTTCGTTTC
This sequence comes from Sambucus nigra, assembly GCA_949130495.1. Taxonomy (NCBI): domain Eukaryota; kingdom Viridiplantae; phylum Streptophyta; class Magnoliopsida; order Dipsacales; family Adoxaceae; genus Sambucus; species Sambucus nigra. The sequence continues at coordinate 246,647,677 of OX422218.1, forward strand.
AAAATATATATCTATTTACTGCAAGCTGCTCTCCATATATGTATATGCCTTCTCTTTTAACTTGAATAGGTATCTATTTTCTGAAAACCTTGGAATGTCTGGAGATTGAACCTCATTCGGCTTTTAGCTGATGTTGCATAAATAACCATTTTTTAGGAAACGTTTAGGCTCACGGACGGAACGAAAATGGACTATATTGAAGATTTAGCTTTTAGAGCTCTTTTTGTAAAATGTTTATTTAGAGCATGTCTGGTTCTCTTGTAATAAGGTTTTAATTTTCTCTTAAGTTGTAACTCGTTGTTACTTTTAATATATATGAAGTTTCCTTTAGAAAGCTCTGATGACGTAATTCCTTTTCTTTCAGTATTTTACGACTGATAACTATGTGATAATACACCTGTTGCATTTATTTAAGGAAACAATTAAATCGGAATATTTGTTGCCTTGGTGGCATGTCAAGACACTCGTTCCCTAATACTATTTTGGGTCAGGGTCATGACATTCTAAATTCAATTTAAACCCCAATCCCTCATTGAATTTTCTAAAATGGGCATGAAAAGGATGGAAATGGAGGGTGGGGGAGAGGTTCCAATATTGACACCATGCTGACTTCGAGAGAATGTTGTTGATATCAGTCAGAGGGATGTTTTTGAAGTGCCTTCCGAAGGGAGCTCATGATCTCCTTATATAGGGTCAAGGGGGTGCCTATTGGTATTGTAATTAACCGTCCTATCGATAGGCAACCCAAGACACACTACCGATAGGTAGGCAAATGGGTTTTTCCATTTGGTAGTCTCATGAAGATTTTTTAGAAAAATGGTCGTAAACTGAAATCCATAAGTCTGGATCGTACACGGGGAATACTATTGGTAAGGGGATTCAGAGCCCTTCAAAAATCAATTGGGCCTCTCATGGGTTCAGCAGTTGACTATGATAAAATGGGACTCCAAAGCACCCCTATGGTTTATTCAACAAGAGATTCTCGGAGGGAAACGGATCGTTCGTCAAAATCGTAAGGCTGATTAAAGCATGGGATGGACCGTTGGAAAGGGTATTCAGAGCCGTTCAAGGATTCATTCAGTCTCATTCGAGTTGGAGAGTTGACCTTGGTCAAATGGCGCACTAAAACACCCAGTGACCCTTCGAAGTAAAATGGGTCATTGTAAAGGGGATTCAGAGCCCTTTAAAGATTAATTGAGCTTTTGCTCAGGCAAGGAAGTTGATTGGGTACAATAATGGGGGCTAAGAGCACCCGGTGGCCTCCAGATCAGTTTTGGACAATAAAACAAACCATTCATCTGAACCGTAAGGTTGATTTACGCAGAGGGAAGATCAGTAGAAATGGAATTTAGAGCCCTTCGAAGATTTATTGAGATTTTTCTCAGACGAGAGTGTGAACCAGAGTCAAACGGGGCCTAAGAGCTCTTGGTGGCCTCTAAATTGGTACTCAGACTATGCCCTAGGGTTTATGATGAATTGGTAGGTGCTAGGGACCTAAGGAGAGGCTTGCGGGGTCCTAGAATGTGGTGTCTATTGAGCCCCTCGATGGGTGAGCTTGGAATAAGTGAAAGAAGTTGAATAGTCACCACATGGATGTTTTGGGGAAAGATGTCAGTTAAGAGGACCTAAAGGGACAAGGATAACAGGTTCAAAGGGCCGAGGTCGATTCTAAATACCGGAGTTTATGTTTGGGATGATTGATTCTACAGGTCGAGGTTGATTTTTAGGACCTAAGATTAAGGAGACCAATTATGTGGGTCGAGGTCAATTCTGAGGACCTAATGTTGCGATGAACGATTCTGCCGGTCAAAATTAGTTCTGAGGACTTAAGGTTACGACGACCAATTTTATGGGACGAGGTTAATTCTGAGGACCTAAAGTTATGACGATCGATTTTGCGGGTTGAGGTCAATTCTGAAGACCTAAAGTTGTGACGACTAATTCTGCGGGCCGAGGTTAATTCTGAGGACTTAATGTTGTGCTGACCAATTCTGAGGGCTGATGTCAATTCTGAGGACCTAAGGTTGTGATGACCAATTTTGAGGGTCAAGGTCAATTTTGAGGAGCTAAAGTTGTGACAATCAACTTTACACGCCAAGGTCAATTATGGGGACCTAAAGTTAAAGGGACCGATTCTACGAGTTCAGGTTAATTCTAAGGACCTAAAGTCAAGGAAATCGATTCTCATGGTTGAGGTCAATTCTGAGGACTTAAAGTTATACGAGATCGATTATATTGGTCGAGGTCATTTCTGAGGACCTAAAGTTAAGACGACCAATTCTGAGGGTCGAGGTCAATTTGAGGACCTAAATTTGAGATGACTGATTCTGAGGGTCGAGGTCAATTTTGAGGAGCTATAGTTGTTATACGGGTATGTTTTCTCTCCTAGGAAAATTTCAAATTACAATGGGGATGCAGATTCACTTGTTATTCCACTAAGGGTTTTGTTGTTTTGAGACTTTACTAGGGAAAGACATCTGGCTAGGGATTATATCCCTTTGAGAGGAGGCAGCTTTGCTGAAGCAGAAATTCTCATGGTGAATGGATTGGGAGAGAGTTTAGTGTGGAAATTCCACTAGGAAATTTTATAATCTGGTGGGGAAGAATTTGATTTTGAGGTTTGGGCTCCGTTGGTGATGACTTAAGGTTTTAGAATTTCCACTGGGAATTATAGTGGACTTTGGGATGCAAGCGAACGATTTATGGAATGTGTTTAGGGTTTTATGATGGGGTAAGAGTGTAATATTAATCTGGATGGGGATTTTGGGAGCTTAAATGGTTTTCTTTGGTGAAGAAATGTTCTAATACTTGATTGGCATTTTTAGGGATTTTTCGAAGATTTTTTGGATTTTTCTAGCCTCTTTTATAAAAAGATTCAGGGGGTATGCCAATCGGTATGCTGTAGGGGTTGACGTTTGGCAATGGCACGAACTCCTATGCTTCCTTGTGAAGAGGAACATGTTGGTGTCGATCTGTATAAGTGGGGGTCTGCCAATCAACATGCCGTTTAGACTCCTATAAAAAGGGGGTGATCCCTCCGCAATTATCCCATATTTTTCCATCTGCATATTCTACTTTTTCTCTCTAAAATCCATTTCTAAGTCCTTCTTTCTTCATGACTTTAAATGGCATGTTATTCCAGTGAGGAATACAACGTGGAGTGGTTGAGTTTTGATTACTGGGTAGGCCTGGAGTGGCAAGCTAGGTTTCCCCTTTGTTTCGGCAATGAGAATGATTTTGACTTATTTGAGCCAGTAGCTGAGGATCTCTTTCATGTACGTGAGCCCTCACACCATCGTTGGTCCAGGGTGAGAAACCTAGTGGTTATGTAAGTATAGTGACCTTTGCCATTCTTTTTTCTTTTTCTTCTTTTCTTTATTTTCTTACGCTAATGAAAAGGTCTTTCATTTTGGTTTTGGCATACTGACATCTCCCCTTTGAGCATGCGTACAGGGGGATAACGGAGTTTAAGGATGTATGGGAAAGTCTTTTGGCAGTGGTGCACTATGCATTTATTTCTGTTGGCTTTGGCCGCCTCGCGATGAGACACCACGTTCTACTACGATTTTATACGCGTTGGGAGAGAGGTGGTTGGACACTACCACTACCGTTCACTTGGTCTTGGGGTATATGACTGTGAATCCCATCAACGTTCAGTAGATGCTGGGGATATATTGCAAGGAAGTGAAAATAAAGGTGGACCATACAGTGAGGTTGACGCTGGAGGTGATTCATGCAGCATTGGGGTTGTGGGTAGGATAGTTTCTAGAGATTATATATGCATTTCCTCTCTCACAGAGGTGCTCTTGAGTAGTAGGTTTGATGAGACTGATGGGCGGAAGGTGGGGTAGATGGTATTGTTATTTATTTTGCTTCTATTGGGTGGTTTTCTGGTGGCGATGTCATCCATCTTTGGTTCTTTCCCTTTTTGAGGATTTTTTTGAATGTATCGCTCTATAATTGGTGGAGCTTGACCTTGGAGACCCTTTACTCTTCTTTGTATTCATTCATCTGGTGCTATTGATAGACTTTTATAGGGCCACGTACCTTTTGGAGGTAATTCTCGCCTTTTCTTTTTATGTGTTTTCCTGTATTTTCCATTAGTTTCTCATTCGTTGATTCTTCTGCTTTCTGCATACATGGTTCTATGAGGTGATCGTGTTCAATTTGAGGTTGATAGGCCTAAAAGATGAGGACTTGGGGGACTTCAGCGAGATGTATTGGTGGCAGAAGTCCAAAAGGTGGTCGAACCAGTCCCTGTCCCTGGTGGCAGAGCAATAGGCTCTCAACACGTTGATGAGCGATCAAGTTATTCCCTTTTTCTTTTAATCCTTTTTGATAATTTCTTTGTTTGCACAAATATTGATCATTGTTGATAATTACAGGTTACCTATTTCCCCTAGGTGATAGCTCCTCAGCACACGTGGGTGATGAGAATGTGTGTGCATATGCGACGATTGATGGTGTATGAGTTCGGGTACTCCTGGTACCTAGGATAGAAGGTTGTGAAATAAATAGTGGATTATAAGGTCGCGATCCCATCGACAGTGCCTCCGATGTATATGAGGCAAGTGTGGGAGATGTCTCCGAGTTTAGGGAGGCGACGATGGTTAGTGAGGCTTATTCGCTTTACACGGACACGATGACAACCTATGACTACCTGGATTTCATGATGAGCTGGATAATGCATTTATGAATTTATGATAGGGTGAACATTCCTTCACCTCCTACGGCATTGGGCAGGGGTACTAGTAGTCCTGTAGGATCCACCATAGCATAAGTGGTACGTCATCGGGAGGCTCTACTTATTCAGGTCGCTCTGCCCTCCTGTAATTTTTTATTAACTAGAGGGGGATCACTGAGCCTGTCGCATCACCCTAATTCAGCAGATCTGGGGTTGATGGGGCTTAAGGAGGACTTCCTTCGGTTCGAGGTATATTTTTTTCTTTTGTTCCTTTCGCTTCATTTTTTCTATTTACTAACTGATTTTTTCTTTTGTTTCTATTTCTTTGCTTGCATCATGTTCAGGTGCCGACCACTAGGTTAAAGTATATCAGGGACTGAGTGGTTCCGTGACTGACTATGTCAAGGACTATGTTCCTTCTTGTCTGGTTTTTCCTATTAACTCAAATGAGGGATCACGCTCGGGGAGTGGAGGTTCTACAAGTCGTCGTTGAGGGAAGCGTGTTCATCGCAGGGATTTACTATTTAGAGAGAGTGTGTGAGATAATCATGCAATGTCAGTATATATATGAAAAATATTTTTGTTACTCATTCTTGTTTTGATGACTTATTCTACATGCACTTTATAATATGTTGTTGAGACTATAAAATGATGGGATATTTATTTAGAAACAAGATTAAATAACTCGAGGAAAAGACTTATGATGAGAAATGATGGGTAAAATGGATAAGTTAATAGGAAATAACCCCGGGTCTTAAAAAAGATTTATTTTTTGAGTTCTTTATTTTGACAAAAAAGGAAAGATAATTATTTCTAAAATAAAGGGGTTGTCGATGGGCATACCCCTTGTCCTTACTATCGGCATATGGGTCAACTCAAATCACCCTAAGGCTTTGATTGAACTTTCCTTCAGCCTAGAGTACTTTGTAGGGTAGGAATTCATTTAGACTCCTTATATCTATTATCTTTAATCAAGACTTTTGTGTATAAAAAGGGGGAAAGATGGTGTAGTTTTTAATTAATTCTCATTTTCTCCTCCTTCTTATATCTTTCTTTTTGTTCTGTTATTTCCCAAATGGCACTTCTAATGCATGTAGAATTCTCTTCCTACCTTCAAAGTCTAGAAGCCATGTGCCTGTATAACGTCGACTACGAAGCTTTGAACTTTCATCGACTCTCCTTATGGCGTAATCGAGCCATTGATTGGAACATATTGGCGATGGCGGTGCAATTCTGGTACCATGAAGACAACATATTTTGCTTTAGTGTAGATGATGTCTGTTCGACCTACGAAGAGTTCTCATCTATGTTGCAAAGTAATCCTAGTGAAGTGATGAGTAAGCCCAAATTTCTCGTTCTTCTCGAGCCTTATTGGCGGATTTTCTCAATATTTCTCCTTCAACGGCCTATCCATTAGTCATTCGGGGCATGATCTCTTTTTCTACTATCATGTATTATGTGCGTCTGAAGGATTTCAATAATGCGGGTCATGTTAGAGCTGTTGCCCTAGGCCTAACTTCAAATCTCTTGTTGGTGATAGGGGACCTAATGGTGAACCCTCATTTGGATGCAATCATAGCTTGGATGTCTTACCATCGCATTTTGGGAGATACTAGCAGAATCACTGAACGATCTTGATGCTTGGTGGGAAGGTTGCTCTGATTTTCTAAGAGGTATCTCAATGATGCTATTCATGTCGCTAGCTGAGAGATTCCATTTGGCAGTTCCTTCTGAATATCCCTTGGAATCCATGTGAAATTTCTTTACTCAATACTATATCTATTTTGGCCCATCTGTGGAGGACTGGGTTAATTGGTTCGTGGAGCATGAAGCTTGATGCCTTCGGTGGTTGATGCCAAGGTGGGGAGAGCTGCAGTCTGTTCTGGAACTAGGAGAATATTGGTATGTGTAATTAGTTGTCTTGTGACAAACATCATGTAGTTCTGTGTAGAAGGAAATTATTGTGTTTCATTTTGAAAGCAAAAGGTTTGTTAGAGGATCATGCCCCATGTAGTTATGTGTAGAAGGAAATGAAGAATTTTTATTTAGAATGGAAGGGAGATAAGAGTAGTCATATCACGTCGAGATTTCAGACTTAGGGTAAAACTTCTTGAGACTGTCCAGATTGACTGAACATGCCATCTCTTCTCCGTCAAGGTCATTGAGCATAGTGGCAGTGCCTAGCAGGACCTTTTTCACTGTATACGGGCCACTTCAGTTTGGCTAGAATTTCTCTCTGCGGTGCTAGACGGGTTCTATAATTTCTTTAAGTGTTAAGTCTCCTTCTTGGACACCACGGTCCTTGACTCTTCAGTTGAATGATCACATTATCCGGTGATGGTATCCTTGTATGTGATATAAATCCTTCAGTTTCTTTTCATCTAAGAGTGATAGTTTGTCAAAGAATCTCTAATACCAATCTTCCTCGCTGACTCTTCTTTCGAGCATAATGGGTACGGAAAGTATTTCTAGCTCAACGCATAGGACTTCTTTCCATGCCATATACTAAAGATTAATGGGTAGCTCGAGTAGATGTCCTGTCTGAAGTGCAGTATCCCCTGAGGGCATAAGGGATCCAATTGGAAACTCTCGGTCATTTTACTGATGATGGCTTTGAGGTTCTTGTTGGCGGCTTCAACTGCACAATTAGTTTGGGGTCGGTAGGGATAAGATCTATGCCTTTGAATTCCATATTCATCGTAACCTCACCCTTGAAATGTAACCCATTATCTAATACTACAAGGAAAAGTATCATTTATGTTAGTTTGAAAATTGAGATTATGTCAAACAATGTAAAATGACATAAATGATCTTTTGTAAAATATATTTATGGTAGTTAAGGATTTTTATCTAAATTTTGAGTAAAATTGAGATAAAAAAATAAACAATTTATCTTATCTTTATATATAGCTGACATATTTTTAGTCTTTAGTAATGTTAATACTTTAGTTAAAACTGAGATAATTGGAAAAATAATGGTCTTTCTTTCTTCACTCCTGCCTCTTTCGTCGAAATGTATTCATACTCCAAACCCATCGTACTATCTCTCATTCACCACAAAACAACTCTCACAGCATCTCTCTCGTATTCTCCACAAAACAACTCCCATCTTACACGATCTTGGCACCTATCATTTGTATGTACAATCAATTTCTCCTTTAGATTAATATTTAAGCTTTAATTTCTACCATATATTTTTCTAGGGTCTCCAAAGAAATCAGACACTCACTACATATTTATTTATAGCATTTTTTTAGAAACTGGACCCTAATTTTTACTATCTTACTCTCAAAGTTTCATGTTTGATGCAGATAGAGCTCAATCATCTAAACCCGTAACTCTATTCATTTTCTGGTTAGTAATGGTATATTATTTAGATTTCTTATTGGCATGTGTGTTTTTTGCTATTTAAAATTGAGTTTACGTAGCATTTTGTGTTTCTCAATTTTGTTTCAATTTTTTCAGTATTGCAGAATGTGGTTTCATCTTAATGCTTATTCCATATGAGCCTTAGAAGGTAGTGGTTTTATTGGTATAATTTTGTTTCCAAATTTAATTTCAGTATACCAATTTATTTCTTCATTTTTTGTAAGTTTTGATTGATGATTTGACTAAAATTTGGATCTTGTAGTTAAATAAAGTAAGTATGATGTTTTTCGAGGTTTTAGTGGGTGCTTTGATGTTTATATTGGCTGGAACTGTTATGTCCTTATTCATTTATGGATTTGTTATACCTTGAAAATGTGTGTTTTGTAGGGCCAAGATGCCTATCAAACACAATTTCTCACTTATACTTCCGTATGCCCATGCCAACAACATTTACTTTAGCATGTATCCATTAGTCGTAAGTTTCTAGTTATTGAATTTTTTTGGCATGTAACATGTTTGATAGTATGTCCCAAAGATATCATTTTTATGGTCTATAGTTATTAGGAAGTTTTTAGTTACTTCTCCCTCTTAAAATAAGCCTTGCTAAATTTAGTCGTTGAATAATTTTAAACCTGATTTCTTTTTTCTTCTTTAACAATGGATATCTCAAAATCTCTTAATCTGATTTTTATGTTTGGCATATTGCATTTCTTATTTTTATGGTGTAGTTCATATGATTTCTATATTTTGCTAACACACACATGCAACACACATACATTCTTACTAGCTTATGAATACATTGAAAAATATTTTGGAGTGCTGATAATCCTTGAAATGCGAAGTGTTCTCTTTGTTATGTGTATGATCATATTTTTATGAGAAGGTGGTACGTTTTGAAGGCAAGGCGATTCGTTAGGTCAATCATCGTGCGATAACAGGGATCTTGGTGTTGAAAATGGAGGAAATGATACATATGATGAATAACACATGATCTGCAGTATTGTTCTTATTTATTAATAATAGTTACGTCCAGCCAGTGTTCTTCAAAGATAACTATAATTAAACTTCACGTGTCTCTGTCATTGAGAATGGATTTAATTGGACTTAAGTACAAATTTATTTGTACAACTTTTTTATATATTTTTATTTCTAAACATATTTTACCCTTGATTCTTTGAAATTTAGTATTTGTACATTTCTCTAAGGGATATATGTTGATTATTAGTAATCCTAGGATTACTCTAAAGAGTTATAGGGCATATAAATCTCATTAACTCACATTTCATGTCTTTCGACTTAGATGTGCAAATATCTCAATTTCTCATTTAGAATGTTATTCTGATTATTATTTTAAGACATTTTGCAATTTACCATAATCGTAGAAGGGTCTAGTTTAAAATTTGGGTGTTCTTTTTAATGAAGAGTTCAACTTGGTAACTCAATCACCAAGTCAAATATAAGAATTTTTTCTTTTGATTTTTTCTCTTTTAAAAGGAAGTATTGACTTTAAAATCGAGAGAGTAATTGTGAGCCATACACTGGTCTAATTTGATGATATCATATTTGTGACACGGGTTTAGTATTACTGCCAAGTATTTCATTTCATTTCAGAGTATTAGAATAGTACGATATTGATACACACTTTTTGATTCTATAAAAACTTGAGGGAGCGTTTGAAAAGATGATCATTTCATTGTTCTAGGAGGGAAATGAGATTCAGTAAATCAATGTATGGTAATTCAAAACAGAAACTGGAATCCATGTGTTAAATATGAGGATGAGTTATCCAGTTTACGTATATATTGTTATTCTTCACAGATATTATTTTGGGATCAATGGAGATTTATACATCTTTAATGATGGGTTTTGAGGAAGGTGATGGAACAAAAAAAGGCAGTAATGCATAGGAAAATTGAAGGGAAGGAAGAAAGAGTGAGAACAAGTTGCATGTTGATTTTCGACTGGAATTTTAACAGAGTCAAAGTTTGTAGTTTAATTCGAGTGTAATCCATTTACCATCACCGTTGGCGTGGTGCAAAGTGTATCTCCTACAATGAGTATCTAAAGGAAACTAAGCAATGAAACCATCCCAAAAGGTGAAGAGAAGGTACTATGGCAGAAGCTTTAAGGCTTCAACACTATTTGAGTTTGTTGAGAATTTTTATGGAGGAAAGAGACGTTTCTCAAACATAATCTGATAAATTATTTTAAGTAGTTATTATAACGCTGAACTACATTCTGATGTTTTTTTAGTCTATGTGAAATGCATCCTCTATACTTTAGAATAAAAACCTATGGATTTTTATGTGACACCGTGAACAAAATCTATTTTCGGACAGTTATTATTCTTTGCATATGATCTCATTTTGGTGCATTATTCTCATTCGTATTTGTTAAGGATGCTCTAAGGTAACAGTGACAATGATAATTTGTATGGTTAAGGTTTTATGTATAATTTTATTATATGTAAATTCGATGGTTATATGTTTATTACCACAATGAGTACGAGTAGAAATATGAAACATCTTGATCTCATAAGAATATGGTGTGTGGGATTCTCTGCTTGTAGGGACAAATTCATATAGGTATTTGAGAAAATGCATCACTTAATTTATTCATATTATTACCAAATGATTCACATCAATGTTTAATTAATCTACTAGATAGGAACAAATAGATGGATGACTCTATAATACAAAAAGCTTTAATGTTATCTTTGATTTTCTAAACTTTGAGGAAATTTGAAATTTTATATCAAATGACTTTGTGGTGGGGGTCCTACCGTCCTTGTCAAAAGAATTCGTTCAAGTTGATCTCATCTGGCCAAAGTCTACTGAAATTTATAATTATGGCAGTCTTATCTCAAATTTTCATTTTGGGAGGCATATTTACAACTCTTCATAATGATGTCCAATCTATTTCATTTTAAAAATAATACAAGAACTATCTATTTATTTTTTGATTTATCCCTTAGGTGTTTATAAAATAGGTTTTTAGAAATTTTAAGTCGCTTACTTCTTGTAATGTATCTTTCAAAAAATGTGTAATCCTTGATAAATAAAAGGAGTGTTTTGGGATATTTTATTATTTTTTCTTACATTTAATTAATCATCACATTTATCTAGCTCAAAGATATGGCTAAGAGGTTGCCACCTTGCATTTATGCCATAATCATTAGGGCGATTTACTTCCTAAACATCTTGGAGCCAAAAGGCATTCACTGTCTGGATTCAGACAGAGAGTGTTACTTAAGATATGATTCGCTGAGAATCTCTTACTTGGAATCCCCTAAAAGAAGGGACTCTGCCTTGGAATGGACTCTTACTTGCCACCCCCCAAAGGATTCCCTGAACAACTCGTACTTAGCACCCCCTGAAGTTATGAATCAGGTATTAAATCTCTCTTTCCACTCTTCACAATTTTGAATTATAATATCTTTGATGCACCCTATTTAAAATCTTGTTTAAAGATTAACAATCAATGGAAAACAAACTTACCTATTTATGTCATTACTATTATAAAATTACAACTAAACTTCTTCATAGAATCACCATATAGAATCACTTCTTAGGTGAAAATGGATTTATTAGCAGGTCCTTGTGACCTTTGTGAGTTAGAAGATGGTCACTACATACCTACGATATTTATTGCTGAATGTGAGGTCAACTTTCCTCCCAATCATTTATTTCTAGAATTTTGTCAATATTTTGATATAGTCCCTACTCAAGTGACCCCAAACACTTGTAGCATTGTAAATGGAGTAAGCCTCATTAATTAATGGTATGGGATAAATATACGAATAAAGGAATTGATGTATGATTACATTTGGGGAACCACAAATGAGAATATTTATTACCAGAACACGAGACTCTCAAACAGAGCCCTTGTCGTGAACTTATCTCATTTTAATAAGGACTATTGGGATCATTATCTAATAGTGAAGGATTGGAAGTTTTCCATGAGGGTGAAGATTACACTGGACCTCATTTCCCTCAAGAAATCCAGGGCATAGGTCATCACTCACACACACATATAAATGTTTCCATCTTTTTGGACCTTCTTTTGATTTTATTAATAATTGCATACTCCTATCTTTATATTTAGTAGAAAAAAGGAACAACGATATACTCGGATGGTTGAAGTCAGTTTTGCTAACCTCGAGATCATTTGGTCTATTCAATAGAGGATTGGTGAAGATCATCCTCATTCAACTTCTATTTTTCTCGAATACCATAGCTTTGTCATCTCTTTCATTACTATCCCTACAGAAGACCTTCCAATAGCTCCTATCATCCCATAGGACCCTGACTCATCCTATTTTGGTGCTATATTTGAATCATTCCCATAAGTAGAAAGGAATTCCTCTTTATTAAGAACTTCTCCATCCTTCAAGTCTCTTGACATATCCTTTGTTCCTACCAATGTTTGCTCTATAGAGTTGCTAAGAGAAAATTCCCTAACCTCTTGGATGGCTCTATGTCCACCATGTTGTTGGAAAGAAGTCTGACTGTGGGGGTTCCAACTAACCCATTATGGTGGAAATTTCTCCGAGAAAAAATTAAGAGCCCCAATTTAAGAGGTTAAAGAGAGATCTAGCCCCCACCTTGGAGTTGGCCAAAAAAGGGTCTATCGACAAGGGCAAAGGCACAAAATAATCTATTATTATGAATCCTAGGCTTTCACAAGGTCTGATTAGGGTTAAAATTATTTTGGCTGATGAAGCTACAGTGTCTTCTCTTTTTCACGCAAGGCTGGTTGATTGGGCTACCCATAATTTGGCTCTTGTGAGTAATGCTTACTGTTTTTTGATGTATAACACTTTTTACCATTATTGCTAATTCACTTTTTGTGACATTCATTTTTATAGTTCTTGGTTGACTATGACCAGTTACTGATGAGGAACAACAAGTTGAAGGGGTCTTCTTTTGATGTGGAAGCATCTTTTAATGGATTACATAAATCCTTGAAGGTTGTCAATAATGCCCACAAGGATGATAAAAAAATGATACAATGAATGTGGTGGAGGATGGTAAGACTCAATAGAACAAGCTGAAAAGGATGCTAAAAATATGGTCGAGAATGCTGAGAAGGTGGCCGAGAAGGCCGAGAAAGTGGCCGACCTGGCCTTCATCCAGGTTACCAAGATGAAGGCCAAGGTTAAAAAGGACAAAGAAGATGCCTGTATAATAGAATAAAACAAGGCATTTTTTTACTGCTTCTTTCTAAGTCAAGTATCTAAAGAAGTCCTCTTTCAAGAAGGATTGGGATACTGCTCTATCCTAGGTCGGCACGGCTACTGGTTCATAATTATTTCTTTAACATAACCCACGTACTCTTCCACAAATTAAGTAGGTGGTTGATGATGATAAAGATATGGATGAATCCGTGGTGCTCAAGTACTAGGGGTATTGGCTACCCTAAGGTGAAATGACCGTTGATAAGGAGATGGTGTAGTGATAGGGATGTGTATTTTTTTATCTATTTCCCCAAAATCTCCTCAATCGTACTATTTTCACATTTTTAATCAAATTCTACCTTTACCAGACATAGTCTTGAACAATTTAGCACACTCCTTATTTTATTATGTTTTTACTTATGTACCATCATATTTATTTCAGTTTGACTTTAAAATGGCTAATATGGTCACCATTAAAAATGAACTGCACCTGAGGAGTAATCAACTATTTGATATTGGCCACAAAGAAATAAATGAGGAAGAGGTGGGGAAACTTCTCGGCTTGGATGTATATAACCAAGCCAAAGATGCGTATCTAAGTATAAACATGTTGTTTCATCAATCTGTAGAGACCAATGCCTATTATTATGAGATGACCCTCATGTTCCAGCAAAACTTTAAGGATGTTGTTGAAAGCAAATATGCCAATTACAAGAGGAAGTTTTCCATTCTATAGAGCGACATTGGATTTAATCAGAAACTACAACATTTGGTTTGACATACTCTAAAAACAAGTTTGTGTTGCAATCAAATATGAAGAGTGATCGGGAGGTGGAATATCTTCTTGAACAAGATAATAATCTATTATAGGATGAGTTGAAAGGCCTCAAGAAGTTAACTACAATCGATCGAAGCAAAGGAGTTTCCTTTCTAGAGTAGGAGAGTGACCGCCTAATGGAAAAGGTGGAGCAGTTGAGGAAATTAAAAGATGATAAGCTATGGTATTGGCCTGACCCCGGTTGTCTGGACCACCCTAATACTCGTTTCCAATTGGATGCCTCTTGGGTTCCTTCATATGTGATCTCTATGAGCTTGATGAGGAAGTACCTTGAGGACTGTGGTTTTCATGGTGATGATGTTCTTAGCTAACCATTTCATTTGGTGAATAAGATAAGTTATAGTGGTCAATCAAGGCTAAGGGATTCGAGCACATATGTTACTCCTTACTCCCTCGGTGTTTCCACTTTTGGAATGGAGAAGGCATTGGGCAAACATCCTTCCGATATGGCATAGATAGTTAATATGTAGTTGTAATTTTAATTTGCTGGCTATTTTTCTATAATAAAACTTTGAACTCTTGAGCATCTGGATTAATATATTGATTGTTGATTATGTAATACTAGCCAACCAGTAGTTTAGTCTTATGATTGTATGTTTGTCCAACTAATCTGCCGTACTAGTTGATAGTTTGGTTGAACCTAGGTCATCCAACCTTTGGTTCCACTAATGTGTAATTATTTGTGGTCGTTTTAATGAATCTTGTCGTTATAACCAAGTTCTATCATTAGTAACCTATGGTGACCAAATGTGTTATGATTATTCCTTAATTTGGTTTGGTAAAACTTCTTATTCTTAACCTTGTGGGTTCATACATGAAGTTTTCTGATTATAACTTCTTTCTCTTGACCTTGTGGGATGATACATGAAGTATTCTTCTTATGACTTCTTATTCTTGACCTTGTGGGGTCATACATGAAGTCAAATTTTTGTCTTGTCCAAAGACAAAGTTATATGTGAAATTTAGAGATGTGAAGTTTCAAAAAAAATCATTGTATCCATTGTATTTTGAGGTTGCTATTTTGAGATTGCTTTTAAAGGAGGGTAGTTGTACTGGGGTCTATGAAGAACTGGGACAGGTGAGGCGTGATCTTTTCCACAGATGATGTCTTCAAGGCCTTCAAAGTCTCTAGAGCAACTATGAGGGAAGACCTTATATTTCTTATAATAATGGAGCTCTTTTGTAACTTTATTTCTTAAAAAGAGAGTAATGAGTAGCAAATTGTATAACAATGATAATTTCTAAGAGAGATAGAGGGGGAGAGAGATCTCCTGAAAGTGATGGTTGTAAAGGGAGTGAAGAGACAAGAACTTTGACACTTAAGAGAGAGCATGGGGAGAATACTTTTTTAGTGTGATTTTGACAGAGTAACCATGCTAACTTGAGTTTTTTGTGCTGTCTTGACCTTATCTAAAGTTCCTATTTATAGGTAGATAGTAGGGATATTTAGGCGCCAAAATAAGGCACTCTTACAAACATGTTATGTAATGTACATTTCGTCTTTGTTTGCCTGTTAGCTGCAGGCCCCCTCTGACGGACGACACCTGGTGCATACTAAATTCAAAAAGAAAATATGTCGGCTAATAGTGTCAAAGTGTGTGATTTGGTAAATATCCTTTCAAATGGTAAATTGTTGTACAAACTTCTGTAATAATTTATGAGTGGCCTTGAGTGTCAATCACTAGTGGTCATTTAGAAAATACGTATATGAGTAGCCTCTTGGATACTCACTTATTTATTCTAAGTGTGGGCTGTGTGAGTTATTGAGTGACCTCTACTAGTATTCTCTATATCCAAAAGTGCCAAGTGGTTGGGCTTTGGCTTTTCCCAATAATCCATGTCTCTCAACCACCAAATCAAAACTCCTTGGAGATCCTAACTAGCCTTCTCGAGCCCTGCTTACTCGCTCATGGATACTTGTGTGAAACAAACAATAATCTTAGTAACTATTTAAACGAGACTTGTGAGAATCCCCTCAAAATTTTTTATCTACTCACACAATTCATCTTTTGTCTTGGGGTTTCTCGTTGAGCATTCCCTCACCATTTTCATTTGGCCTTTCACTGTTTAACTTATGCTTTCCCACTGTAACCCTTCTTGACAATATTTCTCATTTAAGGCCTTGAGCCCCTTATGGTGGACCCTCTCATCTAGCTCTCTGTCTTGGGCCATTTTGGGGGTGGATCCCCTCGTGGTGGACCCTGTATTTCAAACCTCTATCTCGATCAATTTTAAGGATGAAGCACCTCAGGGTGGACCCTCTAGTCCTTAAGCTCCCTCGCCCTATTAGGCCTGTTTGTGAGAAGGCAAGTGGTTACCCCTATACATCATCCCCCTCGTGCAAAAGTATCTGTGTCGGGTATACCAAAGGTTTTTGCACAAAATAATCATTACTTTGTCTAGGAATTCGAAGGGGTTTGTTCAATCCTATCATTACATTTCTTAGGATTAACAGCCCTGAACACATCAACCTTAATTTGTTGTCTCGAGGAGACACGTGTCTGCTTAGAAATAGGCATCCCTTCATTCCATAAATCATTTTATCCCCTTTTATCTGTCAAAAAATGTGCCCTTATCTTGTTATAAAACCCTATTTTCAAAATATTTTACTTTACCGTTGGCATTTGTAAACTTGTGTTTACAAAGCTTTTGGAGAGAGAAATTGTTCATCCTCCAAAAACCTCCATATCTTTTCATCCAAAACCTACACTATTTCAATGGAGTTATTGTCTAGGGTTTCTTCTTCCTCTATCTCTACTTCCACCAGGGAGATTCTCGTTGGTTTAATGCATATTCAAGTGACGGTTTCCACCGTACTCACCACGGGTTACACCACCGTGGTCTCCACCGTCGTTCCTTACACCACCCTTGATAGTGGGTATGGGGGTGCTTCCTCAAACACTGTCTCCCTCTCAAGGGCATAAAGAGAATATCTTGAAAATCACTCAAAGTGTTCCTTTAGCTTTTACCACCTTGTCCCCTATTTTAGGGAAAGGGACACCTTCATAGACGGTCTGTAGAAATTGGAGGAATACTTCATGGTCATGGTAAGCGAGAAAACCTTCTTGGGTTTTATTGAGTCTGTTGATCCCCCCATTATTTTGGCTGACAGTATTTTGAGGGTGTGAGTGGATAGGGCTAATTTACGATATTACAACACAAACATGGATGTCTATGGGGGTGAACCTCATGAGTGGGACCTTTGGGTAGACAATGTTCTAATTGAGCCTTATCACAAGTCTATCATTGAGAAACTAAATTTGATGAGAACCCTTGAAAGCTTAAAGGCTTGTACTATAGCCAAGCACTCCATCACTCTCAACCTCTTGGCCTCTCACTGGACTATTGACTCACAAACTTTTATCACTAACTGGGGTGAATTTCTATCACCTTGGAAGATATTTGTGAGTTAACTGGCCTTCCCCTCTTGGGAAACCATGTGTTCACATATGACTATGAATACGATGTGGAGATAAAAAAATGTTTGAGGGGATATATTAATCCTTATCAGAATGTCCTCGCTATGTATCCATTAACAAAACAGGATCCAATAAATATTCCTTTGCTAAGTGGCAAAGGTATTAATTTACGGAATTTAAGCTTACCCCAATAGAAGGCAGTTTGACTAGGGCCCCCTCAAGCCAAGATTGACCCAATATCATTATCTTTCTCATTTGTAAGATTTTTTTATCACTTTCCTGAGTAGATTTTGTTTCAAGGTAGTCCAAGAGACTCCCCTCATGAGTTGTTATTTCTCCTGGGACTTAGGCTTGCTCGAGTGACGGTTGTTTCCCTCACAGTGCTTACATTAGATTCTCTCTATACTTGGTTAGATTCCCTCCATGTGGATATATAACGATCTTATCGCCGTTATGATGTGACCAATTTTGGAAATTCTTGTATTTTGATGGCCATTTTGTTCGAGAGGTTTCCTAACATTTCCCCAAAGGGTCGTCAGTTACACAACAGTGCTACTCACACTATTAGACGACACAAAAAATATCCAAAGAAAGTTGTGGGTCCCCTGATTGAAAATATTGATGAATTTTTATTTCACTCCTAATGTAAGCGATGGGGTCTTTTCGTGGTGCTTCTTCACAGCTTCACCTCATAACTTTTATCGTCCTGCAGATTTGGAGTCAGTGGCAGACTGTCCTCACATTTTTGTAATGGGTATGGCTCTTCCTTGCTTACTCCCTTTGCTTACTGAACTTAGACAAGGAGTTGAATTTTATCATTCAGAGAGGATGAGAAGATAATTTGGATATGACCAAGGACTTTATGCCCCCACTTACCCTCGAGAACTGAGACCACTGAACTATATTCGAAGGCATACTTTAATTTCACTTGTGAAGGGATTATCTAAAGGATTGATAACTTTGGTGGCTTCTTTATACCTGCTCGTGATGATATCTATCGTTTAGTCACTCATTGTTTTCTCTGTGGCAACGTCAAATTTCACTTATCAAAAATTGTATCTAGGATGTGCCCCACGAAACAATCCCCATAAAAATTACACTCAATGATAAATACTTGGGTAAAAGGACCCAGAAAGAGTTATGGTTTTGCAGCACAGTCACAAAGACTCCCCTCCAATAGGTCACTCTTATCCTAGTAAGTCCTCTGAGTGCAGAATATATTTATGCAAAGCATCCTGGGACCCAACCAAACAAGGTCAAAGGAAAGGGGAAAGCTAATTTTAAGTCCCCCTCAAAGAGAAAATATGCAGACGTTGATGTGTTAAAAACTTATTCTTGCACCCATTGATACTCCTTTTACTCTTCCTTATCCTATGAGGACTAGGGCTAGCAACAAGAATAAGAGGAGTACTGTTGATCCTGCTACTCCTTCCTATGTTCAAGAACAAGAGTCATGCACTGATACTCTTGAGGAGAATTATCAGACCATCCGTGCCAAGGATTCAGGAACCATCCCTCTCATCAGTCCCCTTAAAAAAAGGTACTCTATCTAATTCCCTTTTACTTAGTGAAATTAGCATTCATGAAGTTTTAAATGCTCTAGTTGATTATGGAATCATCCCTTCCTATGATGATGACAGTTCTTCTTCAAATCACATTAGTGTCATTGATACTCACCAAGATCATTGGTCTGACATTTGTTCTTTATTATCAACTTTGAGGGGTTCTAATGGGGAGCAGGAGGATGTTGTGTTATACTCTCCTTCTGCTTCCAGCCCCTCCAATGGGCAACTTCCTTATGGGTAATCTCCTCGCCCTTCCACTGTAAGTGCTTTTGTCATTTCTTGCATTGTTTCCTAAGTTTGAACTTTGTTTATCCCTTTGAATAGGCTATTTCTATAGGATGACTGGACCCTCAGAACGAAGGACCATCTCCTTATCTTCACGTACTTCTATTCATCGAGCTTCCTTTCTATCCGAGGAACTCCATGGTTGTTTTCTCTTTAAGTCTTGCTCGAGAGGTTTGTTTTAAAAACTTTTAATGCTCACATATGTTTTTATCCATTAACTACCATTGACATTTTATGTCTTTATTTGTTCTACGGATTTCCATTATGTTACCCACTTCTGCAAGGGGGTCTTCTGTTACCTCTCACACTATGCAGGTACTCACCTATGTTTTCAAATACTTATCTTTTCAAGCTTCTTCATTTGTTAGCTCATGACTGCTCTTGTTAACTTATTTGCACATTTGTCTCCCTAACAAGTGATTATAGCTGCTAGTCCACCTGCCTAGCCTCCACCTTTTTCTTCAAATGGCATTTCTATTATTAGTAACTCTATTACCCTACTATTAGAGGCACTCCTTAGTGTTTTCTTTTACATGGCTTCTGGCTCCTATTTGTGATCATTCTCACTATGGCTTTTCTATATTTGAAATTTATATTGTAGGGCTCCCTTTCAGACAAACCTGCCACTTATGAGGGAATACTCCTATCTATAGAAGTTGTTACTCCTAGATTTCCCCTTCTGTAATAATATCTATTCCCAGAGTCTGTCTACCCCTAGATCGCAGTCCATTGGTTCATCCACTTCCCAACAAGCTTGTCTATAGTATGTCTATGGGTGAACCTATTTCATAGGTTTCTATTTCAATGTAGGTATTTATCTATCTCGAATTGTTGTACATATATATATTCTTGTTCTCTTTTCTAACAAACTATTTATTAGCAGGTTGGTACCAGCACCCATGTGGTCCTTAATGTTGATTTGAGACCCTCTCCCCCTCTTAGGGTTCAGGTATTTAGACTTTATTATTTTTGTTCTATGATAGCTCATTATTCTATATTTACTTGAGTTGTTATCTTATTCCTATTTTTTTATCTTTTAGGCCAACGTCATCATCTCGCCACCAACTATCTCTGCAGTTGGTGTACAGGTGAGCAGCTCAGCTATCACTCCACCTCATGTAGTTTATTTCTCCTACTAGGCTTTCTATACTTGCAATTCTTTCTTTATTTTAGAATATCTCAAATCATTTCCTTTACTACTTTCGAGGTGATCCCCTCCTAGGTCCCTATTTCATTGGAACCCCTTTGATCTTACATACGATCTCTTCCACATTAGAGGTCTCTCAAGTACATTATCATCCTTGTTATTTCATTTATCTTACCCTTTTGCTGTGTAAGATACCTTGATGATTTATTCCTTATTTCTTTATTCTCTGGGCTGGCACTATTGCTGAGATCCCTTTTTTGTAGGACATGTCATAAGCTCTGCGGATGTGACTCCTCAGGTACTCATTTTGACACCTCTGTTTGCTAGAATTACTTTTTTGCACAAGTAGTTTACTTACACGTCTATGTTTTTTTGACTTTAGGCTAGTGTGGTTGAGGTCCTTATGTCTGCGGGATACCCCGTTAGTAATGTAGAGGATATTCCTCATGCACTTATTTAAATATGCTTTTTTCCATTCTGACTTGCTTTCTTCTACACAAGTGTTTGCTAACGCTTTCATGTTTCCTTGCTTTCAGGTCAGCGGTGCGAGTATTCATATGATTCTGGAACAACCTGGGGAGGTTGTTATGAGTGAGGTATTATGCTTTTATACCTTATTCACTCTTTTCTTTTTTCCCTTGATTTTTTTCTTCTTTCTTTTAGTGAGTAAGTTTCTTACCATCGCAAACCTGTTTCCCTGTTTTCAAGTTAGAGAGCCAAGAGTTCTAATATCGATGGAATAGACCGAAAGTGTTTTATCGGTCACTCCTCGGTAATTATACTATAATATCTGACTAATTCTGAATGTGCTTTTAGAATCTTGCTTTCGGACAAGCAAGTCCCCTAATATCATTACATTTGTTCTGTCTTTACTAGGTTGGCACAGCACATATAGGTGGGCCCTCCCGATTTGCGCGTAGCATTCTCTGCCCTTTGGGTCTGGGGATAAACTCTTCACCGTCTGTTTCTTTTCTAAGTGAATTTATTTGCCTATTATTCTTGTTTTCTTGAACTATTCTTTCTATGCTCTTTGTTTTCAGGATCCTATGAGCGAGCCTATTGAGGGGCCTAACTTTGAGGCCACTCATTCTAATGGTACTGAGGGTTTGAGCAAGGATTCCTCATTTATCCCTTCTAATCTTGAGTCATGGAGAACACATGTTATGAAAACATTGAGGTTGAGGCTCCTGAGATCTTCATAAGGGATCTATGGTACGAGGAGCAACCTAAGAGGCTTAGGAGCCACTAGAAGTAGGTGTTGGAGCTGATCCTATAACATCATATTGAGACTTTTACATCTCATAGTGTTATTAACATCGACATACTTACGTCATTCAACCTAAAGGCCCTTTCTATCCATATTCATCACTTCCTATCTACTTCACCTACAGAGCTGACCAATGCTAGGATGTCATTACTTCTGCAAGATCTTGATGATCTTCAAAGAGTTTATTATTTTCAGTTAGACTAGCTCAACACTGCATTTTTCCACTTCCTGAGTGTTCCTTTTAGACAGATAACGAGGCTTCATGTGTCAATGCTGTTTAGATCTCAGCGGCACCAGGCTGAGACCACTCGGATTCGATGTCAGATTCAATTGATAGAGGCCAAGGTTTCCAAACTTGAGGTTGGTGACACAGATGACGAGGCTAAGATAGCCAGGCTGGAGGATTAGTTCATTCAAGAGGCGGGTCCCTCTTAAGCTGACATGCACTCACGAGAGGATCTCTTTTTTTTTATCTAGTTGACATGTTTTGAGATGTAAGCCTTTATTGTCTATGATTTCTTCATTTTTTTGTATATTTAACGGTTGTTCAAGATTAATGAAAACAGATTTCTTTCTTCCATTATTTGTTTTTTTTCTCTATATTATCTCTGATATCCATTCATTGCAAGCTGCTCCCTTTTCTGTGGAAATGTTTGCACCTAATTTGGACAAATGAAATTTTTAAAACTTCCCCTTATTCTATGGGCTACTTACTCCATATTTCATTTGGATCCTTTTTATTTCTAAGAAAATAACTTAGATGAGGGGTAGACCATCTCTCCGTATTCAGTAATAATCAAGTAAATAATTTGTAAAGCATAATCAAAGATATCACTTCACTTTTAAAAACTTATTCTCAGAACAAAATAAAGAATCTATCAATGTTTTAAAACTTCCCCTCTGAGGAGTGTTTAAACTGCTATGCCTAAAGGGACTTTACTCACTATACGTTTCCTTTTGGATGGATAGACCGCCCAAGAATGATGAGCAAAGTTCCTTATGTTCTGGATCCTCTATTAAACTTTGAAGGTCAAAACCTATTTTTCCCTACCAAAAAATATACATCTCATTTTCTTTCATATTTAAGGAAAAATGATAAATTGGTTATTCTGGATGTACCCGCTTCACAACTTATTAGTGAGTGAGTACTCATAATCTATTAAGATGAAATACAGATAAGTAATTGAAAAAATTTCAAGTTTTACTGGTAAAAATTGTTGATATTCATTCACTTATATGTATGTATTATTTATATGAATTATGCTCAAATTTTCCCTTACAAAAATGAGTGTCCAAGCTATAGAAAACTTTTTAAAATCACCAAAATAATATAACTTCAAAAGAGACAAACATAATATTTCTTTTGCCAGTTCAAATTGATAGACTAAAGGCACTCACTCATTGGCTCAGATATATGGCAGCAGCCTAAATTCCCCACTCCTAGTACCATAAAGGGGCTTTCCCAGTTTGGCTTGAACTTGGATGATAACATGCTCTTTAAGTGGTGTGTGGATGCTCGTAAGACTAAGTCCCCCACTTGAAATTCTCTAGGATTAAGCAAATTCTCATAAGCCCTAGATAATTACTGGGTATACACTTTAAAATTTTCTTTGGCCTTATCTTTGTGTTCATCCAATGCCTCCAACTGTACATGCTTGGGTTCTCATATAAAACCATTACTTAAAGCTACTCTAGTTGAGGGTACTTGTAATTCTACTGGTAGCATAACTTCAATCCCATAGACCAATGAGAAAGGAGTAAACCCTATTGGATTTATTTTCGAGATTCTATAGGCGGACCACACCATTGGTAGATTTTCATCCCAAGCTCTTGGCATATCATCAAGCATTTTCTTCAAGATGTTGTTCATTATTTTGTTTGTACCCTCAGCATGGTTGTTCTCTTTGGCATATAAGATGGTTGAACTATCATGCAAAATCTTGTACTTGTCTATTAGGATCCCTATTTTGTTTCATATGGATTGTTTCTTGTTGTCTTTGAGAATAACTTTTGGATTAATAAACCTACATATTAGGTATGCCCTGGTAAATTCAGTTAGCACTTGAGAAGACACTATCCTCAAGGGGATTGCCTCTACCCACCTGGTGTGCAATTCTATAGAAACTATGATGAAGGCTTTGCCATGAGAGGCTGGGTTAATCTTACATACTAGATCTAACACCCAAGTGTGGAAGGGGTTGGGGATGTTAGGCTTCATAAGCTGACTAAGGGGGCATGAACCATGTTTTCGTGCACCTGGAATGCCCTACACTTCTTTACAAAATGTATAGAATCATCCTCTATCATCAGTTAATAATACCCCAGTGTCACTATATATATAATATAATTTAGCGCCTCCCATATGGGAAATGATCCTCCTTTATCACTCTCTTTATGTCCCCCTTTGATAAAAATCTCAGAGCCCCTTGTTATAACCTTTCCAAGTAAATTTCATCTACCTTCTCTACTGGAATCTCTCCATCTTTGATATAGGCTATGAAGGGTTGTCTCCCTTCTTTGAAATTTTTTACGAAGTTGGCCTTAGTGGGTTGGTTGAATTTAGTTCAGAATTTTGAGCAACTTTTTACAGGAGAGAAGTATCCATGCTCATGGTGGGAAAATAGTTACCCCTGCTGAAATTATCAATAAAGGGGAATATCAGTATCCCCACAATGATTCTCATACATGGTCATCAACCATTCTTTAGCTTCTTCATCCCCGACACACCTTGACAATAACCCTCATTTGCTCTTAAAGTAGAGCATCCCCTGGAGTAGGTGATAATTCACTAACTCTGACATCTTGATGCTTCCTTCTCTCATTTCCATCTATTTCACTATAGGACACCTCTAGTATTTTGGCTCCTCACATGAAAATAATGATTTCACCATAGTTGGCATTGTTCTTCATCGCACTGTGATGATAGCTTCTTGATCCTCCATCTCTAATTGTTGATCTATTGTGGCCAACGTATTCAGATGCGTATTCATCATTCAAGCATGTCTCTATATTATCACCTTCAAAAAGTGGTTAAGTTACTTTTGAATGATTAATCTGTATGGGGCTAGGTTGTCATGCTTGAGAGCCAACTCTCCATTAACTTATTTTACCATCAAGTTAGAGTCCCTTCATATGCATAGCACTCTGATTCCAATTTTTAATGCCTCTAGCAAGACTAGGATGAGGACTTCATACTTGGCTTCATTGTTTCGGCATTTAAAATCCAACTTGAAAGATAAAGTAACCTTGTATTTCATATTTGAGAGGATAATACCATCCCCAACTGTCCCTTGGGCACAAGAGCCATAAAACTCCATCTTCCACTCCTCTACCTCTTCTTCTACGTAGGCTTGAAAATTCTATCCTTTCAATTCCTCGGTAGGAGACTCAAAGTTATAACTAGGGAAATGGGCCACAAAATATTCTATGGCTTGACTCTTTATAGCCTTGAGGACCACACATTTCAAATCATATTTCGATAATATTAGAACCCACCTTACTGCTCTCCCCACCAGGACGATTCGCACTAATAGGTATTTAATGGGATCACACTTGGTGATGATGTGAACTGTAAAAGCAAGCAGGTATTGTCTTAGCTTCTACGCTACAAAAACTAAGGTAAGACAATGCCTCTTTACACTGATATATCTAGACTCGGTACTTGAAATCACCTGTGATGGGTGGTACATAGGCCTCTCTACTCCTAACTTTTCTTGAGTAATCAAGGCTCTGAGAGGTCTTTATGTTAAGGTCAAGTAGAGTAGCAATGATGAACGTGCTTATGATGGTACCATCGTTAAGGGGTAAGCCAATATCTTATTTATCTTCTTAAAAGTTTTCTTTTGTACCTCCGCCCAAATCCATTTGGTCTTATCTTTCCATCAAAGGGGCAAAGGGGTGAGTTACATCCATCAATGCTGGTATGAATCTTCTCAGGAAGGAAACCTTTCCCAAGAAGCTCTTGAGCTATCTCTGACATTTTTGGTGGTGGAATCATCAAAATGGCTTTCCTCTATTCTTCATCAACTTCCACCCCTTATTTGTTTACAACAAAACCCAAAAATTTCCCTTCTTTTACCCCCAAAGGCACATTTAGAGGGGTTTATCTTCATCTTATATTTGCGGCACCTTTCGAACATCCACCTCAGATCCTGAATATGCTTGCTTTCCTTTTTGGATTTCACTATTAGATCGTCCATATATAAATCTAGTATATTATGAAACGAGTCATGAAATATGGCCATAATTGTATGTTGATAGGTGGCACTTTCACTCTTCAGACCAAACAGCATGACTGGGTAGTGGAAGTTACCTAAGGGTATGTGAAAAGAAATTTTCTCAGCATCGATTGGATCCAGTCTAATTTGGTTGTAACCAATATACCCATTTATAAATACGTACATTTCGTGTTCCGATGTGGCATCCACTAAACTATCAATGTTTGGCAGTGGGACTTCATCTTTTAAACAGGCCTGGTTTAAGTCTTTGAAGTCTACTTAGATCCTTATTTGTGTCTTATCTTTCTTGTCTATTGGTACAATGCTTGAGATCCATACGATATGTTGACTTGGCTTGATAAACCATGATACCGAAAACTTTTCTACTTGTTCTTTGATTTTGAGGTCCAACTCAGCTTTGTAGGTGCGGGTGGCTTGTCTCACTTTTAAGGCATTGGGGAGAACTTTAAACTTATGGGAGCTCACTTCTAGGTCTATCCCAGGCATCTTCGTATATTTCCATGCAAATAGATCTTCAAAGTCCTTGAGAAGGTTGACGATTGATCTCCTTCCTCTGTTTGGGTTTCAGGCCTTTGGATAGGAGGATAGGTCTCTTGTCTCCCCTTTTTACTCCCAAGTTTATCTCTTCCAGTTCTTGGAGTTGTTACCTTGGCCCATCCTGCATGCACTAAAGTTCCTCTTCAGGATTTTCTATATGTTCAATAATGTGGGACTCATCCACTATAAAGCATTTTGGTGTTAAGTCGATGCTTTCATCCTAAAACTGTGGTCGCACAAACTGTTGTAAATGGTAGATAACTTTTTCATCATGAAACATAACTTTCTTACAGGTTTGAGGAGGCTTTGCCTCAACTGCTTGATTTCTCTTTCCTATCACTTTTTTATCTGAAGGGGTCACTCACTAACGTAATCTTTAATGCACAGACTTGTTGGGCTGATCACTTTCTCCAGCCACGAGGGTCTCCTCCAATCCCCTAGTCAAGTTACTTCTCTCCTTATCTAGCTCAATGAAGAATTCCACGTACACTAAGTGAGATTATTCTACGGATAATAATCTTTTTTTGTCCTTGATCACAATCTCCGTGCCTCTAATGTTTACTTTTACTCACTAGTTGAATGATGACGGCACAATCTCATGTGTGTGCATCCACACTTTCCCTATCAAGAGATGGAAGATGGCGTTGGCATTAATGATATGAAATTTGATATGGGATGCAAAATTTCCCAATTTAATTCCCATATTCATATAGCCTAACGATTGCATCCCTGCAATATCAAAATAGAAAATTACCAATGGGATTGGCACTATCTTCTCTTGAGAGATGCATGTTTCATACAACGCGCTAATAGGCATTATTTTAATGGATTCACCTCCATCCATGACTGATCTAGGAAATTTGATTCCAATTATCAAATTTGTTACACACAAAGGATGGTTGTGGAAATAAGTCACTTGTCTATTAGCTTCTGAGAAGACCACCTCAAAAGTGTACCTCTTGATCAAACTTCCTATAGGGACTTATTAATTTAGAGAAATGTCCCTTCACTATTGAACTGACTCTAGGATCCTTTTTGTAATGACCATACGGGTATAATGTTTCACGCCAATATGATAAAAAAAAAACACTTGAATTTCAGACTTCTTGCTATGGTTTCACATTTTGTGTCTAGATCCACTTTGTACGTTTAGGCATTGCATACATACTTTGCTTCTGATTTACCACCCTCATCAAGGGAAAGGACCACATTTACTCTTCCTTGCGAGGGCTCACTTGACCGCCCTACTCCTCTTCTTTCTCTTTCATATCTAGGCTAGCTAGCCATTCCTCACATATTTTCTCATTGCTCTATTATTCCTTTGGAACTTGAGTTCCTTCATCATCATATGCCACCACCATATTGTCTGAATCATAATGATGAGTGGGAAATGGTTTCTCATTAATCTATGAGAGGTATTTACAAAGTGCCATTGGCCACCTGCTCGCCAATGATCCTTCGCAGATGAAAGCAATCTTTGGTCACATGATGGACCCTTCGGTGGAGTTAGAAAATTTTTGCATCTGCCTTATCTACTGCTAATGGTGTTTACCTATTATAATGAGGGGGACTTTCTACCCCTTCTCTCATGAACTTTCTGTAACAATCCATGTCTTCTTCTACACTACAAGGAAGTGGTGGTGGAATATCATACCTAAACTTATTTTTGTCTATCGGGCTATCGCTTTTGAATCCTTGGACTCCCTTCTTGCCTTTTGAGTTTCCATCCACATAGTAGATGGCTTGTCATTTGTATAATTGGAATCTTCCTTCTTCCAGGGGAACCTATTTCCTCTAACTCAGTGATCAGGGTTTCATAGTCATCGTAATGTTGCTAGTTGCTCGCGTGAACCACCCTGAAAGTTCCATCTCTTGTCTAATTTACAAGTGGATTTTATATTCCTCTAGCAGGCCCATTACACATATTTGTAGTAACCTTTCTTCTGCCAAATTTTCATGGACATCCAAATCCCTTTTTAAAGCTTTTTATCAAGGTTCTAAAAAACGCGGGGCGTGATTGAGGCGTGGAGGCCAAGCCTTAAGCCTTAGAAGCCTAGGCGGGCCTTGGCGTAAAAAGGCGTGAAAATGCGTTTAGGCGTTCTTAATATATTTTAATATTTTTTAAACATAACAAGGCTATTAAAATACAAATATTGCACATATCATAAAATATCTCTGAATATATGCAAATTAAAATACTATCTGATTATTTTGGATAAGATAATGGTCCGGTTTGTAAACAAATTCTTTAAAATGCGACATCGTTTCACTAAGGCATTGTTGTTTTTAGAAAAAAGTGCGCCGTAAGGATTTTACCAAGAATAAGGCGTGAAAAGCGTAAGGCGAGGCGTTTCTCCCAAGCCTTAAGCCTAGGCGGGCCTAGGCGGGTTTTTTAGAACAGTGCTTTTTATGCATTGCATCAATTCTTCACCAGGTTTATGTACCTCTTATGCGAGGTGCCTAAACCTGAACTCATCTTCCACCAAGAAAAACTTCTGGAGTAACTCGCTATGCATATCTTCCCGAGTTAGAATGTTGTTCAGTCTTAGGTGGAAATACCACGTATACTCTTTTCCTGTGAGAGTCTTGGAGAACTCTCACAACTTAAAACTCCTTGTCATTTCCATGTACACCTAAGTACTCAATAAACATTTTCACGTGATCTATAGGGTTCTCGCCCTTAACGTTAAATTTAATAAACTTAGGAGGAACGTATACTTCTAAATATGGCTTATCATTAATACTTTTTGGATAAGGATTTTATAACTCCTCATACATGTGAGAGGATTCCCTTGGAGAGGAGAGGATCTTCTTCACTTCCTCCATAAAAACGACTTTCGAGGGGGACTCCTTAAAACTAACTTTTTTATCAGTGGTGAACTTATTGGCATTATTATCTGATATACTACCACCTTTTGAGGCGGATCCACCTTACGGTCACTACTATTATTGTTGTTGCTTCCCCTCCAACAGGGGCCACTGCAGGTGTCATGCAAGTTTGACAACAATCTTTACATGAAATTGATAATTTTTATTTGAGAATTAAAAACAAGTTATAAAAAATAAAAGGGGACTACATTTTGTCCGATACTTCCTCAAATGCTCAATGTTCCAAATGCTTTTGAATGGCTCTCCTTATAAGGCTTCAATTCGAAAGTTCCTAGTCAGATGGCTACAAAAATATGATGAGGATAATACCAATTGGGTTCTTACGTGTTGCCTTTTTGTATTACTTTTTTCAATATATAATCTCCCATTTTGAGGTTACTTGGCTTTACCCTTCTATTTTAAAATCGAGTATCTCTCTACTGATAGGCTGCTACACGAAGTACTCTGTTCTCTCTAGCATCTTTCATTAAGTCTATGTCTAACCTCCTCATGAGATCACTCTTCAGTGAATCAAAATTAATTACCTTGTGATTAGGCAAACCAATTTTTATGGGTATCACCACTTTTGTCCCAAAAGCTAACATGTAGGGAGTTTCATTATTGGCTATCCTCAGTGTAATCCTATAAGACCAGAGAACACTTTGTAGTTAATTGATCCAATTTTCCTTTATGACATCTATTCGCTTCTTTATTCCATTGAGTAGAGTTATGTTTGTCACTTATGTCTTCCCATTGCATTATGGATGTCCAGTAGTGGCATGTAGCATTGAACACAATAATCTTTAAATTCTTGATTATCGAGTTACGTGCCATGAACGCTAATGAAGGCATATGGAATTCTATAATGGCAAATGATGTTCTTCCATAAGAAATGGAAGAACTTCTCATAAGTTATATCTACTAGAGGTTCTGCCTCTACCCAATTAGTGAAGTAATCAACTGCATCGACTAATTAATTAAACCTTCTCATTATATTCGGCAAAGGGTCAACTAAGTGAATGCCCCACATGGCAAAAGACCAAGGCGATATGATCAGTGTGAGATAAACCCTTGATGTTCTATGTATTGTAACATATTTCTGGCATTTTTCATAACATTGAGAATAATCAATGCAGTCTGCCTTCACAGTGGGCCAGTAGTAAACTTACGTGGCTACACATTTGACTAACGACATTCTTGATAAGTGAGCCCCATGATATCCTTCATGTGTATATTTTATTAGATTAGTTACCTCAGCTGGGTAGACACACCTGAGTTATGAAATAATGAATCCTCTTTTATATAGGATTCCTCCCTCCATAATGTACCTAGTTACCTTGTATAGTAGCCTTTTGGCCTCTTTAGGATCAGCCAGCACAATGCCCTTTTCTAAATAGTTACTTCTCGGAATCTTACAAGATGTGACCAAATCGAATTCAATCATGATGAGGTTTTCTTCATTAATACTCCGGTATAGGAGTATCTCTACTAGGATGATCCTTCTTAACTCTGTTTTGGTCGTAGAAGTGAGACGAGCAAGCACATCTACTCGGGCATTATTTGTTGTAGGGGTCCTAATTACTTTTACTTCTAGAAATATAGATATCATCTCTTATGCTTTGGATAGATATCTTGTCATGAACTCTCCTATGACTCTAAGGACACCTAACTCTTAGTCTATATTTAATTAGGAGTTATTATGGTCTTGTATTTGCTCGGCTCCTAAAAAGAGTACAAGGTCAAATCATGTTATAAGTGCTTCAAAATTTTCCTTATTGTTAGAGGCTTTGAACATGAACCTGAGGGAATACTCAATGTTTATGTCGTTTGGGGTGTTGATTATCAGCTCAGCCCCACTCCTGGAAGCACATGAAGATCCATCTACATACATGTTCCAAATTAAAGATTCTTCCTCAAAATCTCCCCCTGTCAATGTCTCATAATTGAACACATTTTGTCTTTGTTCTAGGTAGCGAGAAGTTTACTCTCACTTAGCCGATGATTCTGGTACATCTTCCACCTAATCAATTGCACCAAGCATTGAGCTATCTTTTGGAGAAGTCTGCTCGGCATGTTAAACTCTTTAGATATCTTCTGGAGAAGTTTGCTCGATTGGTTTTACTATTGATCTCTCTTCCATGAAAGTCTGCTCGGCAGGTTTTTCCTTATAAGTGAAGTTTTCTATGAAATTAGATATTGTCTCGCCTTTTATCTATGTTTTATGTTCATAGTCTATATCATACTCACCTAGTTCTATAGCATACACCATTAATCTACCTAATTTCTTACGTTTGTGAATGGCTTGATGTAGGGATAGGTCAGTATCGACTACAATGGTATAAGCTTGGAAATATGGCTTCATTCTTCACGAAGCCTCAATTAGGGATAGAGCTAACTTCTTTAGTCTTAAATAATGAATTTCAGCTCCTCGATAAGCCTTATCGGTGTAGTAAACTGGTTTTATACCCTACTTTCAAGTCGAACCACCATCGAGTTAATAAATGGCTCAGATACACCCATGTATAAGTAGAGTTTCTCTCCCATGAGCAGTCTTAAGAGTAAGATGGCAACCCCAGATATTTCATCAACTCCATAAAAGCATTTTCACATTCGTCATTCCATTAAAATGTCTTTGTTAACACTTTGAATAAAGGAAGACACCTGTTAGTGGCTCACGAAATAAATCTATTGAGAGTTGTTGCCCTTCTTATCAACTTCGGCACCCATTTCTTATTTGTTGGAAATTGCATGTTGATTAGTGCCTAACTTTTATCTCGTTGAGCTTCTCTAACCCTCTGATTTACTATGAAGTCGAGGAACATTCCCTCTTATACGTTGAACATATATTTTGTGGGGTTGATCTTCATCTTATATTTTTACAACTAGTCGAATGTTTGCCCCAGGTATTTAATGTTATCAACAACTTTCTTGCTCTTAGTGAGCATGCCATCTACGTATACCTCCTTGTTCTTACCAATTTGTTCTTCGGAGACTTTGTTCACCAACCTTTTGTATGTTTCTCTAACATTTTTAAACCCAGAAGACATGATGTTGTAACAGTAGGTACCTCGGCTGGTGATGAATGAAGTTTTCTCCTTATCTCCTTGCTTCATTTTTATTTGGGTATAACTCGAATATGCACCCATGAAGTTGAGTAGTTCATGAACAATAGTATCATCGACCAATTTATCGATCCTTGGCAAGGGTTAATGGCCCTTCAGGCAGACTTTGTTCAAATCTGTGAAGTCAACACACATGCTCCATTTATTATTATTCTTATGGACCATAACAACATTGGATAGCTTCTCGAGATACTTGACATCCTCGATGAAACCTGACTTTATTAACTTATCCACTTCCTCCTATATGGCCATATTCTTCTTCGTACTAAATACATGTTGTTTATGTTTGATACGCTTTGCATCTTGAACAATACTAAATTTTTGGAACACAAATTTTAGATCAATCCGCGGAATATCAACATAACTATAAGTGAATATATTTTTCCATTGTTTGAGAAAATCCACTAGTTCCTTCCTAATGGTGAGGTCTAGCGATGAGTCGCTCTGTGTTATTTCTTCTAGATTCTCATTATCTAGGAAAATTGATTCTACTGCTTCCAAGACCTATCCCTTGACCAGTTCCACCTCTTCGTGAGGGTCTATGGTCTTTATCTTATAGGAAGTGGTGAGCTTCTTCAGTTCTCCTTACTCGGATAATGTGTAGTAAAAATCCCTGGCTTCAACTTGGTTCCCTTCAAAAACATCGACCCCATAATACGTGGGGAACTTCAAGCATTGGTGCATGATAGAGATCATATCTTTGAACTTCTTTAATCCTAATATGTCTAGGATAATGTTGTATGTTGAGTTGATGTTCTTATCTAGGAAAAAAATGAATGTTCTTGGTTCGGCAGGTTTGCTAGGTACCGATTACAACATCTAGGTTAATAATTCTTAAAGGATATACCTTCTCTCCATAGGACCCAATAAGGGTCCTATGATAGGTATCAAGCTTGTTGTCTTGTAGATCTAACCCTGTGAAGAAGTTATAGAATAAGATGTTGGTTGAACTTCCACTGTTGATCAACACTCTACCCACCATTCCTTCATAAACCAACATCTTGACAACCAAGGGGGCATCATGGATATATATTACTCCTGATAGGTCATCCTTGGAGAGTCATATCACCAATTAATTTTTTTACATTCCTCAGGCTATTACCCACATCGCTAAATAAGCTGATATGTCGAATGTAGGAGCATGCTTTAGTTTTATTGAGGTAGGCTTTCCTCTCAGCTATTTCATTGCCATTGTTGGCATTCCCGCCTTTAATAAAATTGCAGCCAAAATATATCATTTCATCTCATGTACACACTCTTCTCGACAAATTTGGGTCATCCTCGGCATCAACGTCCCTACCTCTTTTCTTATCGTCTCCTCTTTTAGTGGGGATTTTCATCACCTCATGATTTCTTATTCATCTGAAGGGTCTGCTCTACCTTCTCTATCAATTAACTTGGATAGTTTACCTCTTTGGAATAGGAGTTCTATCTAGTTTTTCAAGGATATATTATTATTTGTGTTATGGTCATGATCTTTATGGAACACAGAGTACTTGATTTTATCACTTTGGTTTGGAGGGAGTTTTAATTTCCCAAGCCATTTTAAAACCTTGAATCCTCGAATTTATTCGAGTATGTGGTGCACATCAGTGGTGAGAGGAGTTGTACTCATCATACTTCTTAGGTTTCTTTAATTTTTTATCCTTATGCTCTTTCTTCTCTGAGTCCTTGTCGCTATCAACCTTGGGATTATGAGACTGTTTCACAGCCATAGCCTTCATGCCATTAATAACTTTAACAACTTTGGCCATTAATTTGGTCATGGTCTTGGGAGGGTCTTTATTAATAACATTGTACAGTTTCTAGGGAAGTAAGCCACTGATTATTGTGGTGATCATCGTCTTCTCATCATAACCAATGACCTCTAGTTTGTCACTATTAAATTGGGTCATATACTCATGAGTGATCTATCTTGCTCGTCGATGAAAACTTAGTAAATAGTCTACCATTTTAGCTAGTTTGACTCCAAAGTATGAGTTATTAACGAACAAATCAGCCAACATTTGAAAGATGGAGATTTTTCCTCACGTTAAGTTATTGTACCAGATCTTGGATGACCCAATAATAGTACTAGAGAATGATCAACAACGCATCTCATTAATAACTAAGTAGATGTCGATGACTGCTTGATGTTATTACACATTAAGCATTAGGTTTCTTTTACCATCGTATTTAAGCGTTACCACGGGTGGCTTGAACTTGGAAGATGTAGGGTAATCTACAATTGCAGGTGTGAAAGGTGATCCCTTTGTGAAAGTTTAGTGTAAGTTTTTTTTTTACTTTTCTATTTCTCATAAACGGTTTTCTAATCGTTTAATTGAGCCCTTTCATGTCTAATCATCTAGCTTGGCTTTCACTGAGGAAGTTTTAGTTGTTCGATCATTATTTTGTGCGGATATCTCTTCTTGAGAAGTCTGTTTGGCGCGCACCGACCCTTATATATGTGTCCTTGACTTAACAAACCCTTCTCGAGTATCCTTATATCCTTTAGGCTCTCTATGATGATGGCCCTCATCGCTCAGGTACCTAGGTGATCAAACCTTTAGCCTCTACTCATCCTTTCCAACACGTTTAACTTTTCCTTGGAGAATAATTGCTCGTCATAATAATCAGTGGACCTCAAGGAGGAGGTGGCTCCAGGTCAATAGGTTTGGTCATCAATTGATCTAGAATACCTAGATCTGCTCCTTTCATTCATTTCGTCTTGGCTTAAGAGCTTTATGTCCCTTAAGGGGCAGGAGACAACATTTCTCCTCTCCTATTAGGGTGTTCCCTTTCAAACGGCATGATGGGTCCTGCCATATGCCTATCTTGGAGCTTCTAAGTAAATTTCTTGACTGTTTCTTGCATATCCTATTGATCTTTGGATATGCTCATCAAAATCCTTAGATATCTCCTACTCCTGGAGGGGCAGAGGCTAGGATGATTTCAGTTGCACGACTACTTTATGTATCATCTTCCATTCCCAGAACTGTTAAGCAAATGATTGGAAAATATTTTGGGAATGAAAACTAATAGGAAACAACAACATCTTGTCGAATTCCCACATACGGTGCCAATCTGTTGCTGTTTAAAATTGGTATGGTGTTTACTATGAGTCTTAGCTTAGTTTTACTAACAATTATCTACCATATATATAATATAAGATAATATGAATAAGAGAGACATGAATGATAAAGAAGGAGGCAAAACTTTTTACGTGGTTCAGCCTAATGAGGTGCCTATATCCACGGGTTCTAAGTCATTAAGAATTAGGGTTGAATACAAGATCTCAAGAAACTCTCTAGGGTTGTGTATATGCCATTTTGCACATTTCCCCTACTGAAGGGTGTGGTAGGATCAGACATTTATGCTTTTTTACATTATTGATAACAACTAAGCATGAGCCAGGATGAACTCACATGCATCTGTATGTGTGACTGTAGATATTCTCATGTGTGCATGTTTTATTCTGTTGACGGTTGGATTTTCTTATGGTGCTGGACCATTCGACCGACCGGTGGGGGTAATAAGCCAACCACAATAATATCAGGGGATAAGGCCTACTAGGAATTGGCAGATGTCACACTCCAATTGGTCCATGTCATTCTCTTATTTTAGGGTACAACAAGAAGCAACCACTAGCTAGACATACGTAGTATACGTTGTGTTCATGTAGCACCCCATATCTCTGAAAATTTAGAATTTAATTACTTTGGTGATAAAGGATTCAAATTTATTTAGATGATTTAATTAAATTAGTGAATTAAGATTTAATTTTTTTTTATTATATATTTAAATTACATATGTCATAATTTAAGGCTGAGATTGAATATTTAAGTTAAGTAACTCGAATGGCGATTCGGAGTGCACGGTTGATTTCAAAAAGGTCGAGATAGTCGAAAAAGAGTACCCGGGGGTAATAAATGGGTTTTGGACATTTTTAGGCATAACTGGGCTCACACAGGGTGTTTGGGCCATTTTAATTTAGCCTACAAGCTTAATTTCGAGATTTTTGGTATAAAACCTAAGTTAGAGAGTTTATGGAAGTCACAACTAAAATAAGAAAAACCTAGTTGCAGAGGAGAAAAGAGGGATCAAGTGGGAGAGATTTTGGGAGCCAAACTAAGAAGAAATTGGTGCGTTCTTCATCAAATATTCGTCTTCTACAAAGGGAATCAGACTCTACGAATTTATCCAGGTGAGTAGTTAACCTTTCTTTTATTTAAATTACAATATTGTAATTCACATCATGGTAGGTGTAAACCATATTTATTTTTGGGATGGATTATTACAAAAAAATGGGTTTTGAGGAAATCGAACATATTGAGTAGATTAATGATGAAATTGATGTAGTTATAGGAATTGATTTTGATTATATCTGAATAATATAACAATCCCAATAACTGATGGTGATTAATTCGAATTGTGGGACTGAATTCATGAGAAACGAGTATATGAAAACCCATGTCAGTGATTTTAGATTTTTATAAATTCTTGATGTTTAAAGGGTATTATGATGGTTAAATCCAATAGTAGGTGCGTGTGTTATGATGGTCTTTAACCGGTATAAGGTGTATGAAGAAGAAAAATCTTGGTTAGGTTCGTTAATGGAGGAAAGAAGATTTCGTGTGGATATAGGAATCAAAAGGAAGAAAAAGAAGCGATCAGCGCTGCGTCAAACGACTTGGCAAGTCGTTCGAATGACGTTACATGTCGTTCGATCGACATTAGTATCTCATTCAAATGACATTGTAACCTCGTTCAAATGACCATATGTTTTTACATTGAGATACATCTTTTCGTTACGAATGCGTGGTCGCCATTTTGTATTTTTTTTATTTTTTTAATTAGTTATGAATTTTCTACGGAAGGGTGTCCGAGAATAAAATGTTTAGTCAGAAATCAAATTCGTGTATGGGTGTCCGATGGTATTGTTCAAGTTGATGACGTTAGGAAAATCACTAGGGTGAAGTAGTTTGTCTAAGCACCATTATAGAAAGTGATGGTGCAAATTTCAGACTCACCCAGCATAGCCGGTAAGGAGGGGAGAGTCAAAGGGACTCTTTTGAAAAGCCATCCATGAGGATTCAGAGAAAAGAGGTAGTATGATGGGTCAATGGAAGGAGATAACCCAAAGGTAATTGTGTAAGCTGAAGTGCGGTGGCACCCAGGATTTAATTTCAGGCAAAAATTTTTGCTTAGATGAGTGTTGTTATAGTGATGGGACTTGATCACCGTAACTATTGAGAGATACCAAGAATAAAGATGGGGTGCAATTTGATCATGAATACTTTCATCAGCTGTTAAAATAGAGAGGGGTCTTATATGTAAAAAGTAGGAACACATGTGTGGATATTTTTAGTAGTGAATTGGGGGACAGGAATGGGATGCCCAGTAGGGGCAACAATTATAAGAGGTTTTTAGTTCGGTTGAGATGGGGGTGTTATGTCCAGGAACTATTTAAACTGCGAGTGTTATTGGTAATTGAAAGTATGATTTTTATCCCAGGATGATTTGGGTCTGTTTTATGTGACGCGAGAAAGTCACAGTAATGTATTAATACTAGATTCGCATGAGAAACGGGTTTAGTAGAGGTATCGTTAATATGACTATAGTGTGTGTATATTTACCATGGGCTGGCAGGGAGCTCTTTAGTTCCATCTGTAAGGGAGCAGGTGGGGACACTGAGAAGATATATATTCTATGAGGTTAGCTCATTTTGAAAGGTGATATTCGAGGTATGATTCTATTCTGGGTATGGACTATTGAGCGATGGTGGGCGGCAACAGCAAGACTATCGTGTTCACTGTTCTTGAACAGGATGTATATTTTTACGAGGTCTCACTTGAAAGATAATAGACCTCACGGTGATATTTTTATAAGTAGACTTCAGAGAGTATAGTTGTCTATCTATATTGGATCCCGGTGTGTAGGGACTTTTACTGATGTGATTTAGGATATATCGAGTTTACCGTTGAGCGAGAAGATTTAGCTCATTGTTGTTTACGTGTTGAGAACTTACTGACAGTGATAACATCGTATCATCTAATGCCTTGAGAGACATGGTCATAGACTATTTGATTTATATGTCGAGAGATAGGATTTATGATATCTTAATTATGTTCCTTAGACCCACGGATTTGGATGATCGACAGTGCTAGGGAATAGTGCATTGGGAAAAGTTCTTTTGAGCTTCATTGCAGAATGTTACACGCACGGACCTTAATCAATGTTAGGAGTGGTGAGCATTGTTGGATGTTAATCCATAGTTTTCAAATGTTAAATTATTGGATGTGTAGAGGAAACACTCTAAGCTGAGAGCTATTATGATATATGGTCAGTGGAGCTGGGTAGTGCTGTGAAAAGGAAGGACCAAGAAAACTTATGTACCACAAGGTAATGGGTGGGGCAATATCGAGAAGAATTAAATTGCAAATCGTGGGGTAATCGAAAATACTTGTATGATATAGCCACACCGAGAGTGTGGATCTGAGTTTGAGATAAGTATGGTACGTACGAGACGTTAGTGATCTCTATGCTGAGATATTTGGCCTATAGTATATAGTATGGTGAGACCTTATGTTCGTTGTTTAGATATATGATTTATTTGTGCTATTTATCACCTGAAAGAGGGTATAGTCTATATATATGTGCATATATGTTATCGTGTGTTGCATAATAGACTTGTAAGAAAATTTTAATATTGTTCTATTTAATCCCCGGGAGTAGGGATGTTTTTTGATGGGATTCAGGGTGGATAGTTTTATTATCGAGCGGGGAGATACATCTTGTGAGTGATTCACGCTAAGAAAGTAGTGATAGTAAGGGGCGTCGTATATTATGATGTCTTTTATAACAAGAGAATGGATGAGTAAAATTTTTTTCTAGGAGACGAGAATTTATGGGTACGTGCTATGGAATGAGGGCCTATCAGATCTCAACGACCGACAATGTTAAGTAGTAGTGTATCGGGAGGTTTCTTTTTTGGATTTCGCTTGGCGAAACGTCCCACGCATGAAACTTAGCGCAACATTCGAAGCGGGAGATGTGTTGTCATTAGTACACAGGTTTGGTACGTTGGTTATTATACATATAAGTGTTTATAACTGGGAGTTGAAAGTTATATTACGGTTTAAGGGTAGTAGAGTCGGGTAACACCTATGCGATTAAGCATGGGTACAGGGTGTATGGGAATGCCCTGGGTAATTAACTTAACATTAATATTATTCACGTTTTGAAGGGGTAGATTTATGTGTAGCAATATGAAGGGTAAGTGAGTAAAGAGGTATTCGAGGCTTAGCGTACTAGACTCATCTTAATTTTGAGGATGAAATTCCTTTGTAGGGGGGAAGTATGTAACACCCCGTATTTCAGAGGATTTTGAATTTAATTAATTTGGTGATAAAGGATTTAAATTTATTTGGAGAATTTAATTAAATTAGTGAATTAAGATTTAATTAATTTGGATTAAATTTTAGAATTTCATGTGTCATAATTTGAGGTTGAGATTGGAGATTTAAGTTAAGTAACTCAGATTGCCATTTTGAGTGCGCAGTTGATTCCGGTTGGGACGAGATAATCCAGAAAGATTACTTGGGGGTAGTAATTGGGTCTCGAGGCATTTTTAGGAATAACTGGGGCCCCACGGGGGTGTTTGGGCCATTTAAAATTAACCCACAAGCGTAATTTCGGGATTTGTGTTATAAAACCAATGTTATATAGTTTGTGGATGACACGACTCAAATAAGAAAACCCTAGTTGGAGAGGAGACAAGTGGGAGAGCTTTTATGATCCAAACCAAGAAGAAATTGGTGTGTTCTTCGACAAATATTCGTCTTCTACAAAGGGAATCAAATTCTACGAATTTATCCAGACAAGTAGTTAAAATTTCTTTCATTTAAATTGCGGTATTGCGATTTATATCATGGTGGGTGTAAACCATATTTATTTTTGGGATGAGTTATTACAAAAGAATGGGTTTTGAGGAAATCGAACATATTAGGTAGATTATAGATGAAATTGATGTAGATATAGGAATTGATATTGATTATATCTGAATAATATTAAAACCCCGGTAACTGATGTTGATTAATTCGAATTGTGGGACTAAATTTGGGAGAAACAAGTAAATGAGAACCCATGTCGGAGATTTTAGATTTTTATAAATTGTTTATGCTTAAAGGGTATTATTAGGGTTAAATCTAGTATTAGGAGCATGTGTTATGATGGTCTTTAATGGGGCTAAGGTGTATGATGATGCAGAAGCTTGGTTAGGCTCGTTAATGTAGGAAAATAGATTTTGCGTGGATATAGGAATCAAAAGGAAAAAGAAGAAGTAATCAGCGTTGTGTCAAACGACTTAGCAAGTCGTTCGAGGGACGTTGCAAGTCGTTCGAGCAACGTTAGTATTTTGTTCGAATGATATTGATACCTCATTCAAATGACCCTAGGTTTGGACATGGAGATACATATTTTTATTATGAACGTGTGGCCGCCAGTTTTGTATTTTTCTGATTTTCTTGAATTAATTATGAATTGTCTACGGAAGGGTGTCCGAGATTGAAATATTTAGTCAGAAATCAAATTCGGGTATGGATGTCTGGGATTGTTTTACCTAGGGATTATAGATGGATGTATCTGATCCTAGAAATGTGAGAAAAAGTAGGAACTTATATAATGAATTGAGTGAAATAAATTCATAATGGTTTAAACACAGACTAAGTAGGGAGTCCGGATATTATGGTTGAGTGACACCACTGGGATAAAATTTACTGAGTAGAAACTAATTTAATTCAGCAATATTGTGGATTAGACTCGAATATTTATAGTTTGTGTGTTACAGGAGTTGGGTGCCGGATAGCCGGGTTAATTTTTTATATAGTTATATAATAAATTGTTGGATATTAAATTTAAGGAGAAGTGTTAAACTATCTAGTGGGATTTTCTCTAACAAAAAATAAGAGATAAATTTCGGACCGAATGAGTGAGTCGGGGTACTATAATTGGGTGACACGACTTGAAGGACAAAATAATTAATGTGTGATTAATTAAATTACAAGTCCGGATATAGACTTCGGTATTTTGGGCTAGTGCTACAGGTGTTATGCACGGGTTAGCCAGACTTTATATATATATATATATATATATATATATGTGTGTGTGTGTGTGTGTGTGTGTAAGTTATAGATACTAGTGTGAATGATATTTATAGGAATACATGCCCCTCTAGTGCTGTCATAGGAAGTTGCACGATATAGGTGAATCCTCTGGCTTGAGGAGCAGGGAGAGTATAATCCCTAGGTCAAAGACGTCTAGTGTTTATATGTTGTGGTTCATTTGTAGGTGAGGTGATTTGGGTATGATTTGTCCTCACTCTCGGTGGGAACTATGATTGCCTCCGTTACACTTATTTATTTTTACCCGATTCGGTGGTATATAATCATCTCAAGGTAACGAGGTGGATGAGTGTACATGAAGTGATAACATATTAGAGAAAACATTCAATGTGTCCTTACTCGAGATGATGGTTATGATACTTGGGATGTGTGTGATTGTTGTAATATACTAGTACGTATATGATATGAGTAGATAATTATATGTGGGATTTAATACATAAGTGTGTATGTAATTCTTATATAACTAGTACGAAAGTTATATGATTTAAAAAAATATTTCTTACATAACTAGTGTGATCTTTAACATATTTAAAAGTGGTTTCATATATAACTGGTGTGAATGTTATATGATTTAAAATAGTTGAATAGATTAATAAGTCAATGAATACATAACTTGATAATCAAAGTAAGAATACTCGGGTTAAAGTAGTGTGGTGGTAAGAGGTGTGATCCGTATAGATAGGTGGGGTAGCTTAACTTGGAATATTGAAGAGTGTGCATGCATATTTAATTATTTCAATTTAACTACTTACTAAATATTTTCAAAAATGTTTTACTTGGGCTCTTACCCGTGTTAAAATATTTTCCAAAAACTTTTAGGTGTCAAGCCACAGGGACACCCAGCTTAAGTTGCAGGGCTTTGCTGTAGACGCTTCATTCATTTCTTCCTAGTGTAGGGACTTTAGTTCAGTACTCGTATGTAACCCTAGATTTAGTATTCGCTTTATTTATGTTAACTTATGTATACAGGTTATGATTTCAGTTTACTATTGGATTTTATTGTTGAATCCATAGATGATTCGGTCACATTATTTATATCATTCATCTGTGTTGGATTCAGTTATCAGTTTGTGTTGATGGTTTCATTATTATTTATTTTCGCGTGTTGCTATTTAATAAAAGATAAATTTTGGTACCGATATAATTAAATTACTAGGTGTTTAGTAACTTTAAAAAGGTTTTCAACGGTGATGCTAAGAATGATCCATATGAGACCAACGTTTTATTTTGATCACGGGCTGGCCACCCGATATTTTAATTGGTGCGGTGTCACATTTCACTATCAAAATCAAGCAGATAGAGTAAATTATCCCTTTCATAAAACACACAATCATGTTATTCTCTGTGTTTGTCGCGCCCCGACATAATTTTGTTAAACGCATCCTTTTAATTAGAGATAAATTGCCTTAAACAATGCTTTAATTTAAATCTCTAAGGAAAAATAGCATAATTTA
Organism: Sambucus nigra; assembly: GCA_949130495.1. Lineage (NCBI taxonomy): Eukaryota > Viridiplantae > Streptophyta > Magnoliopsida > Dipsacales > Adoxaceae > Sambucus > Sambucus nigra. Next base: position 246,690,807 of record OX422218.1, read on the forward strand.
TTTTCCAAAGGTATGTGTAGAAGAAAACATAACTGCCTTTACTTATAACTTATAAGTACTACATAACTTTACATAACCAAGACCCTTAGTTTAATAATTACACAAAAGAAATCTTGATATTCAAACCATACTAAATATCCGTCACTCCCCCGTTTTAAGGTCCTAACTTGGCAGTGAACTCCAATTTATAAGCATACATGAAACAAAACATTGTAGGAGTGTAAGCTATAAAGGCTTAGTGAATGACCACATACCACACATATAACCAATTTGAATAACCATTTTTATTTTGTTCTAATGCTATAACCCAACAAGAATTGTGAAACTCTCGCAAGCCTAGACCCGCCACAGTCCAATTAACCCACCACAGTTATTAGGGACCGCCACATCCCTTTATTAGGCCCGAGTACACAAACCTTTAAGTTGGATTAACAGGACCACCACATCCCGTAGGACCCACCACAGTCCTTAACATTAGATAAAGGACCCACTAGTCCATATCATTATATAACATCGCTTAACATTTTTAATCATATGCATATGTTTCATAATTACAACATCACTCCCATAAACATTTTTAACACATGTGTTTAACTACACATTTCCATATGAAATTATAAGCATTTATATTTCATAAGGAAGGTCACTCACCTTGGATTTAGTGCTAAGATTAATACCAACTACTTCCTTAGTATGGTAGTATTAGCTGCTTCCCCGCCTAACAAGTCAATGTCGTTAGTATTTGAATACACCGATTAACATCAAACCCGGTAATACATCACATCATTTGGTCAATCAGAAATTACTAAGGAGGAATTAAATATGACACTCGACATTTCTATAAAACATAATTAATTAGGATTCTAACACAATTTATGGAATTAATTTACGAATTCGCTAGACAAAGTTATGCCCATTTTATTACAACCTTTTCCAAATCGTTTCTCAAGAAAAACAACAACACAACTTCAACTTCCTGGAATTTTCATAATTTTTATACATTTTAACTTTGAATGATATTCCACCCAATATCAGTAAACATATTGAATAATAAAAAATTAATTTTTCATAATTTTTAGGGCTCATTTTCTATGTCGAGCAAAATGTCAAACACCTGGTATGCATTCTTGCTCCTTTAGGGCAGATTTTAAACCAAAACTTCAAACTATCACCAATGGTTCATTACTTGGTATTTTTACACAATTTTCGGATATGTTATACATGTATGAGTATATTTTACTCTCCAACTTAAATCACTCAATTCCAATAAGTATTCCATGATTTATGCAATTTTTTGTATAACTAGGTTAAAATACAATATTAAGGCATAACTTAACATTTTTAAGCATGCATAAGCTTGACCTTGACTATAATTCATGGAAACATATAATAAACATTTTTTAGCAGAAATATACATCATAATCATGAATTTTATAAATCAAAATACTTTACAAAAAGATTATGTAAATTTAGGACTTTAAAGTATGCATTTACGATCCTAGCTCCAGTTTTAACTTATGTTCTTAACCCATCCTTGTTCCAACACAATTCAGCATTATGGGTATCATTAAAATATATATCCAAATCAAAAATAAAAAACATGATAAGTATAGAACTCATCTATGAGAACAACTTTAATAAAGATGTAATTACCTTACGAGGATTCCTTGATTTATAGAAAATTTCCAAAGATTTATTCCTTAACTTTATTCTCTTTCTCTCTCTTTAGGCAAAACTCTTGTTCATGGCTCCATTTGCTGAACAAAGGGGTTGTTTTATGAATTTTAAGTCGGTAAAACCATCACCCACCCTTTAATCAATCAAAAAATAGCACATGGTGTGTTAATAAGACAATTGTCACTTAAGGGATGGACAGATTTGCCCTTGTTTCGTACTTTCGGTATAACTTCTTGTACGAGCCTCCGTTTAATCCAAAGTTTGTTGTGTTATAATATTAATTCATATATCTACAACTTTCATAATTTATGTTTTCCCAAAATCATAAACTAATATGCCTAACTTGGGCTTCGAACAGGAAAGTAGCAATTTACCGAAAATCTCAAAACTTTCACATTTGGCGACCAAACATGGCCAATTTCGTATCAACACCCTTATTTACTTTTATAAACATAATCATGCATTAAAAACATAATTTATGATGCCTTTAACCACATAACTAATCATATGTTCTAAACATGGTATCCCCGATCATAAGCTCAATTAGCACCTAATGTAAACAACACACATATCACATAAGCATGCATCCCCTAAACATGATAATTAACATGTTTAACACACATAACCAATTTATAACTTATAACTCCTAAGTTATAATTAATCATGTAATTAACCTTCCTAATCATGTTTTAGGGCCTTACAATTCTACCCCTCTTATAAAAATTTCGTCCTCAAAATTTAACGCATAAGAAACTTACCAAATAGATGAGGATATTGTTTCTTCATGTTATTCTCTCCTTCCCAGGTGGCATACTCCACATTATGGCTTCTCCACATCACTTTAACTAGTGAAATGGTTTTATTACGTAACACTTGCTCCTTTCGATCTACAATAGCAATGGGTTCCTCCACGTAGGTCAAGTCATCTTGAAGCTCTATCGGTTGTGAAATAAACACATGTGAAGGATCGGGCACATACTTACGTAACATGGATATATGAAAAACATTGTGTATCTGGGACAATTCTGGTGGTAACGCCAATTTATAAGCAACAGCTCCAACCCGTTTCACTATCTCATAAGGGCCAATGTACCAGGGACTTAACTTTCCCTTCTTCCCGAATCTCATAACCCCTCTCCAAGGAGAAACACGTAGGAATACTCGATCACCTTCATCAAATTTCAATTCTTTCCTTCGGTTGTCTGCATAACTTTTCTGTCTACTTTGCGCCACCTTTAAGTGATTATGGATGAGATTGATCTTTTCAGTAGTCTGCTGTACAATTTCTGGCCCAAGTAGTTTTCTTTCTCCTACTTCAGTCCAACACACTGGAGTTCTACATTTTCTCCCATACAAGGCTTCATAAGGACCCATCTTGATACTCGAATGATAGCTATTATTATAAGAAAACTCTATTAGTGGCAAGTGTTCATCCCAACTGCCCTTGAACTCCAATACACAAATTCGTAACATGTCTTCGAGTGTCTTGATCATTCTTTCTGACTGACCATCAGTCTGAGGATGAAAAGATGTACTAAATTTCAATTTAGTCCCTAAAGCTTGTTATAAACTAGGCCAAAAGTGAGAAGTAAACTTAGGATCTCGATCAGAAATAATAGAAACCGGTGCACCATGCAATCTAATAATATCATCCACATATATTTTTGCATATCTATCCATGGAGTAAGTAGCTTTAACAGGAAGAAAATGTGCAGACTTAGTCAACCTATCAATGACAACCCAAATAGAATCAAACCCTCGGGATGATTTTGGTAAACCTATAACAAAATATGTAGTAATGTGTTCCCATTTCCACTCAGGAATAGGCAATGGTTGTAGTAAACCACTTCGCTTCTAATGCTCTGCCTTCACCTGTTGGCAAACTAAACATCTAGCAACAAAATCTGCAATGTCGTGTTTCATTCCCGACCACCAATAACATTATTTCAATTCTCTATACAGTTTCGTGCTCCCTAGATGCATAGCATATAAAGAACAGTGCGCTTCCTCTAAAATCATTCTTCTTAAATCAGGCACATTGGGTACACACAAACGATTACCGTACATAACAATGTCATCATCACGAATAGAAAATTCCTTTTCTTTACCCTTTTTCATATCATCTCTAACTTTCTCCAATTCTATATCTCCTGCCTGTGCTTGTTTTATCCAGTCTATCAATGTGGGTTTAACATTTAAATGTGCTACTATTCCGTAAGACTCATTCAAAGTTAATTCCACCCCCATTAAAGCTAACTCTCTCAAAAGGTCAACTCGAATATAATAAATACAAGATACTATGCCTCGAGATTTTCTGCTTTCTGCTCAAAGCATCGGCAACAATATTAGCTTTACCCAGATGGTGATGTATCGTGCAATAATAATCTTTTATAAGTTCCATCCACCTTCTTTGTTGTAAGTTCAAGTCTTTTTGAGTAAACAAGTATTTTAAGCTTTGATGGTCAGTAAAAATTTCACAACTAACACCATATAAGTAATGTCTCCAGATCTTTAATGCAAAAACTACTGCAGCTAACTCAAGATCATGAGTAGGGTAGTTGCGTTCATGTATCTTTAACTGTCGAGAAGCAAAAGCAATTACCTTTCCATGCTGCATTAATACACATCCAAGTCCTTGATACGAAGCATCACTATAAATAACTAAACCTTCTGTACCAGTTGGAATAGTCAATATTGGAGCTAATTTCAACTTACCCTTTAAATTTTCAAATATTTTATCACAATCACCACTCCACACAAACTTGTTCTCCTTTATGGTAAGCTTAGTCAATGGCAATGCAATAGAAGAAAACTCCGGTATAAACCTCCTGTAATACCCTTCCAATCCCAAAAAGCTACGTACCTCGGTCACACTGGTTGGTCTCTCCCAATTCATTACTGCTTCTACCTTCTTGGGATCAACACAAATACCATCAGCAGAAATAACATACCCCAAAAATACTAACATGTCTAGCCAAAATTCACATTTAGAAAATTTAGCATACAACTGCTTCTCTCGCGTGGTGTTCATGCTCATCCCTACTACGAAAATATATCAAAATATCATCAATGAAGACAATAACAAAAGAGTCCACGTATGGGTGAAATATACGGTTCATCAAATCCATGAATACAACTGGTGCATTTGTTAACCCAAATGGCATGACAAGGAATTCATAATGTCCATACCTGGAACGAAAAATAGTTTTAGAAATATCACAGTCTCTTACTTTCAATTGATGATATCCGGATCTGAGATCGATCTTGGAAAACACTTTGGCTCCTTAAAACTGATCGAATAAGTCATCAATGCGGGGTAGTGGGTATTTATTATGGATAGTCACCTTATTCAATTGACGATAATCGATGCATAGCCTCATGGTTCCATCTTTCTTCTTCACAAACAATACTGGGGCTCCCCACGGTGATACACTAGGCCTTATAAAACCACGATCTAACAAATCTTACAACTGTATCTTTAGCTCTTTTAATTCTGCAGGTTCCATATGATATGGTGCAATAGATATTGGTGCAGTTCCTGGTACCAACTCAATCGAAAATTCCACCTCACGGTCTGGTGCTAACTCTGGGAGTTCTTATGGGAAGACATCTGCAAACTCATTAACTACTGGTATATCTGATAGTTTTCCAGCCTCTTGTCGTGTGTCCACCACATGAGCAAGATAACCCTCACATCCTTTCCTTAGCAGTTCATAACATTTTGTAGAAGAGATCAAACATGTTGGAGTGATATTTCGTTCCCCGATAAATTTAAATTCTGGTTCACCCGAAAATCGAAACACTACCTCCTTTTTAAAGCAATCCAAACATACATGATATGAGGCTAACCAATCCATACCCAATATTACATCAAAGTCGCGCATATCGAGAGGTAATAAGTCAACTAGTAATTCTTTTTCACCCACTCGCACCACACACTCTCTATATACCCTCTCAATAAAAACTAACCCCCCTACTGGAGTAACAATAGCTAAACCAGAATCTAATGATCATAATGGTTTATTAAGATGCAACAGATAAAGTAAAGACACAAAAGAATGTGTAGAACCAGGATCTATCAACATATAAGCATCTTTATCACCAATAGGAAGTGTACATGTCACTACGTTAGGCATAGCTTGTGCATCTTGTTGCGTCAGTGCAAACACTCTGCCTTGGCCTTGACCTTGCGATATACCTCCTTTACCTCCCCTGGGAACATTCTGTGTAGAACTCCTACCTCCTACTGCCACACTCCCAACTGATATTGTAGCTCCCATCGCTGGACAATTCTTTCGTAAGTGCCTCGGTTGATGACAATGGAAACACAAAGGTGTCGTCTCAGCTATTGTACACTCTCGAGACATGTGCCCTTGACCACCACATTTATAACAAAATATTTCCCTCGACACTAACCCAGATGAATTTTCTGACCGATTCATCCCAGTCCATCCACCTCTAGCTTGAAATCTTCCACGTTCACTTCTATTATTTTTAAATTCTTGGACCTTAGGTACTCCTCGTGCTACACTCTGAGTTGAGGTTCCCGCCTCCCATCCATATGATCTTATACCATCATGTTTAGCTTTCTTCGAGTGTTCAACTTGCATTTCTTTTATTGACTTTTCTGACACCATGGCCCTATCCACTAAGTCCACATAATCCGTGATCTTCATATTAGCAACCATGATTTTTATATCTACACTCAACCCGGTTTGCAACCGATCACATTTACTTTCTTACGTCCTCACCAAGTCAAGTGAAAATATAGATAAGGATATAAATAAAGCTTCATACTCTGTCACTGTTCGGTTCCCCTGTTTCAACGTGATAAATTCTTCCTCTTTCTCTTTCCTATAAAGCCTTGGGAAATATTTTTCAAAGAACACCTTTACAAACCTCTCCCATGTAATTTGTGGAGGATTTATTGGCACCACTCCCCCCATTGTAGTAAGTAACCTTTCTTTTGCGTCCCACAATAATTTTGGATCATCCTCTAACCTAAAGGTTGCTAACAAAACCTTTTGTTCATCTCGCACTTCCATCACCTTGAATATTGTTTCCATATTTCTAATCCACCCCTCTGCCACTAACAGATCCGTAGTCCCAGTAAATGATGGCGGACTTAACTTTATGAACATCTCATGCAATTTGTCCCTATCCCCACCATGTTCTCCACATCTTGCGTGTTCCATAAGTTGTGCCACAGCACGTAATATTCTTCCCACGTCATCAATAGGTTGTTGTTGCACCTATGGTTCCTCCACTTGAACATGTTTATGTCCTTTCTGACTATTAGGAACAAAAGATGCCTCACCCTCTTCTCCATCATGCGGATCATGTGGATCCATCATTCACTGCAATATAATTCACTTAAACAAAATACAATAGCAGGAGTTTAATATTAACATTGTTAGTCAAAATCCAGGTGCATAACAAACTCACTTTCTAGTGTCCACAGCCAATATAGACCCTCACATCCTGTCCAGAACCTAATAACCTCGCTCTGATACAAAGTTGTCGCGCCCCGACTTAATTTTGTTAAACTCATTCTTTTAATTAGAGATAAACTGCCTTAAACAATGCTTTAATTTAAATCTCTAAGGAAAAATAGCATAATTTTTTTTTCCAAAAGTATGTGTAGAAGAAAACATAACTGCCTTTACTTATAACTTATAAGTACTACATAACTTTACATAACCAAGATCCTTAGTTTAATAATTACACAAAATAAATCTTGATATTCAAACCATACTAAATATCCGTCACTCCCCCGTTTTAAGGTCCTAACTTGGCAGTGAACTCCAATTTATAAGCATACCTGAAACAAAACATTATAGGAGTGTAAGCTATAAAGGCTTAGTGAATGACCACATACCACACATATAACCAATTTGAATAACCATTTTTATTTTGTTCTAATGCTATAACCCAACAGGAATTGTTAAACTCTCGCAAGCCTGGACCCGCCACAGTCCAATTAACCCACCACAGTTATTAGGGACCGCCACATCCCTTTATTAGGCCCGAGTACACAAACCTTTAAGTTGGATTAACAGGACCACCACATCCCGTAGGACCCACCACAGTCCTTAACATTAGATAAACGACTCACTAGTCCATATCATTATATAACATCGCTTAACATTTTTAATCGTATGCATATGTTTCATAATTACAACATCACTCCCATAAAAATTTTTAACACATGTGTTTAACTACACATTTCCATATGAAATTATAAGCATTTATATTTCATAAGGAAGGTCACTCACCTTGGATTTAGTGCTAAGATTAATACCAACTACTTCCTTAGTATGGTAGTATTAGCTGCTTCCCCATCTAACAAGTCAATGTCGTTAGTATTTGAATACACCGATTAACATCAAACCCGGTAATACATCACATCATTTGGTCAATCAGAAATTACTAACGAGGAATTAAATATGACACTTCACATTTATATAAAACACAATTAATTAGGGTTCTAACACAATTTACGGAATTAATTTACGAATTCGCTAGACAAAGTTATGCCCATTTTATTACAACCTTTTCCACATCGTTTCTCAAGAAAAACAACAACACAACTTCAACTTCCTGGAATTTTCATAATTTTTATACATTTTAACTTTGCATGATATTCCACCCAATATCAGTAAACATATTGAATAATAAAAAATTAATGTTTCATAATTTTTAGGGCTCATTTTCTATGTCGAGCAAAACGTCAAACACTTGGTATGCATTCTTTCTCATTTAGGGGAGATTTTAAACCAAAACTTCAAACTATCACCAAGGGTTCATTCCATAGTATTTTAACACAATTTTCGGATATGTTATACATGTATGAGTATATTTTACTCTCCAACTTGAATCACTCAATTCCAATAGGTATTCCATGATTTATGCCATTTTTAGTATAACTAGGTCAAAATACAATATTAAGGCATAACTTAGCATTTTTAAGCATACATAACCTTGACCTTGAGTATAATTCATGGAAACATATAATAACCATGTTTTAGCAGAAATATACATCATAATCATGAATTTTATAAATCAAAATGCTTTACAAAAAGATGATGTAAATTTAGGACTTTAAAGTATGCATTTACGATCCTAGCTCCAGTTTTAACTTATGTTCTTAACCCATCCTTGTTCCAACACAATTCAGCAATATGGGTATCATTAAATTATATATCCAAATCAAAAATAAAAACATGATAAGTATAGAATTCATCCATGAGACCAACTTTAATAAAGATGTAATTACCTTACGAGGATTCCTTGATTTATAGAAAATTTCCATAGATTTATTCCTTAACTTTCTTCTCTTTCTCTCTCTTTGGGAAAAACTCTTGTTCATGGCTGAATTTGCTGAACAAAGGGGTTGTTTTATGAATTTTAAGTCAGCCAAACCATCACCCACCCTTTAACCAATTAAAAAATAGCACATGGTGTGCTAATAAGACAATTGTCACTTAAGGGATGGACAGATTTGCCCTCGTTTCGTACTTTCGGTATAACTTCTTGTACGAGCTTCCGTTTAGCCCACCGTTTGTTTTGTTATAATATTAATTCATATATCTAAAACTTTCATAATTTATGTTTTCCCAAAATCATAAACTAATACGCCTAATTTGGGCTTCGAACAGGAAAGTAGCAATTTACCGAAAATCTCAAAATTTTCACATTTGGCGACCAAACATTGCCAATTTAGTATCAACACCCATATTTACTTTTATAAACATAATCGTTCATTAAAAACATAATTTATGATGCATTTAACCACATAACTAATCATATGTTCTAAACATGGTATCCCTGATCATAAGCTCAATTAGCACCTAATGTAAACAACACATATATCACATGAGCATGCATCCCCTAAACATGATAATTAACATGTTTAACACACATAACCAATTTATAACTTATAACTCCTAAGTTATAATTAATCATGTAATTAACCTTCCTAATCATGTTTTAGGACCTTACAGTGTTAACCTCCTCTAGATCGAAAGGAGACAAATTCATGAATTCCTTCTCATACTCTGCAATAATATGAGTCCCCTGCTGAAGTAAAAGAGATTTATTTGACTTGGGGAATTACTTTTCATTAAACTTTACCATCAACTATTCTAGGCCAATTAATCACTCTTCTCTATTGTAGTCAAACTCTTCTATGGTGAGAACCTATTTTTACACATCGGTGCATGACAAGAGCCTTAAGAGATGCTAAAAATACTCGCGCCATTAAAATTCCACCAATGGGACTGTGAAATCGAATAACTTAGGTGGATAGTTCTTTATAAACGCTCACCTAATCATGCCCCAATCCGGTATTGGAGCTGGTGTCACCGAATATTTCTCCTCAAGAGGCCTATCTTGTCTGCCCGCGATTAAACCTATCTGCATTAGCAGTGAAACCAACACGGAGAGATATTGGGACTTGAAATGCAATTTTCGTCGAGCATCTAATACTGGAACTATTTATATAAGCGGTATCGGAGCTGCTAGTGGTGCAAGTGGTTTTAGCGATATAGGAACTGTCTAGGAAGTGTGAGTGGTTATGCGGGTTTTACTCTTAGGTGTCAATTGAAATATGTTATGTTTCTTTCACTTATTAGTACTAATAATCACATGAAAAGAATACCAATAAAATGAACATTAAAGAATACTACACGGATGAGTGGGATGAATCTATGGACCCTACATTGCCTAGAACCATGATCTGAGACCAACTATGACACCCTTCATATTTTAATATTCAGTTTAATCAAGTCTAATTATTAAATTATACAAGTTGTCAAAATAATTACATGTTGTTATTAGTAGTAAGTGGAAACAATAAATGATATTGAATAAATAGAGTGCGATGTGAATATCGTCAACATAAATAGTCGTGGGATGGAAGTCAATAAATATCTCTAACTATAAAAAATATAAATAAAAAGGTTTAGCATAATGGTCTCAAAACAATACAAGCTAAAAATTATATCTCCTCAATCCTCCATTATAAATAAAATGAGAAAAATTTTAGATGAGGTAAAGTATAAACTTAACATCACTCCAAAATCAAATAAAATAAGGATAAGCTCCAAAACTTACATCTATGACTATTTGTAATTGGAAATATAACTCGGTGCTCGAAGACGATAAAGCCAAATCTGAGGTGTCGTTGAATCATTAGGAAAAATATGAAAGGTCAGGGACACCAAAAGATAAAAAGCCATGCAATACAAGTAATAAAACTAACAATCATCCGTATAAATAATAAATCTAGAATTTAACTTAACTGAACAATAACTCATCACACCTTTTACCAGTGTTATATTTCAAAATGCATTTTATGAAATCATTTAAAACCCTGTTAGGTTCTCATCAATCAAGAGACCACTAGTACACCCAATACCCATGATAATATTGCCATAAGTAAAACCGAGATAATAACAATGTGGTAACTAATACACTAATCATGAAAGTGTGATTAGCCCATAACTAGATATGGTGTCACTGGTACACCAGATAACCCATGACTACCCCCAACTGACTACGGGGTCATGGGAACATAAGTTTGTCATTTTTATGTAACATGGACTAATCAATCGTAACTAGCCATGAACAAACTATTGAGATCACTAGCGAAAATGTCAATCATTTTTAGTTGGCATGGACTAAAACAAACAATTCACAACTCCACCCCCATCTAGAATTATAACAAAGAATCATACAGCCATGACTCTATACCTAGACATGCCTACATCCATAATTATAAATAGTCGTCTCTTTTTATTGTATTAGCCTAAAGGTATAATTCATACTTTTATGAATAATTTATTTATTAATCCAATTCGTAACTTTCTCTCACATTAGTACAACATTTACAAGGGGTAAATATAGCATATGTTATGTTTGGAAAATTTAATTTAGCATTCAAGGATATATTATTTCATGTAAGAGATAACTATTTGGGTAAACTAACATAAATTATTTATCTCAAACATCAGATGCATTTCAATTTCTAATTCCAATATATTTGCATAATAACTATCCATTATGCCATTCTAACTAAATTCTAATATACTTAATTTTCTCAAAGTATTTCCATTAAATACCACTTATGGAACGGGGTAAAAAATTTAAGATTTCCAAAATTATGAGTTGAATGCCAATTTGAGTTTTCATTATTATATTCGATTTGTATAATATCTAATATCAACTACAAAAGGCATTATTATGACAATATTCCAATCCACATGAATTTCTTAGATGGTAAAAACAATTGTAATCCAAAATACAATTTCCAATATGGGACTAGTTTGAAGTAACATACTAAAATGATTCTTGATTAGAATTCACAATTTACATGAACAATTTATAAAATTAAATTGAACTTGGTATATTTCTTTTCATATAAATTCTTAACTTATGAAAATTATATATTAGAGATTTAAACCTAATTATATCTAATGTATTTCACAAATTAGCTTAATGTCTATGAAGAAATTACAATTTATAAACAAAAAGGGGAAAAGTGGATTTTATCTTGCCTTAGATTAAAATCAAAGATGTGTAGAATTCATGATGACAATCCCCCCATTAAATTAGGTTTATAATCTTCCTTGTTTCTTCTTCTTCTTTAAACCTCTTAGTCTGTCCTCTTCCTTTAATCTTTTTCTTCCCTCCTTGAACTTGAATTTAAGTTGTAAATTAAGATTTATCCTCTAATGTTGTTTAAGGTTTATGAGCGAAGAGTGTATGGATATTTGGGTTGAGTAATTAAGAGTTTTGGAGTAAAACAATTGTAAGTAGAATTATATTCATTATAAAACAACCCCAAACAGACCCGGTGACACTCGACCTTGCTGCGATCACGACCTTTTTTCAGCTCGAGTACGGCTTCAAGCTGAAATCCTCCTTTTTCTAATTTTTTCTTTTAATTCAATTACTCGAAATTAAATTTAAGTTAAGTAAGTATTTCTAACTCATATCTATAGCAACCAAGCCTTATCTTACCCCAAACCAACAACTTATCAAACTACCCTAATAATTTTAATCCAAGTCCAATACTAATATGACCCAATTCATTAAAACCATTAAGTCAAATTTTAAAATAACCAATATGTATTTTCACTTCGTCCAATTTAAGTATCCAATTCAAATATAATAAAGTTTATTTAATTTAAACAAAATCATTTATTCCAATCTTCAATGAGATCTAAATTTAATTAGTTAATCCAATAAATTCTTCAATAAATTACTAAAAAATATGGGTCACTAGAGATTCATTCTTTGATTATAGTTCTTTTTCCTTACTTTCTTAAACATAATAAATTGAAGTTCTCAGGGCATTAATGTTATTTATAATTTCAATCCATAATAGTAGGTCTACTGTGACAATGACACAACCAACAAATTTTCAATTCCGTACTAATTTTTTCTCATATATTTTCATGATCGCAATACTCATGTACGCCTTGTTGTATAACATGCGTTATAATACTTATAACATGTATGAATTATAACTATAACATGTTATGTGTCTATAACACACCGACACATCATTCCCTTATCTTTGTTTCACGATCTTTTAAATTAGATATTTTCATTTGTATGTCAAGTTTGACAAGTGTGTGGCCCTAGTTTGTTTGCAGCATACTTCTAAATGCAAGTGTATTGCCAAAATTTTATTTCATATAAAGTTAGTTTGAAATAAATCTATAATACAAATTTTCATGAGAAAATACCATTGGAATAGACATTTTGAGATAAACTACAACAATTGTCATGGCTAGTAATTGTACATGTTTTTTCACGATCATTGATTGTGACAAACATTGTTTGAGAATTAAAACATTAATAAGGTTTTTCATGGTCAGTAGCATGATAAATATTGAAAATAATAAGATAATCAGTAGTGTTCCTCGCTACATTTTCCATCCAACAACATTTACAATGAGCTATTGTATGTCAATGCCAACAATATGAAGAAACTCCAAACTCAAATTTCAACCATTGGTTAATGGTATGTGTAGGGGTAATTTCTTACAAGTAGTGATCTTAAATGCACACAAGCCAAAAAGAGATCAAAATCTTAAGAAGAATTAAATCACACACATTACGCAAGATGTACATGGTCTGACAATGTGTCTACATCCATGGGGTGCTGGGGTTTGTTCTTTATTAGTCAAGAACTGAGGTCGGCCTACTGCTCTAAATTACAATAATACATGCCACATTCATGTGAGGTGCATTTACATTTATAAGGCAAATTAAGAGATTCCTAGGCCCTATTAATAGCTATTCCCAATATTCTGAACTTATCCATGACCATGATAAACCATTACAAGTGATATCATTAAATAGTTATTCACTAACTGAGAGTTTTCATTAATTGTAGGGACACATGGGATAGCGCATTCTAGTGAAATTATTGACCCCGTCCTATAAGTAATGATATTCAATTCCCACAACTCAAACGTAGATTATAACCGTAAGAAGAATGAAATCATATACAACTCAATATGTACATAGTTCGGCAACATTCCTAAGTCCACGGTGTGTTAGAGTTTGTTCTCTATCACTTAAGAACTCGGGTTGGTAGAGTTGCACTACTTGTCGATGTTACAATAATGTTCACCCCATTCATATAGGGTGCGTTTTCATTTATAAGGCAGCTTATGAGAGTCTTATGTTCCTTAAAACATATTCCTAAGAGCACAGACTTATTTATGACCATGATCAACCATTAAAAGTGATATCATTGAATAGTTCTTCATTGACTGGGAGTCTTCATTAATCATAGGCAAACGTGATTGAGGAACACGTGCCAGTGAAATTCTTGACCCCATAATTTCCCTAAAAATTAAGGAGTTCTTCGAGGTCACTAGGCCTTGCACTTCTTATCAGTTGTTGATGTTTGATGAGTCTTCACCCTTTGCCTTAATAGTAGAATTTCTTCCTTGATAGAGGTTGACAATCTGTAAGAACCCCTAAGTGTTGATTGGTGTCAATTCTGTAAATGCCCCAGAAATCTAAAGAGCTTTTTGTTTATTGAGTGCCCTAGGGGTACGCTTGTTTATCTGATGCCTTTAGTTGATCTTGGGGGAAATGCAGTCATCTCTTCAGTAAACATCACATGTTGCTTCGATTTTCGTGCGTGTAAGCCTATAGTAATCATTTTTAGGAACGGGGAAGTCATTTTAAACACAAAATAAATGTTTCCTCTCTTTTCGCTTCATTTCAAATCTGGCACATTTGGAGAAGGGATTTTCATTATTTTCATTTCACTAAAAGCATTTTAACTCCATCCTTTTCATTTTGTTGCACTTCCCCATTTCTTTCCCTAGTTCTTTTTTGAGTTTCCATCATTTCCTAAAAATGGTTTATGTCATTAGCGAAAATACTATAGAAAATTTCAAACATGACTATATTCCTCTATGGGTCACAATAGAACTAGTGGATGGACCGTATGAGCTTTCTTAACATTCTGAAGGCCATTGGATGATTTCAATCTTCATAGTTAAGTGTGGGATAACATTTTTTGCTAACTAAATATTTCTTGACGTTTTTTAATACTTCGATATGGTACCAAATTATGTCGCTCCAAATACATGGAGTATCTTTAATGAGGTTCATCGCATTTACGAGTTGTATGAGACCAATTTCAATATAAATAAAATTAGATAATATTACCAATCGGATTATACCCATGAGAATATTTATTATTTGAAGGCGAGGGGGGGCAATCGGTCTCTAGTCGTGAACTTGTTTGATTCCAACAAAGAATAATGGGATCATGACATTATTGTGCATAATTGGCAATAAATCACCCTTCATGATGCAAAAGTATATGAAGAGAAAAGGTTACCTATGAAAGAGAAAGGAATAGGTTAGGCCGTAATTAAATTCTCCTGCTGTATTTTCCTTTTCATTTTATTGATGTTTTATTATTCTTCTTTGTTTTTTTTATAATTAACGTAAATAAGAAGACGCCTAATGACCAAGACTTCGGTTTTACTTATCTTTGAGATGCCTCACTTCAGCAGAATATTAGAACAGATGATCACCCTACATCGGTCGCCTTTCTTCTTGGCTATGAAAGTCCGACAATTTCCTTTGCTACAAGTTTGGTTGACCAGACTCCAATAATCCCAAATGATTTGGACGATTCAGAGGCTTCCATTTCTAAATGTTTGAATAACGAGGAAGGAAAAAAGGAGGCACCACAGCACAATCTGATAATGGTCACGACATGTGGGTCAAAATTCAGGATCGTGACCAAAACTTAAACAACGTGAAAATGACGTGACTAATAAAAAGGGTGACATTAGATGGTTGTGGTCATAGACATAGATCGTGACCTCTAGGGTTCGTGACCACACCTGCAACCAGATGGGTGCCAAAACTCCCACTACACTAGGTAACAACCCTGGGTTATGACCATAGTGTGATAAATGTTAGGGTTTCAGTCACGATGGGTCATAGTCATGGGTAGTGACCATTTTAAAATTGTCATAGACGTTGCGAGACATGATCATTTATTTTTTACAGGCCACCAACCTGTGCTCCTAAAGATTTCTAGTATTCTAGTGATGAAAACCCTAATTTGAAGGATCTTTTAGTTGATTTAGAGGAAAATTGAGTATCTAAACATCATTTTACCCCTAACAACCCTATTTGTATCATATTATTACATTGTCCCTTGGCAATCATATTTGTATCAAATCCTTTTATGACATTGGCACTATATTGGCACTTTAGTTTAATTTATGAATGTTTGTTTGATTTATGAATGTTTAGTTTGATTTATGAATGTTTAGCTTGAATTATCAACATTTAGTATGATTTATGAATTAACTAGGATACCTTGATGTTTTACTTTGAATTATTAACTCCATAGGGTCAAAATATTTTGACTATATTTGTCTTACCCTTCTTAAAAAATGTTATACATGATTATTATCCACATCTCGATATTAATTTCGTAAATTTTACTAGTTTATAGGTTAGGCAACCGTGGTTGGTCCCCACATGTGAGTTGTATTCTAGTTTGGATCAAACAATCATAAGATATCCTTACATCTAAGACAATTAGTAATATTGTAAAAAGTGATGGCGTTTCTCTCATTTCATTATTTTAAAATAATATGGTCTAATAACAGGTCATTGTGATGTGAGTATTACAAAGTAGTTCCAATATTGATGAATAGTATATAAATTGGTTAATGAATACAGGGATTTTGGGGGGTCCATAAAAATATGTTTTTTTAAATTGACTTGGTCATGGCCTTAATCCGTTCCCCCAATGTTTTTAAAAAGAAATTATTTATTTATTTGTAAAAAAAGTTTAGAGGTCACGGATTAGGGTCGTGACCATATTTGAACATTATCCCATGCTAATCAAGGCCCTGAGCCTTGACTATGGGGTTATGAATTATATTAGTGAGCATTGAGATAATATTATCCCATGATAGTCACAGATTTAGGCAGTGACCACACGGTCCGAATAAAGTCCCTGACAATGGAGCCAATATTACGTCGCAGGAGAAACATTGACTCCCATTTAGGGCTACGGATGAGTTTTATGACCAACTATTTTTTATCATGGTAAAAATGGTCATGGCTAAGGTCCGTGATTCATGGCCCTCATGACGTCCGAAGTCCTTGATCATCTTCAGTACATGGTGTAGTAAGGGGAGATCTTGTTTCTTTGAGTAATTATACATCTCATCGATCTTAATTGTTGAATTTTATCTTTGCTCAATAGACCCAAAGAGAAAGGTTTTGAACTTGATTGTTTCCAACATCATCAACATGTCTTCCCTTTCTCGCCCAACAAGAAAGAATAAAGTGTTTAATCATCCTATGAGCACGAAAACTCAAGCTAGTGTAACGCCCCAGGAGGTACTTTTAAATCTATGGATAAATTAAAGCCTTATTAAAATAAATTAACATTAACGTAAACATTTTTCAGTGGCTTAAATAATTTTGTAGAGGAATAAATAATAAATCGACTGAATAAAATATCTCAATTTTATTAAATCTCAAATGTCCTTTTACAAAACGATTTACAATAAACAAAATGATACAAATAAATTTTCAAAATAAATATCCAAAGCCTATAACGACAATACCAATCCTAACGATGTCATAATTATCATCTCGCATCAAACCTGAAGTACAACAAACTATGGGGGTGAGCGGGTTCATATAAATGCTCCAAGTGTAACTACACATACTCGTGTGTGTGTGCATAATATACAAGAGTGTATGAAATATCAACACCCAAACTCAAATATCAATAATATAATTCTAGAGGGTCACTCTCTCTCTAGTAAACTCACAAAGAGCTGGGAGAGGGGGTCTACCATGAGTGGCCCCATCCCCACTAATGTTACCATAAATCGTGTGAAGGGCGAGGGGATCCACTACGAATACCCCATTTCCCAAGTTAAATGTCAGAATGTTCTAAGGGCGAGAGGGTTCACCTTGGGTGACTCACTGCGTAAGGCAATGCTAGATAATAGGAATAGGAAGAGGGGATTCACCACAAGTATACCACTTCCCAAGGCTAATACTGCAGAATAATGTATTAAGGCGAGGGGGTCCACCACGAGTGTACTCATCCCAAATTGTTACCCAAAAATATTTTAGGGAGAGGAGGTACACCACGACTGGACCCATCCCCATGTTGTCACCTAAAAATGTATTAGGGTAAGGGGGTCCACCAAGAGTGTCCCCATCCCCAAATTGTTAGTCAAAAAATTTATTAAGGTCAGGGGGTCCACCATGAGTGGCCCCATCCCCAAATGGTTACCCAGAAATGTGTTAGGGCGAGGGGATCCTCCACGAGTGGCCATATCCCCAAATTTTTACTAGAAACAAATAAGTTACTAATTTAATTTTCTTACACAGGTAGCCTTAGTTGAGTAACAAGGCTCAAGCAAGCCAGTTGGAAACTCTTGGGAGTTTTGGTTTCGCGATTAAGAGACAACGTTTGTTGGGGATGGACAAAGCCTAACCACTTGACACTTTAAGATAGAGAGAATACTAGTAGAGAGACCCTAGGGGTAACTCAAGAACTCACATAACCCACACTTAAAATAAATAAGTGAGTAATCAAGAGGCTGCTCACAGAATTATTTTTCAAATGACCTTTCCTAAGTTTTTTACAAAAGTTTGTACAATAAGTTATCGTCTGAAAATATATTTACCAAATCATATACTTTGACAATATTAGCTAATTATTTTCTTTTTGACTTTGGTAGGTATCAGATGTCATTTGTAAGAAGGGATAGACAGCGAGTACAAAAGGTACATTCCAGACCTTGTCCATTAGTTCCCTCTCATTTTTGGCACCCAAAATGTCAAGTTAGCCGTACTATATACCTATAAATAGGACCATTTAGTAAGGTCAAGATCAGACTGAAAACTCAAGTTTGCACCATTATTCTACCAAAATTGAACCAGAAATAGTATTATCTCCTTGCTCTCTATCTAAGTGTCAAAGTTCTTGTCTCTTCACTCCCTTTTACAACCATTGCTGTCTGGAGATATATACCTCTCTCCGAAATCATTATTATTTGTTAAACTTTCTATTCTTCAATCTATATTTAGGAATAAGGTAGTGATCATTACTCCATTATTACCAGAAGTGGAAGGTTTTCTCCCATAGTTGCTCTTGAGACATTGAGGGACTTGAAGATAGATGTTGTGGAAGTGGGCCATGCCTCACCCATTTAAGTTCTTTATAGACCCCAGTATAACCACCTTCCTAAAATAATCATAACCAAGGATCTCACCGTGATCACTACATAACCAATGACCCCAAATAAAAAATTTGACATCACTTTCATAGTATGGTTTAGACTTCCGTCCATTATACTATCATTTATCCTTAGAACAATCCAATGGACCCAAAAAATAAATAACACTCGGGAACACGGCCCATCATAACTTGGCATGATTTTCTTAAAATATTGGCATCACCACCATAATAACACTTGGCATACTCTCCAATCGGGGTCCATGGCCTAGTCTTTTAGTAATAAACAAAATCATAGCCGACATCACACCCCGTCTAGTGGGTGGTTTGGCTATGGAATGCCTATGCATTTTCCAACAAGGATCATCATTATGCCATTATCTCAACTCAAATAATTTAAAATTTGATTCCCAGAAATCAAGTGTACATGTTTTCTACCCAATTTCCATAACTGAACATGCTCGTAAAATCAATTGGTTTTGTTACCCCAAAATACACGGCATGAAAATAGCATATGCAAAATGGGTGCAATAAAGAATTTAGTATAGGAGCATATAATGCATATAAATGTAGCACATAGCATCGATATGACTATACAATCAATATTTAATAGATGCAGCACACTAAATTAAAAACGAGATAATGAAACAACCTAAAGGGAGTCAAAATCCACGATTATAGGCCTGTTTAAAAACACACACAAAAATAGAGCTAAACAATATCCTAATCACCAATCCAACATCAGATTTAGATTCTACATGAAAAATTGGGTCAAGTATATGTTTTGAGTTTTTCGTAAATCTCATCCGAAAGAACTCAAAAGAAAGATCTTAAATGCTCCAAACTAACTCTTCTCATTTCTCTCATTTTTGTCTCTTTAAATTTCATTTTTGGCCTCCTTTTTCATCTTCCTTTCCTTATAATCAACCCTATTATTCCTTATAAATCATCTCCCTCAAAACCTAGTTTGGAGCCTATGTTAATGCATATTACCATATTGCCCTTTTAATTAAAAAATGCCTACTTTTCATATTTAAACGATTATAAAATGTCCAAAACCATTTCAATTTAAATTTAAATGTTTGATTCAATTTTAAAGAAAAATACATTGTTTAAAAATATAATGTCAATAAAAATATTTTTATTTAAAATAAAACATCTCGACTAATAAAATAATCAACAAATTTATAGTAATGAAACCTTGTATAATATTCATAAATGGGACCTTAAAATAATGGGGCATTACATTTTTTCCCCTATAAAATGAATGTCTCCCTCAAAATTAATCGACAATATTCTTCCATTAAATTCAAATATAAAGGCTGACATCACCCAAATAAGAGAAAACATAAACAAAATCTCTTTCAGCAGATAACGTAACGAACCAATAACCCCAAGCCCAAGAATAAGAATAACCTATGCTCTGATACCACTTTGTAACACCCCGGGAGGTTCTATTAAACTACGGACAAACTAAATCCTTATTAAAAGAAATTAACATTAATATAAACATTTCTCAACGGCTTATATAATTTTTCGGAAGCATAAATAATAAATTGACTGAATAAAATATCTCAATTTTATTAAATCTTAAATGTCCTTTTACAAAATGATTTACAATAAATAAATAATACAAATAAATTTTGAAATCAAATATCCAGAGACTCTAACGATGATACATGCCCTAACAATACCATAAATATCATCTTGCATCTACTCAACTCAACAAAGCCTTTTCCCAATTATTTGTGGTCGACTACATGAATCCTATTTTTCCATTCCATTATATCCAGTGCAATATCTTCAGTTATACCACATGACATCATATCCATTTTTATAATATCCCACCAAGTCAATTTAGACCTACCTCTACCCCTTGAGTTACCATCAATACTAACTAAATCACTCTTCCTTACAGGAGCATCCATTGGTCTGCGCTTGACGTGTCCAAACCATCTAAGTCAATTTTCTCTTAATTTATCTTCTATAGGAGCTACTTTTACCGTTTCACGAATTTGTTCATTTTTAATTTATCCTTTTGAGTTTTACCACAAATCCATCTTAGCATTCTCATCTCCGCCACACTCATTTTCAGCACATTTTGTTTCTTGGTTTCCCCCCACTCTGTCCCATATAACATGGCGGGTCTAATGACCGTCCTATAAAATTTATCTTTTAACTTCAAAGGTATACACTTATCACAAAAAACTCCGGTAGAACTTCTCCACTTAACCCAACCTGCTCTAATCCTATGAGTAATATCATCACTAATATCTCCAACCTGAAATACAACAAACTATTGGGAATGAGCGAAAAACTCAGTAGCTCCTATAAATGCTCCAAGTGTAACTACACATACTCGTGTGTGCATGCATCATATATAAGAGTGTATGAATATGAACACTCAAATCAAGATACCAATAATATAATCATAATATAGGACCTCTCCATAAGAATTGCACAACCCAAGACCCCATATAAAAAATTTCGTAGAACTTTCCACGGTACGGCATAGACTATCGTCCACAATACTGTCATTTATCCTTGGAACAATCCAATGGCCCTAAAAAATAAATAACATATCTTTGGAACACGTCCTATCATAACCATCCATAACCTCCATAAAACCTTTGGTTCCACCACTATAATAACACTTGACATACTTGCCCATCGGTTCCATGGCCTAGTCTTTGGATAATAAATAAAATCATAGCCGACAGCACACCTCGTCCAGCGGGTGATTTGGATAAGGAATTCCAATAAATTCTCAAACAATAATCATCATAATATCACTCTCTCAATTCAAATAATTTTATATTCAATTCCCATAAATTAAGTGTATATGTTTTCAACCTAATTTAAATAACTCAACATGGTCATAAAATTAATTAGTTTCGTTAAGTGGCATGAAAATTATAGATACAAAATGGGTGCAATAATGATTAGAATATATGAGAATATAATACATATAAAGGTAACACATAACATGGATATAACTATACAATCAAGGTTGAATAGATGTATCACATTAAGGTAACAACGGGAGAATGAAACTACCTAAAGGGAGTTAAAATCCACAATTATAGTCCTATTTAAAGTAACCAAAAAATAAGATCCTCACACTATTCCAATCACCAATCCAACTTTAGATTTTGATTCTACACAAAAAATTGGGTGAGGTTCGTGTTTTGGAATTTTCTCAAATCTCATCCAAAAGCACTCAAAATGAAGATTTAGAATGCTTTAAACTGACTCTTCGCATTCCTCTCATTTTTGTCTCTTTGGATTTAGTTTTTGGCATATCTTTTTCATCTTCCTTTCCTTATAATCAGCCCTATTATTCATTATAAAGCGTCTCCCTCAAAACCTAGCTTGGAGCCTAAGCTAATGCATATTATCATATCGCCCTTTAATTCCAAATTGTCTACTTTACATATTTAAACCATTATAAAATGTCCAAAAACCATTTCAATTTAAATTTGAATGTTTGATTAGATTTCAAAGAAAAATAAATTGTTTACGAATATAATATCAATAAAAATATTTTATTTATAATAAAATATCTTGATTAATAAAATAATCAAAAAATTAATATTATTGAAAAATTATATAATTACGGGGCATTAAAGTTAGGAGTCTTACAAGCTCCTTGGATTTTTAAGACTCCCCAACCAAGGAAATGGATCCCCCTCTAAGAAGACGGAGAACGATCATGATCCTCCTCCCCATTAGTTGTTGTCGGGGAAAGCACTATTGATAAGGGCTAGGTTGGTGCCTATTATTTTGTTGCTTTCCCCAACTATGCTCGGGGCTTGATCCGGTCAGCAGTCTTTCCTGCTGCCACCCTGTTTCATGATTAGTTGGTGTTATGTGCCAACCACAAATTCTCTCTTATAAGTTATCCTTTCGTACTTATTTATGCCCATGCCCTTTCTTCTTACAATTTACTGACCTTGTTCTCTCTCATTCCTTATAGTTTATGGTAGACTATGGCTAGTTATTAAAGGGAGACGTTGCATTGAAGAAGTCCTCCTAGGATATTTAGGTGACATGTAATGAGGTAAACACGACCCCATCGACTCCTCAGTTATTTGGTTTAGCTGCAATGGCTAAGAATGAAATCTTGACTAGAAGGTCAATAACTAAGACATTGAGAAGGCTAACCTTCAGAAGAAGATTAACGTAATTGCTCAGAATTATAGGGAGGATACATAAAAGGGTAATGATAAAGCTAAGTCTTCTAAGTTCATGGCTTATGATGAGAAGAACAATACTAAAAGGAACTTTTTGTAGTTATAAAGGCTACATCCACTATATATACTCGCGACTTGGACAAGGTCTTCGCTAAAGATCAAGAGCAGTTCGAGTACCTGAGGAAGGTATTCTTAAAGAGTGTCTATAATGAAATATTGATATGGATTGTAGTGCTGAAGAATATGAGTTATTCTATGTGCATAAAATATGTTCTCCTCCTCTAGAATATGAGGAATATGATTATGAGGAAGAGGGATTGTTCAGAGATAACTCTGTTGATCTTGAGACTTTAATACTGGAGTTTATTTTGTCACCTTTAGATCTAATCAAGGACCTGATCAAGATGTTAATAGGTGTGACACCCCGCCTAATTAAATATCGGGCGATCACTCCTTTATTAAATTAAAATTAAGGTGAACAGTTGGTTCATTCTTAGCATCACTGTCGCAAATGAAAATTTTCAAATTTAAACACCCTGATTAATTAAGCTAAGTGTCAAAACCATTTAAAACCTTATTTACATTTTATTAAATCCAATTATAAAACCTTTAACCATTAACATTTTAAGAGTCACACATTATGTATAAGAATAAAAATGAACATTCAGAGTTTAACCATCAATAATAAATCCCAACATTAAAACACTAAAGGAAAACATCCTGGCAGTAATAAATCCCGAAATAAAGATACTGAAAGTAAAATAATTACAATCTCTGACAAAACCAACTAAATAATGGAAAAAGGGCGACACATGCCCCACTGGATAAAACTGAACTAGAAGTAGAGTCAACAATGAGGTCGTCTGAGCAATGGCCTGCAACTCCCACAAAAACTACAGCGTGTTCCATCCAAAGAATCCTAAGCATTACGCCCCTGTGGCTGGGCACCTGTAATACATATATATATATATATACACACAAGAGGGCAGAGGTAATAGCAAACGGGTCAGAGCCCGAATGTAAAACAGTTTTAAAAATAGTTTAGCAAGTATTTAAAATGCTTACCGGCTAATGCAACAGTCATATTAGTATGCGATACTCTCGTGAGAATTATCACCTTTCATCTAGTGTGAACGTCTATCATACTAATGAATCCCATATATCTCTCTAACTTATTCTCCATAAGACTTAACACGTGAAATTAAGGTTATGATATTAACTTTAGAAAAATCTATCTCTTCAAGATTTCTTACGTTATTTAGAATAATTTCGTATCGTTATAATGTTTCCGAATACTTGTAGCGAAGTTGAAGAATTTCATACTTTACTTAACTACTATTTCGCTCAGTAGGAAGTTCTCATATAGATACACGTATATATATTAGTTACACAAATAATATATATATAAACGGCACCCCACATAAAATCTATGGTGCAAAGTTTCCATAAATAAGTATATATATACCAATCACTGATATAATACATATATACTAACGGCACCCCACATAAAATCTATGTTGCTGGCATACTCTCCTATTTAGTCCCTATATCACACATATTTAGGGAAATTCTAGTTCGGAATCACTCTCGAACTGCATTAACACAAACACATACAAATGGAGGCGAAGCATAGTTCCCGGTCCTAAGAGGTCAGCACATACCCACACGTCTCTTAGGTCCGTCTGACTATCAATCAGATAGCCTGTACCAGGGAAATACTATGTTCTAGGGTATAAGTCCATATCCCCCATAAAGGTCCCATCGAGATAAGACTGTCCCGGCGCGGAAACCCCCCCTGATAGCAAGTAGCCCGGGTATGATTTTTACACAGAAGTAATATATGCACAATCACACTGTCATATATATAATATATGTATTCACATTCACATTATTAAATCAGGCGTGCTCACGACCCATAATTATAATTATTTGTTATTACACATTTTACTCAATTATCTCGTATAACGGACTCATTCCTTTTATTCTCGTAATTAAGTTATTCTAAACCCACTTCTCGTCTCTCGAATTATTCTCTTTAACCAAGTACAATTTCAGCAGGCCCTCACTCACCTTCTAATCCAACTTTCTAGATGTTTCGATTATTTAATCAACGCATGTATGATTTCTTAAGTATGAATGTCTCCCCGTTTACCCTTTATTTCCCTTCACATTAAAGTTCCACTCAACGGGGTCTATCTTGACCCTACTGGTCCTTCTTATGTCCCATTATGTTCTAGCAACCCTAATCAAGATTTACTACGTATAAAATCGGATTAAGCTAACACGAGCAAAAAATGCAGTTTTCCAGGAGGGGTCGATCGATCGATGAAAGGTGGTCGATCGATCGATGCTCTGAGCTCGATCGATCGATCAAGCAGTTATGCAGATTCTGCAGAAAACCCAGTTACGGGATTCTTACCCTAAACTCCTCCAAATCATCATGTTACAATCCCAAACTCTCAACCACTTATACTATAACTGTTGTATACCCATATAAACAATATCCTACGTAAAACATGAGAATTTTCATCAACTATAACAAGATAAAAGGGTGAAAATCTTTATAAATCTCAAGAACCCTAATAATTTTCTTTAACTTAGTTTCTTCCATTTTTCTTCCAGATTTTCTATCACTAATACCATGGAAATTCATGGTTCAACCTCTACATGTGAAATGGATTTCCAAAATATGATCTTTACCTCTACAACATGAAATTTTTGTCTCTAATTAATGTTTTCTTTCAAGAACACTAATTCTAGTCAACCCTAGACTAATATAAAAGAGCATTAACTTGATTAAAGCAAGATAGATACTTGCCTAAAATTTAAAGTTCTGATTTTGTGGGAGAATTTGGTGTGGTTGAGATCCTCGTTGCGCAATCTACCATTTGGCGGTGACGGCTGTGCAACCGGAGGAGTTCTTGGCCTAGAACTCCTTGGAAAGCTCCTCCCCTTCCTCTCCAACGGCCATCATTAGTTTTTGGTTATGTTAACCCTATAAGACAACACTTACCATCTAATATAATCCTAGAAAATTCGTGGGTTTAATTACCCATAATTACGAAATGTCCAAAACGCCCTCCCGGGGTACTAAATAGGCCTAAAAATGCCCCGAGACCCAAACTAAACCCCCGGGTACACTTTTCTGACTATCTCGACCCTTCCGAAGACTTTGGTGCACTCAAAACGATCATACGAACAACTTATAATTTATTCACTTTTATTAATAAACATTTAGTCCCGACACGACACGGGCGCGTCCCGACTTAAATTTCCATAATTGCCATTTTATTCACACGTGACAATTTTATAAAATAAATCTCATATATTACTATACTCATCCAGTAACTTTCAACAAATTTCAATAATTACTAACTCTCATCACGCTAGTAAATATTTCAAACAACATTCCGGATTAAAATTTAATTAATTTATCTCAATTAAATTTAATAAATCCCTAAATTTAAAAGCCATAAAAATACGGGGTATTACAATAGTGTTCTTAAATAAGTCAATGCTCACTAAGATGCCAAGAAGGATAAGGACAAACCCTGCCGGAGGGAAGATATTGCCTCCGCTAAATATATTAAGAAAGAAAAGGCTAGGGAGAATGATCTTTAGAGTTAGGAAATGCTGTATTTTTCCATTTTATTACTGATGTTGGGTTTCACCACTAACTATAATTTAATGAAAACCAAAGTCAAATTCAAATTTATCTATTATTTTCCTTATGATGCATTTTTTCTTTTGTTGAGCTGAAATGATCAGCCATTTTTCCTTGTACTTTTTTAGTTTGATTCAAGACTTACAACACTCTTCACTGCTCAGAACGACAACAAAGAAATATGTGAAAGAATTTTTGCTTCTGGTTATGATAGATATGATGATGCCGATCAGATATTGGGCACTGATTCCTCCGTGTGAGAAAAACATCCTACTTGAATCTGCCTCGAATTTTCCATTGGGTTATGGCGGGAATGCAATCTATCATGACATGATTCTTGCTATCGAAGATAGCCATCATGTAATTTTAGTCAGTATGTAGGATAAGTTTGATAAGGATTCATCCAAGCTAGCTAGAGAAAGTGTTTTTATCCTGAAGTTAGCCAACCTGGAGTTTGCATATACAACGAAGTCCTTTATTTAGCACGATTACCTCATAAGAATGAGAGAGTTCATTGTACTTATTAAGAAAACAAATAATGACATGTGAATAGATGTTGGGAGAGTTGACAATACTTGTGAGACATCTAACCTGTAGAGGGATCCCTCTTCTTAGAACACGAGAATGCCCAACTTAGAGAAGAGTTGAGGAAGGCTTAAAAGTCCTTGTGTGATAAGGACATTACCATCAACGGTTTCTCTACCTCTCATGAAAAATAGAGGTTGATTGGGGAAGGAGAAGGAGAAGATGAAAAAATCATTGCATGATAAAGGGATGGCCATTAAGAGCTTATCAGAGAAAATTGATCGCTAAGATTCCAATTCCATAAACAGCCTGGCCAAGTGTGGATGGATGCTATGGCGAGGCTCTTCTTAGTCTGTATTATACTTTTAGTGATGCTTATAATGTTTCTTCTAAGAATTCGTAATGTTTTTCTATAAAAATGACTGGGTCAATGCCTTGACAATTGTAAAGGTGCTGAAGGATTCCAAATTATAGTACTATTACGATCTTAGTTACCTTGATTATCAAAATCATCATTACCATCTTCATTTTTTATTGATCCTAATGGATGAAATTCATATTAGTTTGATAAGGAAGTACTCCGGAGAATATGAGATTGAATGTGATGATGGGTTTTATCAACCTCCACACTTGATCAACAAGGTCACCCCTGAAGGGCCCTTGAGAATTAGGGGCTTAGCTGATATCGTTCGGCCTTTTGTGATCGATGTTCTGCTTATTGGGGTTTGATATTTAGAGGATGGATTGCTCTGATCGCTAAATTAATCCAACTATATTTACTTCTTCATTGTAAATTATTCTCTTTTTCAATTTCCTTCTAATAAACTTGAGTATTAATGGATATTTTTACATCTTTCTTTCCTTTAGGTTGTATGGTCACTAGTCTTACTTTTTAAATTATGTCACCACATCAAACCTTAGGCCTAGAGACACAAAATCAAAATTAACTTATTTGTGGGGTTGTCTCCTAACTATGATTTTTCGACCTGGTCGGTCTTGGGTGCTTATGGTTTCCCAATAGGCCTTTCATCAGCTATGAGTAATCGCTTTTATTTTGTTAATCATCAAAGTACTTTGGTATAGATCGTCATCGGTAAATCTACTATTCAATTTATAGGTAAAAATAATAGTCAGTGATGGTCTTCTGTCGACCAATTAATCATTCTTAATAAAGGACATTTATTTAAAAAGTTCCCCTGCTCGAGGACCATATGGTGATCTTTAGATGACAAGATAATTAGTCTTTGAAGATGACATTAAAAATAAGATAAATGTCAAGATGATAGATAACATGTCAAAAAATATTCGTTTGACAAATCGATCATCTTTATTTAATACTTATTTCCTCTCGTTTTTAACAATGCAAAGAGATAAATTCTGACATGACAAAATATGTGCAAAAACTCTAAAATAATCTCTGAAAAAATCTGAAATAAATTTAGACTTAAAAGTACATCTTCTTGAGGTTGGATGCATTCCACACTTGAGAAACTTCTCTGCCCTCCATTGTTTCCAAGTTGTAGGCTTACTATAAGTCATCTCTGGTAAATTTAAATGGCCTTTCCCAATTAGGTCCAAGTTTTCCATCTGAGGGATTCCTTGCATTGCCCACAATCTTCTTTATAATGTAATCCCTGACCTTGAAGCTCCTTTACATGACCCCCTGTTATATTTCTTGACCAACTACCACTAATAAAAGGAATGTTTTATGAAGGATAACTCTCTCTTCCCATAAACTAGATCAAGTTCTTATTGCATCTCTTCATTATTTCAAGTCTTGGTCTACTTGAGACGTCTTCTTCATCAGCAGACCTATTTTTCATGCAAGGATAGGGAAAAGGGTGTTCCTCCATTTGAACTTATGGACATAGTTCGGTAGGCTCAAAGAACATGGGGGAGATGGTCAACACATGCACCGTTTTCTTTTTGGAAGCGTCTGCTTACCCATTGCTCTGGGGTTAGGTCACCGAGATAAAATAGTGTTTGATCTTATGTTCATCACAAAAACTCTAGAACGGACTTCTCTCAAACTGAGTCTCATTGTTCGTTATGATGATATAAAGAATTCCAAAACGATTTATGATGTTCCTCTATATAAATCTAGTCATGCCAATGTCGTAGATGTTTTTCAGTGGTTCACCTTCCACCCATTTGAAGAAATAGTTTGTGTTAACTAGAAGGAATTTCTCTCTACTAGATACAAGGGGTAGTGTACCAACAATATCTAGTCCCCATTGCATGAAATGCCAGGGGGTTTTGAAGGACTTGAGGTCGCTGGCAGACTGATGCACTAAAGGTGAGAAGAATTGGTTTTTTTGCACTTTCGAATGTAGGTTGCTGCATCTTATTACATATACTGCCCCTAATACCATTCTTTTATTCCCTAAATTCAAATGATCTCCCGCCTGCATGGGTACCACATATCCCCTCATGAAACTCATAAAGGGCCTGGTTAACATCATCTTGGTTAATTCACTGAAGATATGGTCTTAAAAAGGAGAATCAATAAAGCTTTTATCTGTTAATAAGTGGAAGTGAACGGATTTCTCCCTTATAATGTGATATGTTTTCTTATATTCGAGAAAACATCTTCCCTTAGGTAGCACATTATTAAATCCATCCATATTGGGGCCTTATCAATGACCATAACCAGCTCGGGAAGGTTCCCTTTATTAATGTTGGGATGATATAAGTTATTATAAGTGAATTGTTCGCCTAAAATCTCCCTTCATGGATAAAGTAAATGTTTTTAATGCATCAATATGATTTTCCTTCCCTCTTGGGAACTGCGATACTTGCACATGTTTGAACCGAGTGATCGGGTGTTAGGTTTCTTTAAGGTACACAACCAAGTGTTCATCTATGATGTTTTAGTCTCCTGATATCTACTTTGATACCAACCTTAAGTAATAAAAGAGATCAATATGATAGGCACCCAGGGAGAGCGCCTTTTTCAAACCATCGATCAAATCTTCATACTTTGCCTCGCTATTAGAGGCTTCAAGTCCCAAGAGAGTTTTGTCATGAGAAACTAGTATTATCCCCACTACTTCCCCCTTGGAGTTTGAGGCTCCTTTGATATAAAAGTCATCATATCTCTCCCTTATCGATTCATTCCTGGTGTTGACCTCTGAAAATCTCATTCTTCTTGTGTTGGCTCAATCTTGAGACAAACAATTTTTTTATTTGTATGCTCCTGCATTTTTTTTATTTTCTATTCAAATCTAATTTGTATATTTTAAATCGTATTTTTCTATATTGATTTATTATATAAATTATTTTTTGAGAAAAATAATTTTTGTGTAGTATGCACTTTTTTTGGGTGTCGTACTAGTTTTTATATTTCTATGAAGTTAAACTTTATTTTATATTGCAAGTCTTTTGTCTCATTGGACTTAATATATAAAATAAAATTTATGTTCATAATATATTTTTTTTTAGTTACATATTTTTGTAGTACCATTTGTTTATTTTTTTATGTATTTTTTAAAAGTGTCAAAATTATATTATGATTAAACAAAATTAGTTACTTAATTATAATTTTTTTGGTATTTACGAGTTTACCAAGGCTGTCTTTACTTGGGACTTTTTAACTCTCTTGGTTTCATTTTTTTGAGTTAGGGTTTTTATTAAAGTTTCCACAACCGTCATTTTCAAAACACACTCTTTCTCTTTGGTTTGGTTTTGTGAGAACTCCCTCTTTAAAGCTTTGGCCGGTGGTTTTCTGTTCGTTGGTTTCTCCGGCTTGAGACCCTATTTTTTCTGGCGATATTTGGTATATTCTTTACTCTGACGTAGGTTGTGTTTTTCGGAGCTTCGTTTTTTTTTTGCGATTTTCAGTGGTGGTTTTTCGTTGAGTTGGGTTTGAAGTTTCAGTTTAAAACTTTTGTTGGTGGCCACGGTTTGAGGCTTTGCTCCTCTGTTTTTACGGAACGCCTGCTGAATTGGCAAATGTTTCTTACGAACTTCATTTGTTCGTAGGAATTTCTACGAACAAATGAAGTTCGTAACAAATATAAATAATTATTTTTATTATATTTTTGGGTTTTTACGAACAACATTTGTTCGTAACATTTTCCTACGAATAAATGTTGTCCGTAAGAAATGTATTTATAGTTCCTACGAACAATAGTAGTTCGTAGCAACTATTACCTTAACAAACTTGGTTGATGTTTACTTATCCCCATTGTGAAGACATTCACTAACGAAAGGTAAATACCCTGCTTAGATTTGTAACTTTACCTGTTAGAGCATCCACATTATGGATGCTCTTAGAAGTTTGTTTGGTTGTGTTATCTCTGGTTGATGCTTTAAAAAAAAGGGATTTACACTGTTTGTTATAATTACTTTCATCCGGATATAGGTTGTGTTGAGATATTTCTTTTTGGACTAAAATTTTATTTGGACTGTTTTGGATTATTGAGTTTTTGTTACACCCAATTTAGTGTGTGTCACACACCCCTGAATCCTAGTTTTGTTTTGATTATTTACCAACTATTTTTGGGCATCTACTTTTGAATATTTTTTATTGTGCATTTATTATAAGTGGATATTAATATTTGTTGGTGTGTCTAATCAAATCAAATTTAGACTCAGTGTGTGTGCACTTGTTTATTGGGATTAACATTTATTTAAAACTAAACTTTAAGTTAAGTTTTTTTTTTATGTGTCACACATTTTTTATTTTATTTTTAAATAAATTTTATTTTAAATCTGTTTTAAAATTAATTTATTTGCGATTAAAGATTTTTGATTTCTGCCTATAACTAGTTATACCCTCTAAGTTGAACTCTTTTGTATTGGGTTAATTAGTGTGTGGACTTTATATCTCATCTTTGTTTATTTAAATTTTATTTTAGTCAAACACATCCTATTTTATGGAGTCGAGTGCTACACTCTTTATCTCGTACTCAATTTGACTTGGATTGTATCAATTGACTCCTACACCTTTTTATTGCCTAAGTTGAATACTTTTTGTTGTATTTTCTTATACTTGGGTGGTTTTTATGTGTGTATGAGTTTTTGATCCAAACCTAGTTATAGTTTGGTTTAAACTAAAATTTGGAATTTAAATCTTTGTGATTATTTTTTTATTACACAAATTTGAAATTTGGACTTAACTAATATATTAATATATTTCTTGTGATAACTTTAATTTAGTCCTAATTTGTATGAGCTAAGTGCTATACATTTTTATCTTGTGCTCATTTTACTTGGACTTAATATTTTAACATAACACCTCTTTAAATTGATTCATATTCTATTTGGTGTTAAGTTAATTTTTATTTTAGTTGCGCGACACAATTGATGGAATTTAATTTGTGGTCAATTGTGCCAACTAAATTGTTTTAGGATTAATCTTTACTTGAATATTAAATATTAAGGAAGACTTGGTTTGTGTCTTGTGACTTAATATTTAATCATTCTTTTTAGTATCAACTAATTCAATATTTTTCTTACCTTTCACTTAGTCACTGATTGGTAATTTTTCTTATTAATTAAAATAGACTTAATCGGGTGTGTGTTTAGTGTCTTTTTATAAACAAGATTATTTTGTTATTTTGATTAAAACAAACTTTATTATTAAATCTGTTTTGCACATCTACACAGGGTCTCGGGGTTGAGTGTGTAGTTGTGTGTATGTTTCACGCTTTCACTACCTGGGCTGTTTAGTTAGCTTTAGTATTGTGGGGTTATTTAGTTTGTGACTGGATGTACTGGTTTTGTATTTGCCTAACTATTTCATTTGCATTGGATTGCTAAATTCTTTATCTAAACATTGGTATTAGTGTTGCGTGTGTAGTGAGTGAGTGATAGTCACTATTACCTGGATTTATTGGGTTGACTGGTTTTCTATCAAGTTGGGTTGTTTTAGACTAGGCTGGTTGTATGGGTGTGTATTTGCTCAGTTTAATTCATTGTGTACTTGGAGGACTCTAATCTGTAATCGGTAATTGGTAATAGTGGACTTGGGTGTGTTTGTTGTCCTGGAACTAGGGACGCGGGGTTTACCACCACGGTGGGTTCCTCGAGAACAAATTTTGTGTCACCTTCTACTTTTCCTCATCTCATTCTTAAAGGGAATTATTTTTATATCTAGCATCACCACCTTTTACTTACTAGTGTGCGTGAGTGTTTTTAATTTATAATTTGTAATAGATTTTATTTAAAAGAGTTAAAATAATTTTTAAATTACCTATGCCAAGCGAGTAGGTCATTTTAACCTCCACTGGTGCCTGGTCACTGGAAAATTCAGCAATAAAGTCATCTAGGACATGCCCCCTTGATTGAGGTCCTAGTATGGAACTAGATGTTAAAACTCCCTAACTCCACCTATCACTTGGACATCTATCTATATAGTTAGGCCTGTTGGATCACCACCTTTAGAGGGAATGAGGTCAGAATAGTAAAGTATATACGGACTCTCCATTTTCCATTGCTCTTCTTTGTGACCATAGGATTTGATAGCCATTTAGGGAACTGAAATTCCTTGATGGACTAAGCCTCAAGAAGTTTCCCACTTCTTCTTTCACTACCATCACTTTCCCGGTAGTTATTCATCATGAATTTTGGGTTACTTAAGGATGCAACGGGTCATCGTGGAGCCTGTGGCACATAAGATTCGAGTCAATCCCTGGCATATAATACGATTTTCTGGCGAATATATCATGATTCCTGTTTAGGAAACCAACCAATTCTTACTTTTCTTATCCAGCTAGTGTGCTACCAATCAATAACTGCTTCTAAGCTTAATTCTCATGGAAGACCACCTAGAAAGGATCCATAACTCAGTGAGCAAGAGCAACCCTATTTTCCTCAACACCAGTTCATCAATACAATAGTTTATATTTGGATGGAACAAAACCATTCGCTGGTTACACAACTTTATTTGTCTTCTCCTCTTTATTTGGCTAGATGGGGGCTATGAAGCACTGTCGAGCTAAGGCTTGGTTCCCTTTGATATACATGATCCTTTTCTCTTAGATTTACTTAAATTTATGTTTTAATGTGGACAACACTACCCTCATGCAATTCATCCACCCTCTGCCAAGTATTGTATTATAGGGGGAGTATATGTCTACTATAAGGAAGTAGATAATTTTAGAGATTCGTCATGTACAAACATGGAGATCAATCTTCCTAATGGGAAAGGTTATCCTTCCTGCAAATTTGACAAAGGTCGCGGTATCTTCTTGTAGGTCTTTTTCCTTCAGAGTAAATTTATTGAACATCTTGAGGTATATCGCCTCTGAAGAACTTTTTAATCCACCAATAGCTTATTTATGTACTAGATGTTAACTCTGAGAGTGATTACTAGGGCGTCAAAATGGGAAGTCCTCACTCATACCGAATTATCATAGGTGAAAACTATATGCTGGGAATAAGCTATCTCCTCACGTCATCGATGTTTGCCTAGAATAGGCTTGGTCGAGTCGATTTGTAATGCCTCTATTATCACTATGATCTTCTTGACATTCATTCTATGGGAATTCCTTTTGATTTTACTTAGGTTTGAGGCACCGTGAATTATTGTGAACTAATGGATCGAGTATTCATATGGTATATTGTCTAGTCTCTTGGCATGCACAGTTTGTGCTTGGCCTTCATTCTATTCTAAGAACTCGTTGAAGTACTAGGCCAATTCCCCAAGGTAAGAGTTTAGGGTTTTTCAATTCTTAGTCTTCTGTATGTGATCCTTGTGGGACGAACACCTTAGTGTCATGTTCTTGTTCTTAGGATAACTTATCATCTTCTCGAACACTTAAAATACTGTCGACCTCTAATCTTGTACAAGATCTTATAGAACGGCTCAGTAAAGACCATGTTAATGGCCTTGAACACCTTCTCACGATATTTTTCTCAGTTCCTTTTGGCTTCCAATTCAATTTTCCCCAATATTTTACTTGTTCCTTATTTGTCTATATTTTTAGCTCACTTTGAATGACCAGTCTCTTGGCCAACTCCAACCAATGTATCTTTAACCTTTGCGTACTTCTCAATGCTCGCCATGAGATCATCAATCGTAATGGATTCTCTCTTTGTGAGGGATTAATGGAGAATGGAGTTTTTCAGCATCCT
Organism: Sambucus nigra; assembly: GCA_949130495.1. Lineage (NCBI taxonomy): Eukaryota > Viridiplantae > Streptophyta > Magnoliopsida > Dipsacales > Adoxaceae > Sambucus > Sambucus nigra. The sequence continues at coordinate 246,726,718 of OX422218.1, forward strand.
AATCGTGAAAGAAGCCACCGCAATATGATTGGTGAAGTATTCCACCTCGTTATAAACCTTATAATACCTCCTGACAAGTTGTTAGAGCATTTCCCGAGGTTACTTTTTAGTTATAAGATGAGTCTATACATTTGGGATGGATAGTAATTGTGATGAATTTGGACATAAAATCCTCGACAAGTTACTTAAAGTAAGTGATCGACTGAGGTGGTAACATCTCAAACCATTTTTAGCAATGCCTCTAAGACTAGAGGGAAATATGTGGCATACAAAACTCTCATTTTTGTTCCACAGTGTCATGGCATGTCTAAGGTAGTTGGTGGAATCTGTCTTCCCATCATAAATCTTGAACAGTAAAGCAATAAATTTGTTAGGAGGTTCAAACTCCTCAGTGTCCCAACTGAATAGTGAGTTCATCTAGCTAACGAGAGCTTGTCTAGCGAGCTTTTTGGTCATCCGTGATCCCTAATGGATAATGTTACACTTCACTTCTGATCATATCATATAGATATTTTTCTCCTTGCCACTACTTGGACTAAGATCTTTGTGCTTGTGACCTCCTATGAGGATAATCTTCCTTATGTCATAAGGAACTCTTCCCTTATGTTATATCACCTTTGAGGACCTCCATTGATCCATCAGTAGCTTATCCATGTCTCAGTTGGAAACTCTGAGAGTAATTATCAAGGTGTCATGATGGAAAAGTCCTCACTCCGACCAAGTCATCATTGTTTAAAGCTATATGCTTGGAATATTCTATCTCCTCCCATCACTGAAATTTTCCCGCAATAGGATTGGTTGAGTCAATATGGAATGCCTCTATTACCATTGTGAGATTCTTGACCTCCATTCTATGGGCATTCCCATTGGTTTGACTTGAGTTTGAGGCCTCGTGAATTACTATGAACACATGGAACGAGCATTCATCTAGGACATTGTCCAGTTTTTATTCACGCAGAGGTTGTGCTTGACCTCCCTTGTTTTCAAAGAACTCGTTGAAGTTAGCGGACTGGGCTATCTTCTAAGGTTAGACTTTAGGGATTTTCAATTCTCAGTATTTTATATGTGATCCTTCTGGTATGAACATCTTAGTGTCATGCTCCATTTTTTAGGATCACTTATGATATCTGAGGCCACTTAAAATAATATCGACATCTAATTTTGTAAAAGATCTTGTAAGTCAGCTCAGTCAAGACCATGTTAATGGCCTTGAACACCTTCTTGGGATCTTTTTTCTAAGTTCCCTTTGTCTTCCAATTCTAATTAACCCATTTTTTTAATTATTCCTTATTTTCTCTATTTTTAAGTCATTGTGGATGATCCGCCTCTTGGCCAACTTAGTGCGCCCAAAATAAAGCTTGTGATTCAAGTGCAAATCTATCGCAACAAGTAATATCCGGTAAGTACGGAATCGTGATCCACAGGGATTGAAACACTCCTAAGAGAACTGGATTAGGTTAAAGGGATTCTCTAAACGTCACAAAAGTTAAAGTGTAAAAGATGATTTAATAGTTTGGAAAAGTGATTGAGACTAGTCTCTAAACTAACATACTATTGATGATAAGTTAATTAATTAATAATTACGGAACTATGAAAAAAACTAAGATAATCTTGAGTTCAAGAAATTAAAGGGATCGAGGATCATTCTCCCACCTCGGATTCACAAAGAAGGAGATTATAGGGCATGGTTGAAATTAATTCTAATCGAGCATAACTAATTAAGTCCGAACATCAACCATGTAGAGACTAAACTCAACAATGGAGGATTATGGGTTAATTAATTATTGCTAGATGGGTTGGGTTTGTAGTAAAGCTTCAAACACTAACCCTTGCATGAAAAGAGAAGTTAAGAAACTATGATACTCCAATACCAACACATGAAGTTCCATTAGAACAATTATAAACCAAACCCTAAATATGAAGTTCAAGCATCCAAAGTGGGTTTTTGATCCCCAATCATAAGTCTAGCTACTCATAATTGAAACTAAACTACACATGCTAGTTAACAACATAGTTAAGTTAGTTATCTAGTTTAAACACAAACCAATGCAAGAGATGGAATTAAATGCAAATTAAAGCTAGTAGAACAAGTAGAGAAGAAGTAAATGAACCTTTCTTGCATTAATAACAACAATTCAACTAGTAATCAAAGCTTTACAAGTTGGTGAAAACCATAAATGAACTTAACCTAGGAGAGAGAAGAGAGTGTTTTTCTATATCACCAAATATCTAACGAAAGTAATCTCTCTACAAAAGAGGAAAAACAAGGGATAAATCCCCAAAAATCCAACCAAAATGGCAAACTAGTAATAAGAAGAAAGCCGGAAATGCAGGGCCGAATCGATTCGGTGCCAAATCCGAATCGATTCGGAAGTGTAGAGATTTGCCCCTGTATGAAACCGAATCGATTCGGCATTAATCACGAATCGATTCGGGCCTGCTGGAGAAGGAAAGTTGCCTATATTGGCATTATTTCTCCCATGTTTCACCGAAACAACCGTAACTTCTTCGTTCGAGGTCGGATTCGAGCACCGTCGGAGGCCACGCGAAGATAAGAAGAAGGTCTACAACTTCCGTGAAGAAATCGGGATCAAAACCCGAGTGCTGAAATTACCAAAATGCCCCCGACTGTGCAAGTGTCAACGAAATTTTTTCGGATCAAAACCAAACTTCCCAAAATGCATTCCCGAGACCTATAAAAGCTCAATAAAGACACATACAAAGTATATATGATGAACTCAGGGGTTATTCAATAAATGAATATAAGAACCGGGAAATACATGCACGGGAATGCTAGAATGTACAAATTAACGGGGAATAAAATACAATAAAAGTGATGAATCACACCCCCTAACTTATACATTGCTAGTCCCGAGCAATGAAGTATGAAGAAACAAGGGCCAACAACGCAACCAAAATAGAGGAAATATGTACAGCAAAGGAAAATGCCACTCTCGCGAGCGCACGATTGCATTTAGTGTATGCAATAAGCCATTTTAAACCCCTAGGTGGCCCTAGGGGACGAGTGAGGTCTCGTGAGGGTTTCCTGGGATGACACCCACAAACATCAAATCAACTCATACTATGATATGGAAAAATCCAATGCGTAGCTCAACAAATATCTAAGAAGCACAATTTATCAACAAAGTGAACGAAGCTCACACAAAAGACGACAATTATCGGCATTAAACAAATAACTTCAATAAAAATTGAAACCATGGAAATGCGAAATAAGCGAACACATGTGGTAATTTAGATTTGGCAAAACTTTCAAAATCCATATAAATGCTAAGGCATGCATTCTCAAGTTCTCTCCGGTTGTTACACTCAACAAATGAAACACTTAGAAATGGGATGTAACACACACGGGACATGCGGGCATTAAGAGTAATTTGTGACACCCCGACTAATTAAATACCGGGTAGCTACTCCTTTATTAAATTAAATCAAAATGCCTAGTTGGCTCAGTTAATAGCATCACTGTCGAAAACATTTTATTATTACTAACCACCTAGTATTTAAAAAGTAAGTTGCCAAATTTTAATTAAAGTCTGATTAACATGCAACAAGTGTAATGAAAAATAATAACACCATCACCATAACGAAGTAAATAGAATAACCATCACATAATGTAAATAAAGTCGAGAGGAAAACTCCTCACTACAAATCCCACAACTGAAATAAGTAATTAAATACTGAATCAATACATGCCAAAGTCTGAAAACTGTAATGGAAAAGTAACTCTAATGGAACTGGGCAACATGCCCTAAAACTGAAGAATACTGAATACGGAATCCAAATGATAGAAGCGTCTAAAAGAAAATCCCTGTAGCTAAAGCTCGTCACCTGAATGAGTATCCTATGCATGGTGTCCTTGTGGCTGGGCACCTAAAATGGTTTTACAAAAAGTAGATTTGAAAGCAAACGGGTCAGAGCCCGAATGTGGAGATATTTTAAAAACCTGCAAGTGCTTTAAAAACATTTAAACATTAAATGCAAAGTACATGTTAGGACGTGCACTCACATGAAATTCTCACCTCTCGTCTAACTGTGCACTCCTAACGTAAGTACCAATCTAAAATGACACAACCACTAGCTAAGTGACATCATATCTAGCTAGACTGCCATAGGTTCTACCCTTATTACTCGGTTCCCATTAACATTATAACGATCGCAATTAAATAGGGGCTTAACGTAAATTCAGGTTCTCATATAAAAGTAATACAACTCATTATAGATTAGCCCTCTATGTTAATCCATAGTTACACCATATGAAAATTCCCAGTTTATCAAGCGTATATTTCCCACAACATAACTATACAATATAAGCACCCCGAGAATAAGCTGCGGTGCACACATACTCTGCTATCCATCCCGGTACATCACGTACATAAGGATCACATATTCCGAATCTCTCAGGAATAGTTCAGATAACACAAATCACAAATAATGGAGGCGAACACAGTCACATCACATGGGTCACGCGCATACCTGCGCTCCCACGATCAGCAGACTTATTAACATCCCAATAAGTCCTTCTCTGACCTATGTTCATCGAGGTAACCAGTCTAAATCCGGGCAACACAAGGATTAGAGGGCCCTAAGCGAACGCAAACCTCCCGTGATAGCAAGTATGGTAGGTATGTCATACACACAATTCATATACCAATACTAAGTAAACACACATCTTAGAAATCCCGTAGTTTAATTGTAGTACTATTCTCATTCTAGTACCAATATATAATTTACACACTTTATACGATTCCGGTTTATAATCATACGCGCCATAATTTATTCTCACGTCGTAGTAGACACTCACGTCTCAACCCAAACAGTCCATTGATTTAAATCACTCACATATAATTTACTCCTCATAATAACCCAAAAGTCCCAAATCTATCAATAAATCATCAAAGGAATGTTATTTCTACCCTCGAACAAGTTTACGGGACTCCCAAAATCAAAACGGGCCAAAAAGGCCTAAACTGCCAGCTCGTTAGAAGTCTCGTTCGGACGGGGCTGTTCGAACGAGATTCCAGTTCGTTCGAACGAATTGTACCTTCTAACGAGATCTCGTTCGAACGAAGTATCGAACAAAATTCCCTTTCGTTAGAAGCGACTGGTCAACTCGTTAGAAGCTCGTTCGAAGGACCTGGGAAGGTCTTCTAACGAGGGACCAGTTTCGGCCCAGATTTTTCCCAATCTCGTTTTTCACCATTTCTAGTCCTCAAATCTCCTCTAAAATTAGTCCCAACGATTGTTTTAAGGTCTCTAATCAATCCTAAATATACTATAGTCACATCCTAACACGTTTTAAAGGATTAATTCATCCTAACATCAATCAATTTACAAATCTCTACACTTTTCCCCCAATTATTCAAGAACATAAACCCTAGAATTTGTACTCATCAATTAGTCCATTCTAGATCCGTTTTTGTTACATCCAACATATATTAATACCAGAATAATCATCTCTATGTGATTCTACATGCAATTTGTCCTCAATATTCAAGTTCTAAGTCCAATTAACATGGGTTTTCATTTATCTTCCAAGAACAATTTTAAATCTTCAAATTATCTAACATGGAAGAAACGTTCTCTGAATTAAAAGAAATTAAATCACTTGCCTCGAGTGTCTCTGAATTTGGTGTTGATTTCCTCTCTCTTTCTGCAGAATTCCCTCTCTCTCTCTTTCTCCAAGCTTCTTCTCCAATGGCTATGGTGGTTAGGGTTTGTTTTGGGGAAACTTAGAAAACCTAATCTAACAACCCCCGTAGCTTGTTGGGTTAATATGGGTTGGTTAGTGGCTTAGTGGGTCAAACCCACATCAGATTTACTTCTCTAATTTTCGTCATTTTTTTAATTCCTAAAAATACGAAATTACTAAAATACCCTTTATATTGCCGGTATGGCCTAATAATACCCCGGGACCCAAACTAAACCCCCGACTAGTGTTTTCTGACTATCTCGACCCTTCCGGACGCGTTGGCGCACTCAAAACGACCATACGATTAATAGAATTTAAATTTACTTTTATAATTAAAATAATTATATCCTGACGCGACTGTCACACGCGTCCCAATAAAATGACCAAATTGCCGTATATCAATCTCACGACAAATTTCATAGTTCAACATTCAATATAACATCATATATACTCAATATAGTCAAATACCAACTCACATCTCGCTAGTATTTTATCCGGATTAATTCCCAATTAATTCTCATTTAATAATTAATCCCAAAAATAAATATAGCCAAAAATACGGGGTATTACATACTTCCCCCCTAATAACTGAATTTCGTCCCGAAATTCGAAACTAGAAAGTACCTGCTAAAAACAACTCTGGATAACGTTCGCGCATCTCATCTTCGCGCTCCCATGTGGACTCCTCGACATTGTGATGTCGCCACTGAACACGCACTAACGGAACTATCTTTGACCGCAGCTTCCTCTCACTTCAGTCCAAAATAGCAATCGGCCCCTCCTCGTAGGAGCTATCCGGCTGGAGATCGATGTCCTCCAGAGCAATGTGAGAATGAGCCAAATTATCTCTAAGGTATTTTCTTAGCGAGGAAATATGGAACACATCGTGAATCCGATGCAAATGCTCCGGTAATCCAAGTCTATACGCAACCGGTCTGATCCGCTCAATAATAGGAAATGGCCCCACATACCTCGGTGCCAACTTCCCCTTCTTCCTGAAACGCATAATCCCCTTCATAGGAGATACTCTGAGCAAAGCCTGGTCCACCACTTGGAACTCCCTGAAAAATCTCTTCGCATCAGCATAACTCTTCTGCTTGTCTTGAGCTACCCGAATGCGACTCCGAATCAACTCAATCCTTGCCGAAGTATCCTGAATTACTTCTGGCCCAAGTAGTTTGTTGTCCCCCACCTCTAACCAACATGCTGTGGAACGACAAGGCCTACCGTACAATGCTTCAAACGGAGCCATGCCAATAGTGAACTGATAGGAGTTGTTGTAAGCAAACTCTACCAGTGGAAGGTACTTCTCCCATCCACCCCCAAAGTCAATAATGCACATGCGTAGCATGTCCTCCAACATCTGATTTGTACGCTCGATCTGCCCATCGGTCTGCGGATGATAAGCCGTACTCAACCGCAATTCCGTGCCCATGGCCTCCTGGAAACTCTCCCAAAACCTCGAAACAAATATCTTGTCTCTGTCAGACACGATATTTAGGGGTACACCGTGAAGTCTCACAACCTCTGAAATAAAGAGCTGAGCATACTGTCCCGTAATGTAGTCAGTCCTTACGGGTAAAAAGTGAGCGACTTTGGACAACCTGTCCACAATTACCCAAACGGAGTCGTGACCCCTCTGCGACGTAGGCAACCCCGTGATAAAGTCCATGGATATGCTCTCCCACATCCACACCGGGACCTCCAACGGCTGTAGCAGTCCTGCCGGTCTCTGATGATCCACTTTTACAAGCTGACAAGTGGCGCATTTCGAAACAAACTCAGTGATATCTCTCTTCATACCGCTCCACCAATACTGGTGTCCCATGTCTTGGTACATTTTGTCCCCTCCGGGATGTACCGCGAACCGTGAGCCGTGCGACTCTGCCATCACCTCGTGTCGCAATTCCTCCCCTTCCGGAACCACTAATCTCCCATTGAAGCGTAATCCCCCGTCTGAGCTAACGGTATAGGACTCGGCTCCCTCTGCTAGTAATCGAACTATCTGCTCCTGACAGAACGAGTCATTAGCCTGTGCCCGTACTACCTTCGTGACAATCTGCGGTGTAACGGTCATCACAGACATGAAAGATCGGGCCACTGCATCCTGGTGTCCCAACTCCTTCCACTTTGCCTTCCACACCTCTGCTACCTCATCTGCTGGCCTACGGCTCAACGCGTCTGCTACCACGTTAGCCTTACCTGGGTGATACTGGATATCGAACTGGTAGTCTTTCACAAACTCAAGCCACCTACGCTGCCGCATATTCAACTCTTTCTGCGTGAACAGGTATTGTAGGGACTTGTGGTCCGTGAACAGTTGGAACTTCTCCCCCAAAAGATAGTGCCTCCAAATCCGTAGGGCAAATACCACTGCTGCCAACTCCAAATCATGCATGGGGTAATTCCTCTCGTGAGGCTTAATCTTACGGGAAGCATAAGCTATGGCCTGTCTCTCCTGCTGCAATACACCTCCAAGCCCTTGCAAAGACGCATCGGTGTATACCAAATACTCAACTCCCGGTCTCGGCAATGCTAACACAGGTGCTGAGGTCAATTTGTCCTTTAACTCATCAAATGCCAACTGACAGGCATCACTCCAGATGAATGGCACACCCTTACGAGTCAGATGTGTCAAAGGACCCGCTATCTTCGAAAATCCCCGAATGAACCTCCTGTAGTATCCTGCTAGACCCAAGAAACTACGAATCTCCGTTGGTGTTATGGGCTGTCCCCACTCCCTCACCGCGGATACCTTCCTCGGATCAACAGATATCCCCCGGTCGGAAATAATGTGTCCCAAAAACTGGACCTCCTTCAGCCAAAACCCGCATTTCTCATATTTTGCATACAACTCGTTCTGACGAAGTGTCTGCAAAACCTGCCTCAAATGCTCGGCGTGCTCCTCCTCTGTCTGGGAGTAAACCAGAATGTCACCAATGAAGACAATGACAAACTGATATAGGAAATCCCTGAACACTCTGTTCATCAAGTCCATAAACACTGCTGGAGCGTTGGTCAAACCAAAAGGCATAACCCGAAACTCGTAAGAACCATATCTCGACAAGAACGCAGTCTTCGAGACATCCTCCTCCCTGATACGCAACTGATGGTATCCCGATCTCAAATCAATCTTTGAGAAGAAAGAAGCTCCTCTCAACTGGTCGAATAAGTCATCGATTCGAGGCAACGGATACTTATTCCGTATCGTGACCTTATTCAACTCTCGGTAGTCCACACACAATCTCAGTGAACCGTCCCTCTTCTTCACAAACAAAACTGGAGCGCCCCAGGGTGAGGTACTCCTGCGAATAAAGCCCTGACCTAACAGCTGCTCTATCTGATCTCATAGCTCTCGCATCTCTGCCGGAGCCATACGGTACGGTGCGCGTGCTATAGGCCTCGTATCTGGCAATAGGTCTATAACAAAGTCTATCTCTCGACTGGGGGGTAGGCCTGGTATCTCCTGAAACACATCCGAATACTCCCTGACAACCGGGATTGAATCTAAAGGAATCAAAACCTCCTTAGAGGTATCCTCCTCTATGTAATACAGATGAGCGGTCGATCCTCCCTCTGGGTGAGGCATCGCCACTACGAACATCTCTTGCCCCGAAATGGAAAAAACAATGCTCCCGCTGAAGCAATAAATCATGGCCCTGTAAGCTACGAGCCAATCCATATCGATAATCACATCGTGAACATGCATATCTAATACCAACATGTCTGCAGGTAATACCAAACCACCAATCTCGGCCCCCACTCCCCGGCATATAAAGAATATAAGTGACCCACTCCCCAATGGTGAGTCGACACACGTCACTGTGCTCTCTGCCGTAGCTAACAATCCTAAGGCTTTCGCGAAGTGTGTAGCTATAAAACAATGTGTAGCCCCCGTATCAAATAATACCCGACCCATAGTGCCATGGATAGGAAACGTACCCTCAATCGCAGGCGGTGCCTGTGGAACTGCTGCCTGGTGGACGTTATAGACACGTCCATACTGTAGCTGCCCCTGCTGAACTGGGACTGCTGGAATGGGTGGCAATGCTGCCATCTGTGGTGGTGCGGGGAGAGCGGCGGGAAACATAGGCCTCTGTGGCTCCTGGCGAGCACCCTGCTGTTGCTGCTGTGGGGCCATGCCCCTATCAGGACAATCCTGTCGTTTATGGCCAGTCTTGCCACAAACATAACACTTCCCTGGGAAGTTCCCTCCTCTCTGCCCCTGCGGTCCCTCACCCTGGTGGTCGTTACCGTTTCTCCCTTGGCCCTCCTGGCCCTGCTGAAAATGCTGCCCATTCTGCCCGTGTTGGCCCTGATGGCCGTTTGGACCCTGATGGCCCTGACGGAAACCTCCCTGTCCCTGTCTGTAGTTCCCTGATCGGAACCTCTTCTGATCCCCCTGCTGCTCACCCTGCTCACCCTGTCTCTGCCCCTGAATAGATTGTGCCCCACCGGCACCATGTCCTCCAGTCCTGCCCTGATGGCTAGACTCTCCCGACCTCTTGCCCTCAGCCATATGAAAGCGGTGGTCCTGGCAGTGTAACAAAGCAGCGTTAACCACATCAGAATACGTGGCCAAGGAAAGGTTCCCTAACAGATGCTGACGGATCCTCCATGTCAACCCGTCGGTGAATTTCTCAATCTTCTTCTTTTCTGTTGGTATCTCATCATGAACGATATTCAACAGATTTGTGAACTCGGCCTCATATTCGGCCACAGTCTTACCCTCCTGCTTCAGACTCATCAATTTCCTCCTCATTTACGTGTGAACCGCGGACGGAAAGTACTTGCGGTCAAACCGCACCCAGAAGTCCTGAATAGTGAGAGTATCCCTCTCCTCTACGGTGGTAATAGACTCCCACCACTGCAGTGCAGATCCAACTAGCTTGAAAGTAGCTAGCACCTGCTTCTGAACATCCGTGCACTCATACATCCTCAAGTGCCTCTGCATATCCTTCCTCCATTGGCTCGAGACTACCACATCTGAGCTACCTGTAAACTCTGGCGGATGCGCTTTCTGAAAAGCGTCACGTACACGCTCCCAAGCAGACGGGAATGCATTTGCCTGTACTGGCGCGGCAACCGGCGCCTGAGGTGGTGCCTTCTGGACTACTGCAATTGCGGCATTTACCGCTTGGGCTACTATAGCTGCAACCTCAGCGGCGTTCATCATGCCCTGAACTGGAGCAGGCTGGGGTTCGGGCGTTGCATCCCTGGGAACTCGTGGTGCACGTCGTGGAGGCATCTGAAATAAGAACAAAGTTTATAAGTTCGTTGTTTATAAACTTAAAATAGCTGAAGAACGAAGCATACACAAAAAGAGTACAACAGTCCTAAAATATAGGGCTCTATATCAAAGAACTTAGCGGAAACATAATAGCCGTACAGATCCTAAAGGACACTAGAACCTGATGCTCTGATACCACCTGTGACACCCCAACTAATTAAATATCGGGTAGCTACTCCTTTATTAAATTAAATCAAAATGCCTAGTTGGCTCAGTTAATAGCATCACTGTCGAAAACATTTTATTATTACTAACCACCTAGTATTTAAAAAGTAAGTTGCCAAATTTTAATTAAAGTCTGATTAACATGCAACAAGTGTAATGAAAAATAACAACACCATCACCATAACGAAGTAAATAGAATAACCATCACATAATGTAAATAAAGTCTGGAGGAAAATTCCTCACTACAAATCCCACAACTGAAATAAGTAATTAAATACTGAATCAATACATGCCAAAGTCTGAAAACTGTAATGGAAAAGTAACTCTAATGGAACTGGGCAACATGCCCTAAAACTGAAGAATACTGAATACGGAATCCAAATGATAGAAGCGTCTAAAAGAAAATCCCTGTAGCTTCCACAAACAGCTACAGCTCGTCACCTGAATGAGTATCCTATGCATGGTGTCCTTGTGGCTGGGCACCCAAAATGGTTTTACAAAAAGTAGATTTGAAAGAAAACGGGTCAGAGCCCGAATGTGGAGATATTTTAAAAACCTGAAAGTGCTTTAAAAACATTTAAACATTAAATGCAAAGTACATGTTAGGACGTGCACTCACATGAAATTCTCACCTCTCGTCTAACTGTGCACTCCTAACGTAAGTACCAATCTAAAATGACACAACCACTAGCTAAGTGACATCATATCTAGCTAGACTGCCATAGGTTCTACCCTTATTACTCGGTTCCCATTAACATTATAACGATCGCAATTAAATAGGGGTCTAACGTAAATTTAGGTTCTCATATAAAAGTAATACAACTCATTATTGATTAGCCCTCTATGTTATTCTATACTTACACACAATACCATATGAAAATTCCCAGTTTATTAAGCGTATATTTCCCACAACATAACTATACAATATAAGCACCCCGAGACTAAGCTGCGGTGCACACATACTCTGCTATCCATCCCGGTACATCACGTACATAAGGATCACATATTCCGAATCTCTCAGGAATAGTTCAGATAACACAAATCACAAATAGTGGAGGCGAACACAGTCACATCACATGGGTCACGCGCATACCTGCGCTCCCACGATCAGCAGACTTATTAGCATCCCAATAAGTCCTTCTCTGACCTATGTTCATCGAGGTAACCAGTCTAAATATGGGCAACACAAGGATTAGAGGGCCCTAAGCGAACGCAAACCTCCCGTGATAGCAAGTATGGTAGGTATGTCATACACACAATTCATATACCAATACTAAGTAAACACACATCTTAGAAATCCCGTAGTTTAATTGTAGTACTATTCTCATTCTAGTACCAATATATAATTTACACACTTTATACGATTCCGGTTTATAATCATACGCGCCATAATTTATTCTCACGTCGTAGTAGACACTCACGTCTCAACCCAAACAGTCCATTGATTTAAATCACTCGTATATAATTCACTCCTTATAATAACCCAAAAGTCCCAAATCTATCAATACATCATCAAAGGAATGTCATTTCTACCCTCGAACAAGTTTACGGGACTCCCAAAATCAAAACAGGCCAAAAAGGCCTAAACTGCCAGCTCGTTAGAAGTCTCGTTCGAACGAGGCTGTTCGAACGAGATTCCAGTTCGTTCGAACGAACTGTACCTTCTAACGAGATCTCGTTTGAACGAAGTATCGAACGAAATTCCCTTTCGTTAGAAGAGACTGGTCAACTCGTTAGAAGCTCGTTCGAACGAGCTCGTTCGAACGACCTGGGAAGGTCTTCTAACGAGGGACCAGTTTCGGCCCAGATTTTTCCCAATCTCGTTTTTCACCATTTCTACTCCTCAAATCTCCTCTAAAATTAGTCCCAACGATTGTTTTAAGGTCTCTAATCAATCCTAAATATACTATAGTCACATCCTAAAACGTTTTAAAGGATTAATTCATCCTAACATCAATCAATTTACAAATCTCTATACTTTTCCCCCAATTATTCAAGAACATAAACCCTGGAATTTGTAATCATCAATTAGTCCATTCTAGATCTGTTTTTGTTACATCCAACATATATTAATACCAGAATAATCATCTCTATGTGATTCTACATCCAATTTGTCCTCAATATTCAAGTTCTAAGTCCAATTAACATGGGTTTTCATTTATCTTCCAAGAACAATTGTAAATCTTCAAATTATCTAACATGGAAGAAACATTCTCTGAATTAAAAGAAATTAAATCACTTGCCTCGAGTGTCTCTGAATTTGGTGTTGATTTCCTCTCTCTTTCTGCAGAATTCCCTCTCTCTCTCTCTTTCTCCAAGCTTCTTCTCCAATGGCTATGGTGGTTAGGGTTTGTTTTGGGGAAACTTAGAAAACCTAATCTAACAACCCCCGTAGCTTGTTGGGTTAATATGGGTTGGTTAGTGGCTTAGTGGGTCAAACCCACATCAGATTTACTTCTCTAATTTTCGTCATTTTTTTAATTCCTAAAAATACGAAATTACTAAAATACCCTTTATATTGTCGGTATGGCCTAAAAATACTCCGGGACCCAAACTAAACCCCCGACTAGTGTTTTCTGACTATCTCGACCCTTCCGGACGCGTTGGCGCACTCAAAACGACCATACGGTTAATAAAATTTAAATTCACTTTTATAATTAAAATAATTATATCCTGACGCGACTGTCACACGCGTCCCAATAAAATGACCAAATTGCCGTAAATCAATCTCACGACAAATTTCATAGTTCAACATTCAATATAACATCATATATAGTCAATATAGTCAAATACCAACTCACATCTCGCTAGTATTTTATCCGGATTAATTCCCAATTAATTCTCATTTAATAATTAATCCCAAAAATAAATATAGCCAAAAATACGGGGTATTACATAATTGTAAAGGGAAACTAGGCCACACACATGTCATCAATGAAGAACGCAATATAAAAGTGAAAAATACAATCTCATGAAAGGATATCGCATATTAACCAAGAGAAAAGCATTTAAACTGATTATCGCTAACGTTCGACCTTTGAATCACATCACCCTAGGATCAAATAGGACTTTTGGGGTATAGAATTTAGGCTAGGTTAGGGTTAGGAAAAGAAAGGGATGTGTGTAGGATCAAAGGAGATTCGGGAATAGCGCGCGGGATAATGGATTTAATGGGAAATTTAGGAATCGAAATCAAATTCCACAAGCAATGTATTCATGAGAGTGAGACTTATATATTCATGCACATGGGGAAATGGGAAACAACAAGGACCCATTTTATTCGATACTTATTCTTTTCTTTTCTTTTTCTTTTCTTTGTTTTTCTTTTTCTTTTCTTTGCTTTTCTTTTGACCACTCATAGCTTGATTGCAATCCATATAAACAACATCATTCAATCCCGAGAACAATCCCTAATCAAGGTACGGGATGAGTAAATAAGGGATTAGGACTCCAATGTGGAGTTGGACAAGGGATTTGGGGTTGAAACGAAAGGAATAATAAGGATCAAGGGGGTTGACTAGGGGAAACATTTAAGGGAAATGTCAAGGTCATATGGGTTAAACAACAACAAGGGCCTATAATCCTTTCCCAGAGTTTCATGTGATTCGCGGAACTCAACACCATTGAAAATCATGCTCAAGTGTTAAATCAATTAATATGCAATCAAATGAAAAGAAAATGAGATCGACAACGAGTTCATTGACAAGAAAGAGATAGAGTGGGTGTATACGCTCACAAATGATGATAAGTCTCAATTTTCACTTTTGTAAGGGTATAGCATGCGCCTTAGAATAACGAATTTGAAACACTTTAAACCAAATCATAAATAATTATTTGTGTATATGCTCAAAGCTTCACAGTTTAATTTTATGATGCTATTCACAATGCAAACAATAACGGGGTAAAGGGTAATAAATCAATGACTCAAAGCATGCTTCGTAGCTATACAATAGGATATGCCGATCATATAAGTAATCATAGTAGATATGAGAGAGAAAATGATTTATTTATTTTTATGAATAAATAAATAACTACTAACATGATAACCGGCATCACAAATGTAATCCATACCCCCTAACTTGAATGAAACATTGTCACCAATGTTAGTAGGGATAAAAAGGGAAAAGGGGTTAGAAAATAGTCACCCCGTAAGGAGTAACTCGAGAAACGCGCAACGGCATGCCTGTTACAAGTTAGTACCATAAACAATAATATATACAAAAGAGATATATACAAGAACAAATATGAAACTGAAAATGAGTAATTTCATTAATAATTACGAGTTGTGTACATGGGGCACAAAAAAATCAAAATTAGAAAATACAATCAATGTACTCTCTCTTCCCCACATCAAAACACAACCTAAAAAGTTATAAGCTAAAAATGAAAATAAGAACCACGGTAGACAGCAGCAGCGAAAATAGGATGACAGCAGCAGAGAAAACGGGGTCACAGCGGGCTACATATCGTCCGGATGGCGGTGCGGGGACTCGGGCGCGGTGGGGACACGAGGGGCATATGGGTCATAAAGGTACGGAGCCACAGGAGTCTCGCCCCCGCGTAGGTGTGAAAATAGGTCCATTTGCGCCCGAGTAATCATGGAGATATCGCATTCGTAAGCGTCCCGATAAGCAGTAAAATCAGCCTGGAACGAAGCGAAGCTCGACATGTAAGTGCCCCGAAACTTGGAAAAATCCGCCTGTAACTCATCCATCCGCACCTCGAGATACGCGATGGGGTCAACAGTAGATGGGGCTGGTGGTGGGACAGGATTAGGCACATCCGGAATATCCGGCATAGGAGCATCAGGGGCATCCGCAGCATCAGGATCATCAGCAGGAGTATACAACATCCGCTTCTTCCTCCTCTCCCAATAATCCTTTCCTAAACTTTTCTCAATGGCCTTCTCGCCAAGAAACTTGGGGAGGCGAGGAATGTTATCCGTACCCGCCACCTCGCAATGAGCATCTCTACAAATTCGGGAAACCAACCACGCGTACGGGAGGGTAGTGGTACCCTTCTCACAGTAAGCGGCCTTTAGCATCCGCTGAAGTACCAATGCGGGAAGGTTGACAATAGAATTAACGTTCAAGAGATGGTAAAGGAAGTGGGCCTGGGCAGAGCGAAGAACAGCCTTGGTTTGGGTCGGCGTGATGGAATTAACAGCAACAAGGTGGATGATACGGTGGTTGTCGGGCATAAGAGATGTGCGGAAAGTCTCCCCAGCCCAAACATTCCCTGGCGCCAGATGCGCAATCAGGGTCTCATTCGTAAGCCTCCCCTCGTCGGATCAAGGGTAATCAAAATCCTCGGGGTTATCGTCCACAGTCAGATGCATAGCCAAGAGAGGCTTTGAAATTGGAATTCGCTTACCCCACACGTAAGCCTCAAAAGTTCTGTCCCCAGTTGGGACGAGAGACGCATAGAACCGACGAACATGCTCATCATTGACATCACCCGCCCTGGCAAGGTGGGCTTCCCAATTAAACTTCTGAAAGTACCGACGAACAGAGGCAGGGAAATCCTCAAGGTGCACAGTCCTCTCAATAGCAATTGGGCGACCAGAAGGAAATTTAGCCCGGAACCAGTCCCTTTCCTGCTTTGAGTGAAAGGATTCGAAACCTCCCCAACCCGAAATTATATTGGATGTGGGCTTGGAGATCGAAGAAACCTACAAAATAATAATTCAATACACACACCATAAGTGCGATGCACAAAATCAAAGTAATTGTGAAATAAAGGGAACTAGGTTCGGAGGGTGTGCGTTGGGAAAAATTGGTCGAATAGACGTAACCGACGCACACAGCACTCAAACAAGGATAATTCAACAAGAATGTGCGATAAAAGGTGCGAAGATGAAGCTTTAGCGCACAAAATCTTCACAGAGGCAATTCATCGAACATATAGTGTGCAATGTATAGAAAGTAGGGTGAAAATGACATACTCAATGTGAAAAAACCCCAACAAATACAACTTAATCATCAAAGCAACATAAACAAGTTGTATTTGTTGGATTCACATGACAAACAATGGGAAAATAAGGAGTTTCATGCAGAAAAAATGTGGATTTTACAAATATGCATTTAACCCTACTTTCATACCAAAAACAGTAAATGAGAATTGAAATTGATTTAATAGGGTTGAATTAGTTACCTTGGATGAGGATGCCTTGGAAGAGGAAGCCATGAGGTGGAAGAAATGTGGAAGAAGGGAAATGATATTGGAGAGGCTGTGTTCGCAGGTTAAGAGAGTAGAAAGAATGAGAAGAGGATTAAAACAAAATGTGGGAATTTTAAGTGACAGGTGCTCCGAATCGATTCGGTAGTTAAACCGAATCGATTCGCGACTCTCGGATTGAACACTGGAAGGGGCCGAATCGATTCGGTATTAATCTGAATCGATTCGGGAGAAGAGACCTGACACTTTGGCTTAACCGAATCGATTCGGCTGAATAGCGAATCGATTCGCTGACTCTAAATTTTGCCACTGGGAAGGGTCGAATCGATTCGGTATTAATACGAATCGATTCGGGAGAAGAGATCCAACTATCTGCTATGCTGAATTTATAATTCTCATGAAGTATAAATTTTGGGGCCACCTCAACTGGATTTCATGGACCAAAATGATATACCATATGTATGTAACGGGTCCGGAACCAAAAATTTGCAACCCCTCACATGCTGGGGGTTGCTCGGCACCAAAAAATGAGAATTCACCGAACTGAATCACCCCTGCTAATGGGGCTGCTGCGTACGATGTCCGGTTGTAAATCCGCAGATATTATTAGGACGTACTTCACAACGTGAACACCTATCCTTCCCCTCGGTCTGACTTTGCTCCAACTAAGGCTCATACACTTAACAATTATATCGGGTTCAAGATCGGAGGATATGACACCTATCCAAAATGGACTACCCCAACCGCTGGACCCGCGCTTGGTTTTGAAAATCGGATTAATATTTGAAAGAGGGGGCCATGGGTTCTTAAAGTGACGGACCGGTGGGTCGGTTCACACATCGATAGAGACATTTTCTACCCTATTTTTCTCCGAGCAACCCTCCCTACTTGGGATTGATGACTCTATGTAAATGTCAGCTTCGGAAATGATAGAGTCATCCATCGGAGTGAAATCAAAATTGCCTAATTTATCCTCAATTTCATGGTTTTCTCCTACGCCAAGCTCTCCTAGCATGTCAAAACACACATCTAACACACTCCATTCAATTTCCTCCCTCGCAATATGATCATCGTCCACACATATCATTCCAACGAAATTCACTTCCCTCACACAATCATCTTCGTCACTCGAGAGGTGCGACACATTGGAAATATTGACATCTAATGTCATATTCCCAAAAGACAAGTTCATCTCACCATTCCTATAATTTATCGAATCATTCGCGGTCGCGAGGAATGGTCGTCCTAAGATGACGAGAGGTTGATTGTTCGGGCTTAAGACAGGTTGGGTATCAAGAACGATAAAGTCGATCGGGAACACAAAGGTGTCTATCTGGACGAGGATATCTTCCAAGAAGCCCCGTGGAATTTTGGTGGAGCCGTCGGCCAATTGAATTTTAGTTTTGGTAGGACTAAGTTCTCCCAAGTCCAATTGAAGATAAACCGAATACGCAAGAGGTTCACACTAGCTCCTAGATCAAGAAGAGCGCAATTAATGGCGAAGTTTCCAATCATACACGAGACAGTTGGACACCCTGGGTCCTTAAATTTTGGAATCGTGTTGTGTTGGAAAATGGAACTAACTTGTTCAGTCAACTCCACCTTTTTGCGAGAAACATGATTTCTCTTAAAGGTGCACAAATCTTTCAAAAACTTTCCATAGGAAGGGATTTGCCTAATCGCGTCAAGGAGAGGGAGATTGATTTTTACTTGTTTGAATGTCTCCATGATTTCTTGATCTTTGTTGGGTTTAACAATGGGTAGGAGCCTTTGAGGGTAGGGTGCGGGAAATGGACAAGGGAATGAAGCTTCCGGCCCCTTGGTCAGCGACTTATCTCTTTTCTTTTTGGGAGTCACTTCACTCTCTCGGGGAGTTATAGTGACCTCGTCGGATACTTTCGGGGAAGGTGGAGGTGGATCTTCAATCACCTTCCCACTCCTAAGAGTGGTGATGGAATTTTCATGTTCCATAGACCTACATTGATCGGAAGAAGGAGTAGAAACATCGGAATCATGCTATTTCGCCCAACGGGCCCATGAGGTTGTGACGGTAATTTTCCTTTTTCTTGCACACTCAAAGAAGCGGTCAACTTGGAAATTTCTTTTTCGAGCCTAGCATTTGTGGCTTGTTGAGAAGTCAAAAAAGATTGAAAAATTTCTTCTATACTCCTCTTGTTCAGGTGCACGTAGGCAGGTATAACTGGTGGAGGTGGTCCCTGAGGGGGACCTTGCATTACAACTTGGGGAGGAGGATGTTGGTTGTACGGTTGTTGGTAATTCTGAGGCGGGGGAGGACGAGATTGTTGATATTGGTAACCGAGTTGGTTACCCCAAGATGGATTAAACCCTTGGTCGGGAACGTTTTGGGATCTTCTAAAAACTCCCATAGCGTTCACTTGGTCATGGAGGATCACTTTGTAAGCCGGAATAGTAGGACACTCTTGGGTCGAATGAGCATTAGTGTCGCAAATGGCACACAACTCCTCAATTACGGAATGAGTTTGAACAACGGGATCTCGAACCTTGGAACCGAACTCCTCAACTTTCTTAGATAATTTATCTAATCTCATTTTCATCTCATCCTCGTCAGTGAGGTGATACATACCAGGGTTAGACGAGGACGGAACCGAAGGTCGCGAACTGGTTTTCTTTCGGATCCGAGGTATCCCATACTTGGGTGGTCTCGGCACAATATTTGAAATGTGCCCACGCATCATCGGGATCTAAACCAAAGAACTCACCGGAGCACATTGTCTCCACCATTTGTTTCGCATTAAGTGTAAGCCCATTGTGGAAAAATGAGATTAATCTCCACTTTTCGAAACCGTGGTGTGGGCATTTATGAAGTACCTCATTAAATCTCTCCCAACATCGCTCGAATGATTCACCTTCGGTTTGAACGAATGTTTGGATTTGACTCTTTAAAGAGTTGGTGCGATGAGTTGGAAAGAATTTTTTCAAAAACTACGCTTGCATTTCGCGCCAACTCCCGATGGAATTAGGAGCTAAAGACCAAAGCCAAGTTTTGGCCTTATCTTTTAAGGAAAAAGGGGAAGAGTTTGAGTCGTGTGACATCTAGAGGACAGTTTTGATCGCTAAAAGTAGCGCACACCTCCTCAAACTCTCTAACATGAAGGTAAGGTTGTTCACTGTCCATGCCGTGGAAAGTAGGAAGTAATTGAATCATTCCATTACGAAAATGGAATTGCGCGGCATTGTAAGGAAAAATGATACAAGACGGAGAGGTGGTCCTCTCCGGTTGAAAATAATCACGCATGGTCTTATACAGTAGTTCAGGTGCAACCCCTTGACTACCGTGCTCACTAAATTGTCGACCATGGTTGTAGGATCGGAGTGGGCCCAGGTATATGAAGAAGACGAGACCGAACTAGAACGAGAAATTGATGGTAAAGGTCTCCAATAATCCGAGGGTTCACTATACGATGGTTCACGAATAGGATTCAAATTGCTACTACTCGCATCATGCATTTATAGAATTTTGGATTGATTTTTGGAAACCGTGATGTCACGGTGACCACAGGGAACGATAGTGTAAAGAGAATTTCTAAAACCTAAGATGGTTGCCAATCCCCGGCAATGGCGCCAAAAACTTGGTGCGCCCAAAATAAAGCTTGTGATTCAAGTGCAAATCTATCGCAACACGTAATATCCGGTAAGTACGGAATCGTGATCCACAGGGATTGAAACACTCCTAAGAGAACTGGATTAGGTTAAAGGGATTCTCTAAACGTCATAAAAGTTAAAGTGTAAAAGATGATTTAATAGTTTGGAAAAGTTATTGAGACTAATCTCTAAACTAACATACTATTGATGATAAGTTAATTAATTAATAATCACGGAACTATGAAAAAACTAAGATAAGCTTGAGTTCAAGAAATTAAAGGGATCGAGGATCATTCTCCCACCTCGGATTCATAAAGAAGGAGATTATAGGGCATGGTTGAAATTAATTCTAATCGAGCATAACTAATTAAGTCCGAACATCAACCATGTAGAGACTAAACTCAAGAATGGAGGATTAGGGGTTAATTAATTATTGCTAGATAGGTTGGGTTTGTAGTAAAGCTTCAAACACTAACCCTTGCATGACAAGAGAAGTTAAGAAACTATGATACTCCAATACCAACACATGAAGTTCCATTAGAACAATTATAAACCAAACCCTAAATATGAAGTTCAAGCATCCAAAGTGGGATTTTGATCCCCAATCATAAGTCTAGCTACTCATAATTGAAACTAAACTACACATGCTAGTTAAAAACATAGTTAAGTTAGTTATCTAGTTTAAACACAAACCAATGCAAGAGATGGAATTAAATGCAAATTAAAGCTAGTAGAACAAGTAGAGAAGAAGTCAATGAACCTTTCTTGCATTAATAACAACAATTCAACTAGTAATCAAAGCTTTGCAAGTTGGTGAAAACCATAAATGAACTTGACCTAGGAGAGAGAAGAGAGTGTTTTTCTATATCACCAAATATCTAACAAAAGTAATCTCTCTACAAAAGAGGAAAAACAAGGGATAAATCCCCAAAAATCCAACCGAAATGGCAAACTAGTAATAAGAAGAAAGCCGGAAATGCAGGGCCGAATCGATTCGGTGCCAAATCCGAATCGATTCGGAAGTGTAGAGATTTGCCCCTGTATGAAACTAAATCGATTCGGCATTAATCAAGAATCGATTCGGGCCTGCTGGAGAAGGAAAGTTGCCTATATTGGCATTATTTCTCCCATGTTTCACCGAAACAACCGTAACTTCTTCGTTCGAGGTCGGATTCGAGCACCGTCGGAGTCCACACGAAGATAAGAAGAAGTTCTACAACTTTCGTGAAGAAATCGAGATCAAAACCCGAGTGCTGAAATTACCAAAATGCCCCCGACTGTGCAAGTGTCAACGAAACTTTTCCGGATCAAAACCAAACTTCCCAAAATGCATTCCCGAGATCTATAAAAGCTCAATAAAGACACATACAAAGTATATATGATGAACTCAGGGGTTAGTCAATAAATGAGTATAAGAACCGGGAAATACATGCACGGGAATGCTAGAATGTACAAATTAATGGGGTATAAAATACAATAAAAGTGACGAATCACAACTCCAACCACTTTATCTTCAACCTTCATGTACTTATCGATACTCTCCATAAGATCGTCAATCGTAATGGACTCCCTCTTAGTGAGGGATTGATGGTGGATGGAGTTTCTAGATAGGCTAATATGTAAAGAAGCCATTGTGACATGAACCGTGCAGTCTTTCACCTCGTTACGCACCTCCTATTACCTCATGACATATTCTCATAGTATTTCTTGATGTTTCTTTGTCATCATAAGAAGTGAGTCCATTCGTTTGGGATGGCTAATACTTGTGATGAATTTGTCCCTAAAATCCTCTATAAGTTGCGTAAAGTAAGTGATCGATCAATGTGGTAACTTTTTAAATTATTTTTAAAAATGTCTCCAAGAATGAAAGGAAATATGCGACACATAAAACTCTCATTGTTGTTCCAAAGCATCATAGCCTATCAATACTACCTTACATAGTCGGTGGGATTTGTCTTCCCATTGTCAATCTTGAACTGTAGAGTGACAAATTTCTTAGGAGGTTTAACATCCTCAATATCCCAACTAAATGGTTAGTTCACCTTGATATTGAGAGTTTGTCTAGCGAGATCTTTGGTCATCCACACCCCTTGATTGGCATGGTGCTAGTCCACTTCTCTTCTGATCAAATCATATAAATCTTTTTCTTCTCACCACTCAACGGAATGGGAACTTCATGTTTTCGACCTCGTATGAGTACAATATTCCTTATGTCATGAGGCACGCTTCCCTTTGCTACGAGCTCTACTCGCCTAAGGACTAGGAGTTCGTGGCGTGTGGTCACGCTAACTCTTTTCCTTTAGGGCCTCTCTCTCTAACCTATTTAGTCATCATTGGAGTCTATCATTCTGTTTCTACTAATATTTAGTAGAGGCCTTCTCATATTTGAGTTTCTTTTCATACTTATTAATGAGACTTGATATTTG
This sequence comes from Sambucus nigra, assembly GCA_949130495.1. Classification (NCBI taxonomy): domain Eukaryota; kingdom Viridiplantae; phylum Streptophyta; class Magnoliopsida; order Dipsacales; family Adoxaceae; genus Sambucus; species Sambucus nigra. Next base: position 246,750,107 of record OX422218.1, read on the forward strand.
GTTAGATCCTTGGGGCTCAACGCTCTCGAATGTCCTTTCCTCCTGAGGGTGAAAGCCTGTATTTGAAGGTTTGTAATAGATTTCATGCTCTAATCTAACACTCTAGGATGGTGTAGATGGTTGACGAACCTCCAGATGGTAATGATTGTCGTAGTCCAGATGGTGACCCTCCTGGTCTCCATGGCTATGTTAGTACTAAACCTCCTAGTCATCGAGATTTTGAAGATCTTGATTGGGTGAATTACACATAGCAAAAAATTTGGGTTATGGTAAATAACTAAGACAATTCCCATCAACAACGCTAATTAAAGGGTAATTTACTACAATTAATGATATGTAATGCACACAAGCCAAATATAGATGATAATAGTAAGAAGAATGAAATCACGCAAACGCAGGATGAACGTGGTTCGGTAATGTTCATACCTCCACGGTGTGTTAGGAATTATTTTTTATTATTCAAGAACTCAGGTCGGCAGAGTTTTAGTTCTGATCGACATTATAATATTGTATGCCCATTTCATATGGGGTGAGTTTACATTTTTAAGTCATCTTAGAAGAGTCCTAAGGCCCCTTAGCAAATATTCCCAAGAGTTCGAACTTATCCATGACCATGATAAGCCATTAAAAGTGATATTTCTGAATAGTTATTCATTGGCTGGGAGTTTCATTAATCATATGCGCACGTGGATCAGGACGTGATAGTAAAATTCTTGACCTCAAGGTACGATTCTACAAATGCTACTCATATGCCAGACTAATATAATTAAACACAATAAAAAATGGAATTACATTAAAATAGATAGTTCAAAAGGTTATTCTTTAGATACATAACATTAGAAAAGAAAGTACATTTCAGGGATGGGTACTACTTGTGATAATAACTTAGAGACTTAAAATGTCAAGGATAATGTCCTTTGCTTACTTCCACAACTTCCTACAAAAAGTGAAACAGTGGATTTATGTGCCAGATTAGATGGGACTAATTTGTAGGATTATTGAACTGATTTTTTGATTTGGAAATGATGGAAGCTTGAGGACGATGGAGCTTACAACGTGTTTTATTTGAGGATGAAGATGGGTGAAGGAATTTTGCCGTTATCCATAGACAAAACAAACTGTTAACATTAAAATAATCGTTGGACTTCCTACGAACTTCTGAAGTTCGTAGGAATTGGTACGAACTTCTTTTATTCGTTGCAATTTCTACAAACTTCAGAAGTTCTTAGGAAGTCTCCCCCATTGCATGTGTGACTCTCAACGAAAGTTAAATGGTACGTTTGGGATGGAAAAGTTACCTTTTGTGGCAGCTGCCCACTACGAATGCTCTAAGAAGCATATATATATATATATATATATATATATATATATATAAAATAAAGAAGGAGAGGATTTTTGCCGCATCATGCAACTTTGTAAACAAAACCTATATAAATAGATTTTGTATCCATCTATTTAAGGGGTTTGAATCTAATGGTAAAATATGATGACACGTTTCTGCCTCAAAAGTTGTCTACCTCAATATACTATTACTGAAAAACCCACTTCTTTTTTCTTTAGTCTTCATTTTTCTCTTTCTCTCTTACCCATTCCACCATTACCCTCTCTGCTCGGCAAGAACAATGAACAGTCCATGGTATTTTTTTTGGTATCTCTCTATTAATACACCTTCTCCCTCCCGTATTCCTCCACTTATTCATCTATGTTTGGGGTTACAAATCATGTATTGTTTTCTGCCTCTCTCTCTTCAACCATGTTTTTAGGGGGATTTAGGTTTTGTACCCACTTTCTTTGTATTTATTCAGGGTTTCTATGTTTGATTTTCAGATCTTGAATCATGAGATCTTGGATTTTCTTATCTTGAATTTATTCTGGGTTTCTATGTTTGATTTTTATAGGGTTATTTGTTTCGTATTTATGGAGCATCAATAGTGGGCGTTTAGAGTATCACATGTATCTTCATTTTTTACACGTTACGATTTGTGTCTGAGTAAATTTTTAGATCTACATCTCTCTGTGTGTAATGTGGTTCAAGATTTATTTTTTGGTTTTACGGATTGGTTTCCCTAAATTAGGAAAGATTTTATGTTTTGGATTTTTTTGGCATGGTCTTTAGATGTTAAATTTTTCTATCTGTTTTTGTATATTTCAAGTTATTTATATACACTGGGTACAACCTCACATTTCTCAAAGGTTGATTAAATGTTTTCTCATTTTACAGGCAAAAAAAGAAAAGTTGTACCGGGTTAACCTAAGAAAATGTTTAGTGGTGGACTTTAAATGTAGTTATGGGTCTTCTCTCAATAGCGCCTCCTTCGACCGCATAACGAAGAGTTAGCGGCGGTGTTGAATAGGAGGTTGGGTGGTATATGAGGGAGGTATGTGGCTGCGATGGCGGTTGCTCCAGAGATTCCGATGAGACTGTCACCTGAACCAATCTTCTATGAACATATTCTCCTTATCACACCTTCTTTTATCTAAGAAATGTTTAGGGCATGTCTCAGATTTGTTTATATTTTTATTCATATATGACCATAAACATTCATTTTTTTTGTTTTCTTGTCCTGAGTTAAAAAAATATTTAATCTTTGTAGATGTGAGCTTCCTCTGCGTACACAGCTTCAGCAGACCCTATTTCAAACATGGTGGCTTCCTCTAAAATTGTAAGACGTTTGGTATAGGTGAGTACACAAAAATAAATATTAAATACAAAAGGGTGTCTCTCATCAAATCAACCGACTTGGACATAGAAGAGATATTATGAACTGCACAAAATCGTCCGGAAGATATTATGACAAAAGATGGAGGGAATACTAACTCTTTAAAATAATTTTTTTTGTGCGAAGGAAATAAATTAACTAAAAATTAAGGACTACATGGCATGCCTCCTAACAACATTGGCCCATAGATAGGCTGACATAAACAATTAGTTCGAGTTGAACTCTTCATTTTGGTTCCTATTCTTCTCTTCATGGATAAATAAAATATTTAAATACCCATAAAACAACAGTCATAAATAGTGGGTACTAAGGGAAAAAATAAAAGCCAACGTTTGATAGAAAATTCGACCAAGGCTTTAAGATGCTAAACGCAACTTTAACATGCATGGTCAATGTCATCATGGGGCCCAAGAGGTATTAATTAGAAGATCTTATAGAGATGTAGTTGCCATCCTTTAGTTTTGGTTTGTGTGGCTCAAGATAAAAAAACGTTTCGATCAAAATTGATTTAGACAACTGTCCAAAGACAGTATACTAAGTGGCCTAAAAGCATAGGCTCTGGATAGTACAAAACGGGTTTTAAACAAAACGGGTGGGGCCCTAGTAGGGATGGCAACGGGGCGGGTTTTTAAAAATTCTAACCCGTCCCATTTAATAAACGGGGCGGGGCGGGGCGGGGTAGGATTTTTGAAAATTAACTCCTAACCCGCCCCATTTAATAAACGGGGCGGGTCGGGGCTCCTACGGGTTGCGTTAATTTTAAAAATAGTAAAATTAAAAATATTACATTATAGTCTTAGAGGTATACAATGGCTCGTATTCCAATAAGTGAGACAATCCTCCAATTGTCAATTCATATTTTCACTTAAATCTTTTACAAAATTAACATACATATAAAGATTTTTTTTTAGTGTGTGTGAGTGTGTATATATATATATATATATATATATATAATTTAATTATAATTAACATACATATAAAGGATATTTATATAAGCATAAGTTAAACGGGGCGGGGCGGGGCGGTTTTATTTCAGCTAACTCCTAACCCGCCCCATTTAATAAACGGGTTTTTTTCTTAAACCCATACCCGCTCCTAATTCATTAATCGGGTTTTAAAACCCGCCCCATTAGGGGCGGGGCGGGGCGGGGCGGGACTCCTACGGTTCGGGTTAAATTGCCATCCCTAGGCCCTAGGTACAAAAAAGTTGATTTTTCAAACTCAACAACCCACACGAAAAGAGTGTTTAATATTTGTGTTGTAAAATTAGAATAATAAATTTTACACTATTTCTCATCTTTAATTATTTGTGTTGTAAAATTAGAATAATAAATTTTACACTATTTCTCATCTTTAATTATTTGTGTTGTAAAATTAAAATAATAAATTTTATTTATTGTACTATTTTTTGCGTGGGGAATGGTTTTTAAATAAGCGAGTGTTTAATATTTTTTCCACTCAGAAAAAGTGAAAAAGAGAGTTTAATATTTTTTACCACTAATAAAAGAAATGACTAATATTCACTTAAATTTTTTGTAATTCTATTGTAGATATAAAAGTAGAATATTTATTATTACAAGGGTATGACCTTTTTAGGGCAAGAAGTGATGAATTTCACTCCTTAAGTTAGTTAAAATCATTTGATATAAAAATTTATCAACAGAAGATTAAATCTTATATTGGTTATTTTTAGGTAAAATCAATACATTGCCTATTTTTTTAAAAACTTTTTAGGCATTGATATCCTCGTTTATCTTAATCGATGTGTAAGAGTATTTCTCTATCTTCCACCAACTGATGGGTAATAGTATTTCTTTGTCTTCCACCCACTAACATGTCACATTCAAGTAAGAGTTTACTCAAAAATATTAGCCAAAGTAGATTTTTGCCCCACTTTCCAACGAACGTCAATTGCTTCACATATATTTTGCACTAAATATTTTAAAAGATCGATTAGACACCTTACGAGACCTCTCTATCAAAATATAAAAAACTATAGGCATTTTTCACACATGGCACGAGGTAGCAAGGAGCGAGTAAACAAAGTTATGAAACTATGGACGCATTAGGTTCTTTGAAATGGGCACCAATCCAAATTACAGGAATAAAAATAGTTTTTAAGGCATTAGGATCATTTTCTCTATATAAAACTAACTAAATATTAGGAGTTGTTTATTTTCTCGGATATTAGTTTATAACTTAAAAAATAAATTTTGGCCAACTATCTATTAATTTATCGTGTTTGTTGTAAATGAATTTATGATGACAAGAAAATCAGTTGTAAATTAGCATTAAAACTTACTGAAATTAATATTTAAAACTTAATGGAATTAAAAATATTAAAACTTACTGAAATTTACATTTAAAATTAGTGAAATCAAAACTAAAACTTACTGAAATAAATAATATTCAATGTGTTGTTGTGTGTAGCGTACGTCTGTGTGTTTATGTGTGTGTGCTGTTATTGTTGTTTTTTGTGCATTTGTGTGTGCATTTTTATGCGTTTGTATGTGTGTTTTTATTGTGTCGGTGTGCGAGTGAGAAAGAGGGAGGAGGATACTTGGATGGAGGAGAGGTTGCACCGCTAGGGTTTTAGGTTGTGGGTAGAGAAAGAGAAGTGGTTTTAGGTTTTGGATGGAGAAGGTGGATGTATCCACGTAGGATGTACAAAGTCTTTTTAGAGATATCAACATTGTTATCATAGTCTATAAGGTTGTTTCCAATACAGATAATATAAATATTAATGATATGAGTCCCCAAATATGTCCCAAACAATCTCGAAGATGAGTTGGCATAGCCTTAAATATTGTACTTTTTACCATAATAATGACGTAGTACAATGCTTTAGTGCTATGCCAACTCATTTAGGGAATGATATGGGGGATAAATTTGGTACTCGTAGTATTATGCTAATACAAAACATAGATCTTAATCATCTAACAAGGACATCCTTATGGTCCCGAAGAAACTTCTAAGCCTTCATTATTGCTTCACCAAAATGGCAGCCTCTATCTTTATATAAACTAGCATACAACCCATGCGATGCACGGGTGATGTACAATAAACAAATATAATGATAATTATAAAAATTAGTATATATCATAAATTCAATATCTTATCTTAAAGCCATTATAAAAGGTTAATTTTTTCATAAATAAAATTTGGTTATTATTTTTAAATATTTTTATTATATAAAAACTATTTTTCATAAATAAGAACATCAAAACAACTATACATATTTTATATAAAAAAAAATTATACACATTTTTATTTGTTATTACTTTAAAAATTGTATGTCATTTATATATACAAAACTTAATGTTTTTTTTATAAATAAAATGTTAAAAAGAAATTTATAATTGATTTTTTTTTTATTTATATCAAAAACAATTTTAATTTTGAAAACTTTTTTGAACTTAAAAACTATTTTTTATGAACAAAAACTTCAAAAAAAATTGTATGTATTTTATGTAAAAAATATACATATTTTTATTTGTTTTTAGTTTAAAAAACTTCATGTCATTTATAAATAAAAACATGAAGTTTTTTCTATAAATACATTGTTAAAAATATTTTTATAATTATAAACATTTTTTATTTATATTAAAATAATTTTAAAATTTTGAAAGCTTCTTTTAAACTTTTTTCTAGATATAAACACGTTATATAGATGTAGTAGTAGTATTAGCATTGCATATTGTGATTTGAGTGGAGAATGAAAAAAGAGGTTAATTGAATCTAGATTGTATTGGATCAATAAATTAATCAATGGAGTCTAGAATGAATCATCTTTTTAGCACTCAAAAGACTTTCTATTTATTCATTATTTTTTTCAAAGAGATTTTTAATTTATTTAGATTCAAATAGCACAATGTTCAACATAAGGGAGAGAAATATTATAAATATTAAAAGATCATTTACTCATCTAATATTGTTGTATTAGAGGTATACCTAGCATGTAACCCGCGCGATGAATGGGCATACTACATTAATCTATTATATTGTCACATGTGATGTCACTATGACACAATCTTTGGCTTCCAAAACTTTACCTTTGCAAAAATAAAAGCAAAAGGCGATGATATTTTTAAGGATAAGTGCAAGAAAACTAGAAGTGTGAATTTTTTAATAATAATTTCTCTATATTTGATGTAAAAATCCCTATAAATTTTATTTTCAAAATTTCAGGGCAATAAAAGTCAAGTTCTTTTTTAAAAGATGTAAGGAATTTGTATAGTAAAATATATAGATAATTGAATTTTTGTAGTATCCAAAATTAGTTTGGGGGTGGGGAGAGGGTTTCATGCAATATATATACATCTCTAATTTATATCTTTTATTTTTATACTAACAGCTGAATGTTGTGATTATATTTCCACAGTTGTGGTTTATAGTTATCTTCTCTCTGAAAAATAATTAATTGTCTATTTTGTTTATTGTTTATAGCATTTTTAAGTCTCATTTAAAAAAATGTAAAAAAAAAAATTGTTTCCAAAAAAACATAACTAAAAGTGAAAAAGTGAACAATAACGAAATAACTAAAATGATTTTTTAGTGAAAAACTAGATCCATATTCTCAAGTGGGGTCAACCAGCTCAGGCTTGCACCCATACCCGGCTCCAAACTCCGAACCGGGTCCTCATACTTACTCTTCCACCCACACCCACATCCATATTCGGAAGTGGGATCCTCATACTCTTCATGAACTTATGGAATTTGAGACGGAATAATCAAATAAGTGAAACATGTATAGTGAACAACTTGCTTTTAGGCCCATAAAATTGCATGTGTGTGTGTGTGTGTGTGTGTGTGTAGTATTAATCTTTGATGCGGACGGATCCGTGAGCACACGGTGCCAAATTTGTCTTTTTCCCAAAGTGGCCCCCTCGTGGTCCCAAAGATAATTTTGTTATTTTCCCATAGAGATCCCCTCTTGTCTTATAATAAAATCATTTTTCATCACTATAATAATAATATATTTATATTTTATACCCTTAAAAGATAAGGAAAAAGTAGAAGAAAAGTAGAAACCTAATTTGGTATCGGAAGCCTTTAGAAAGAAAAACCCGACCGAATTTCGACCAACCCAAATCTGGTATCAGAGCCAAGATGCTACTTTCAGACCTACATTAATAAAAGACTTTAATGCTATTGGGATTTATTCCACGCACTTATAAAGATATTTTTGGAACCCATCCAGACTATCAATCCATAACTAATTTAGATCCATATGATTATTTAACCTCACACATAGACGATTGTTGACACATTGAACATATCCCATCCAAACACGCAGATAGTAGGAAAGTTACTACCAGTGCTATCAATAGCATAATAGACCCAAATAAGTGTATCCTACTTATTTTAAGACAATTATTTAAAACATCCAAACCCTAGAAACAGTGATAAAAAATATCTTTAAACAAATACAAGAAATAGATAGTCAAATCCTAATATACCTTGTACAAGTATTACAAGATACATTTACTAAGACTAATCACATATACGTCCTTAACAAAGTTATTTTAGAAATTAAAAATCTGACAAAGAACCTAGAAAGTGAGTTAGTTAAACTCACCATAAAACAAGCTAAAATTATTCCAAGAATAGACAATTATCTTTCTAATGGAAATAGTTAAATCAAACTGGAATGAGGTACCTGAAAACCGCTCCATTCAGACCCTAGCAGATTTTTACCAAAGAATTCTAGAAAAGATAAATGATGAAAGATTTTATTATCACATAAATGAAAATGATATTGCTAATGTTGTTGAAGCATCAAGACTTATACATGAAAGATAAAATGTAATCTCAACATTAATAACAACCACTCAAGACTACAATATTAGCTTTGTTAAAGACTTAAAATTAGATTTAAAGCTAAGAAAAAAGGATTAATCACCTTCATACAGACTTTGTTAAATTTCGACAGAATTTAGCTAATTATCTTAACAATATGGAAAGCCATAACCTATTCACAATGCATAGTATTCACAATTGTTATTGAACTAATAGTGAATATTGACCTAGAAGAAAAAAAATATGAGAAAATTATAAAGGAAATTAAGTTTATGTATAATAAACCTTTCCAAGAAGAATTAGACTCTCCATTTATTCTAACACGCCTAGATAAAATAGAAAAATCTGTATAATATATAGAAGCTAGAATGACAAAAGAATCTATGCAACAACAAGAAAAAGATGATGAGGTAAAAGACTACATTGGAAAGATTACTAATACTCTTGCTAAACATAATGAACATAATAATGATAATGCAAGAAAAGAGAATAAGATCTTTAAAGCGGAAATCCTTAATCAGATAAAAGGACAAAAAGATTGTTCAGACTTTTTAGAAAGAATTTAAAAAAGACTTGAACAAAAACAGGTAACTACCTGCAAAAATCTCCTCCTATAAGTACTATGGCAAGAAAAACCATATCTAGAAGAATCATAAATGATGGATTAGATAAGACCAACAAGATAGCTAGCCCTATACCAAATATTGGACATAATAATTGTATGCTCCAAATACTTAAAGACTCATCCTCTAATGTTAGAACGTGATGGAAAAAAATAAACTTCACCAACCCTCTTCAATGGAAAGAATGGGGTGAAATTAACTGGAAAATTGGAGAAGATTACATACATAATGGACAACTTCCAGAAGTTAGATACATAGAATTGTTTAGAGAATGAGCCATTCCCGAGACTCCAAATTATAACATGACTTACCATTGTGGAAATCATGTGTTGGAAAAGTCATATATTGAGCTTCAAGTTTTCGGCTCTAATTGTCTAAAATCAAGAGGGGCTGATTAGGAAATTCTAGTTCCTAACCTTTGGACTCTTTCAAGAAAGAATTAAAGTTTTACATAAACCTCAAAATAATATCAACATAGTTTTTTTCTTAGTAGACAAAAGATTGAAGGATTTTGAGAAAAGCCTTATTGGGTAGCTCAATTAGAAGTGTCCGACAATATAGGATACTTTAATATTGTTCCAGCATTTACAGTATTCGTAGACAAAGCCATACCTTTTAAGTTAATCTTATATGCCAATGGCTATGAAGACTATATTATCCCAAATATTAATATTAATATATAATTCAAAAGCTATGTGAAGTTCTCCCAATTGCCCTATGAATGCAATCAGGAATTCTGAACGGTAGAATTAATGAAGAAACATTGTTTAGAACCAATAATTCAGACTTCAATCAACTTACAGTATTAAAAATACTAAACCTATAAAAGAAAAAGCTAAGACTCTTTAGAAGTTTCCAGAACTTCAATAAACTAACACTATACAAAATAAAATCTTATTTATTAATCAAGATGAGGTCAATGGAAATGTTACTATCCAGTTTCTACCCACTAATATTATTAGTAAGAATGTCCACACTTAAGAAATTAGATTTAAAAATATGGGAGAATCCATACTTAGTGATCCCTTAAAAGGAGAATGTAGTGGTAAGGCTAGTTCTAGGTTATTAAGACAAGATCCAGTAATTAGACCTAGAAGATAATTTGAACAAAAAGACTTAGTTAGAGAAAAATATAGAATCCAAAACTTTGTACATGAACCCTCAGAATTGGACATGAAGACATTTAAAGAACATCTTAACAGAAGTCATTTTGTTAGGTTCCAAGACAAAGATAGATTTAATATGACTTAAAGAATCTAAGAATACTAAAGAACTTCTTAGAAACATAAGACTAATGGAAGAAGGAGAAGAAAGATTCATGCCAACTACATAGGTAGGTCCTAATAAGAAAGAGATAGGAACCAGTAGGCTAAATGATGCACCTAGACTTTTTAGTAAACCTATAGGAATAAATATTCCTATTTATTCAAACACTTTGGTAAAGACCAAACCTGATTATATAAATGACTTTACAACTAGTGACAAGAGTTTTACTCCTGTTAAGACCATAGCAAGTCAAGTCATAAATTCAGTTGGGATATACCTTAATTTAGACAATGTCCAAGATAGGAAGAAACCCTTAGAAGAATGGGATAATCAAATGAATATGGGTTTTCAATCTAATGAACAAGGGATGCAAGTTCATGTAAATAATACGTTGAGCAATCCATTAGAGGTATTGTAAAAAATTATTTAAATAGTCTAAGACAAGCTACAGATGCAGAGTCCCTGGTCAAGATTGAGAAAATGACAGAAAACCTAGAAGAAAGATTAATTGAAGAATATATTAAGTTAGATCTTCTTAGTATTTGCAAACTAGATACAATCAATGAATATAGCAAGAATTATGAACAACTATATTACCAAATTAAAGAATTTGGTGAGACCTTAAAAGATGAATATTTTAGAAAAATACCAGCTATTGGACAAATCCTAATTAATGAATATAGGAAGTGGCCAGGAGTTACTGGAGTTAAGAATAACTCCTTTGGTGAAAGAATCAATTTTTTGCAAAGACTATATCATATCTAAAAGACGAGATATAATGCAAGGAAAGTTAATTGACGAAACATTTAAAAAGATTCCTCCAATAAAAGACGAAAGAGGCATTGCTCCAATCCAATGGGGACGTGGTAGTGAGTTTAAAGATAAGAAATTCAAAATTAATAAACTAGATTGGAAACAAAGCGCTAAGCCTTTAATATTTCATAAGAAATATAGATTCAGACCATCTACTACCTCCAAAGGAAGAAATTTTAGAGCCAGGAAAAATAGATTTAACCAAAGAAGGTATTTTAATAAGAATACCAATAAACATAAAAGGTTCCTAATTATAGGAAAGAAAAAGAAACAACTTAACCTAAGACTTTTACCAAAAATGCTAGACTTGCGGCAAAGAATGACACTTTGCTAAAGACTGTCCTAACAAGAAAGATAAAGAAAGTTTTAAGATTATTAATACAATATTAGATTTTTCAAATCAAGAAGAATTAGATATTTTATATGTTATAGATATATCAGAAATAGAAAATTATGACAATGCCAGCATCTATAGTGCGTTTACAGATAGTAATTCAGAAGATTATAATAGTGATACTAATGAGTATGAAGACTATCAAGATACTATATATTTAAATATGATGCAAACTGATCAAGAACATGATTATATAGATTTTTAATAAGCTTGGTATAAATGTACATTAAGCCCCTTTTTAAAGAAAAGATGAACAACTAGTAATCCCGAGTTACTAACATATATACCTAGATGTTATTATGATGAAGAACATTATTGGACATTCGAAATGAAATGTATCAAGAAAAACTTTAGATCTGTAGAATGTTTTAAGACTATACAAATAAAATATGTAATACCCCGTACTTTCGTGTATTTATTTTTAAATTAAATTATTGGGTGGGTGTGTGATTTAATACAATTGAGATTTAAAATGAGAACTTAACATAAATATTGATTTGGGTAGAATAGTTAATATTTATGCGAATTGTACATTTACTAGTGTGATATGGTAAATATAATCTTGTTGCATGAAATTATGTTGCATGTGTGTATTAGCAGTGGGGATTAGTTAATTCTCAATCGGGGCATATTTGAGTGAGTTATATGAGGTTGAGAGATGATTTTTATATTTTGAGTCGCAAATGATAAATTGGAGTGCGCGGTTGAACTCAGAAGGGTCGAAATAATCAAAATGACTACTCAGTGGTTTTATTTGGGTTTCGGTGACTTTTTTCTCTAGTTTGACTCGAATTGGTGTATACGAGTCATTTTAAGTGTATATTATTATTTAAAGTTGGGGTTAATAGAAAATGGGTTATTAGGCAATCTTATTTTGAGGAAAAAACATCATTTGAGAAAGAAAGAAGGGAAAGAGGAGAAAACCTTGGAGCCTTGGAAATTTTTGATTAAATCCGCAACTTTGAGGAAGATTCAAACTCTACATCTTTGAGGCAAGTGATTAAACTTGTTAAATGTTTATGTGTATGAATTATTTCATAATTTGTGGATAAATTATAGTGATATTGTTTAGATATGATAAACCCTAGGTTTTTGTGTCAAAATCTAGCATTTTATAAGTATGTATGGGTTTGATGGTGTAAAAATGGTTGGGAGTATATTTAGATTGATCTATGATGTTAAAATTTGGTAGAAAGTGGGTTTTGAGATGTAGGAAAAATCTCGTAGGATTAGAATTTGAACAGGCTAGATTGGTTTGGTTGTAGACTTTGGATCTGTTCATTTTAGCAACGGACCAGTTCATTTTTAAAGGTAATCAATTCAGTTCACCCTTTTGAGTGTAGGGCAGATTGGTTCATATTTGGGAACATGCAGTTCGGTTCGGTCGTGTCAGATTTTTAACTTTTCAATACCTCCTTTACATTTGGGTTTGGTTCATGGAAATCTTGTAAAGTAATATGATAACATGTTTATGAGTTAAAAGGTAGGATAATGTTATGACATGATGGTTAGGGAGACATCGGGTCAATTATTGTGGTGTATTTGGGAGTTTTTATGCCCATTTCATTTGTAAATTCTCCTAGTGATAGGAATTTTCTTAAGGATAGATACGGGATAGTAGAGAGAGGTCATGCGTCCTGTGAAGTGTTGAATTGGTAACTATTTATGTCATATGTGTGATGGATGATAAAGGTTCAACTAAGTGATTGAATCATAAAATGAATTGGAATAATTCTGTTGATTATAACCTAGTGTAAGGTGTGTATATACATGTATCCGAGATTAATGATATATGAATTCGGATATGAGATGATTTGTATATATATCTTTTGTGTAGGATATATATCTATTGTGTAGACATACCCCTATAGTGCTATCATGGGAAGTTGTGCGATGTGGGTAAGGCCCCTAGCTTGAGGTGCAGGTTGCGTATAGTCCCCATGTCAGAGCGTTCATTTATTTATTGTATGGTATTTATCAGGGGTAAGATGTCTTGGATATGATTCGTCTTATTTCCGGTGAGAAACTATGACTGCTTCCTCTGCGTTTGTGATTTGATTTATACCAAGTCGGTGTGAGAGTCCGACTACTGGTAACCTAGGATGGTATGTGAATAATTCCCTAGAAGATGATATCATTATAGATATTGCATCCATTGAGTTAAAGCTCTTAGGGATGGTTAGTATACATATATTATGGGTATTATGGATGTGTACTTGGTAGCAATGATTTATCTTGTATAATAGTGAGAGTAATATTATACAGACTTGGAAATAATGTGTAATATGTTATATAAATAACTAGTGAAAATTATTAAGTAATGAATTGTCATGTAATCATTTAGGATGAGATTAAAATGATTATGTTTTGGATAAAATAGATACGCGAGTGGGGGAAATGCGTAGATTTGAGCTGGATTTATCCCTAGATGAGTTAGGTAGCTTGTTTAAGATTAAAATTCATACGTTTAGGTGTGCATTATAGTTGAGGGGCAAGGTTGAGTCTCAAGAGAGTGAGGCACCACTTTATATTATGAAATTGTTCATTCATAATTAATATGCATTTTAATCAACTTGTTGAACTATTTTTAAACCTCGGGCTCTGACCCATTTATATTCTCTCTCTTGCTTTATTTATTATTATGTAGGTGTCCCACCGCAAGGGCGCCAATGATGATTATCCGTTGCAGTGTCTACGGAGCTATAACGTGTGAAAAATATTCTTGATTTTTTGTTATAGTCACATCCCTTTTTGTACATCTAGTTAATGATTCATAATTATAACTCGGGTGTATCCAATGGTTGTACTTATGTATATCTCTAATATTTTTGATACTTGTTTTTGTATAGTCTGTTACCTGATAACTTATTTGGGTATATATATTCTTTTGTGGTACTTGATGTATATTTAAGATCCTTTTTTGTTGTTGTTTATGGTCTGAATGTTATATTTGTTTTAGAATTTTGGCATCCGTTTATTCTGTTATTAGGTGGTTAGCTACTTTTTAATCTTTTCGGCAGTTGATGCTAAGAACGATCCACTTGAGATTCCTGTTTTATCTTAGTACAGGGTTGGCCAACCGTTATTATTATAAGCGGGGTGTCATAGGTAGTATCTGAGCATCAGGTTTTAGAGTCTTAGAATCTGTGTGGATTTTCTACGTTCTACCATAGCATTTTTGGGATAGATCCCTATCATTAGGACTGTTGTGTTCATTACATTGTGATGATATTCTTCTTTGACCAATTTCTTTAACTATGGACTAATATAGTTTGTTCTTATTCCAGATGTCGTCGAAAACAAGTCGCTCAGCCAGGGCAAAATAAAGGGGGTGAGAATGTGGAACCCAAAATGCCTCAGGGGATTATGACTGTAGCTGAAGTAACCAATATTGTGGCACAAGAAGTCAATTTTACCATGATCGCAATGGCACAATTGTTTCCCCAGGCTTAGCAAAAGCTTGTAGGTTCGGTAGCTCAAACCCATACGGGGCCATCCACGTGGGAGAGAGTGAGAGAATCTTTTCAGAAGTGACATCCTTCGAAATTCTATGGGGAGATTATGTGATCGTTGCAAGTCAATGGAAGATGGATATTCAATGACATCCTCGAATCTTTGAATGCATTGAGGTTCAAAAGAAAATTCTCGCCACTTTTAAACTTATGGGTGAGGCTCTCCATTGGTGGGAGTCGGTTACTATCTCTAAGCAGATAGATACAATGCCCATAGTAGAATTTTGGGTACATTTTGATCGTAAGTATTTTCCTCCTGCAATTAAGATTGAGATGAGAAGGAGATTAATGGATGTAACTCAAGGAGGCCGAACAGTGGCTAAGAATCAAGAAGAATTTACACGCCTGGAAAATTTTGTGCTCGATAAGGTAAATAAGAAGGAGAAGAGGATTTTGAAGTTTATGGGTGGTTTGAATTGGAGAATTCGTGGGTTGGTTAACATTTGCAGATGTAATAATTGTTGCCTTGTTACATTGTCAGGATCACCGTCTACATTTTAACGGGATTAAGAAGTTTGTGGACTCGATCTCATCGAGAAAGTTGGGACTAGATGGTGCCAGTGGGGCACAGTAGGCTCAACAGTAGGGAAATAAGCAGAAGGAGCAGGATATCTCTTCAGGGGATTCAGCTAAGAGGCAGTGTTTTGGAGGCTTTAGATTTGATGGTGGTGGTTTTAGACAAAATTTTCAAGGGGCCCAGCAACAACAACAGTATCAGAATGTTCCCTAGGGTTAGGTTGGCCGATGGAACAGCGGGGGAAGCCAACCGGGCCTATGTCATCAGGGCCAGTGGCAAGGGCAACCCGAATTTAGGAAACGGGGATAGAGACACGAGAAATTTGTAGGCCATTGCTTTTAGTGTGGGGAGGTGGGCCACAGGAGAGAAGAGTGCCCATAGCAGAACAGAGTACAGGCACTGGGATTTCAATAGATTTAGCAGACGCCTTTACCACCCCCTCTACAACCTGTTCCAGTGGTTCAGCCTTAGCAGGGACAAATGTAATATGGACGAGTTTATAATGTTAAGAATGCAGGGTTACCATAGGGGTAAATGCCTCCACCAGTAGTTGAGGGTAATTTCCCTATCCATGGGTGTATAGGTCAGGTGTTATTTGATACGGGAGCATCCCATTCATTTATAGTCATTCATTTTATACGAGCGATGGGGTTGTTAGAGTCTATCGATAGTCTTTTGATGTACATAGATTCTCCTATTGGTAATAGGGCGCTTATTCACTCCATTTGTAGAGGAGTGGGGATAGGTGTAGGAAGATTATGTTTAGCTGCTAATTTACTTGTACAAGATATGGTTGTGTATGATGTTATCATGGGTATGGACTGGCTGGTATAATACCGGGCTATGGTGGATTGCTTCGGGAGGTCCATTATTTTTTCTATTCCCGACCATGAGATGTTTTTAGTTTCCATGCCTCTTTCGGAGGGAGGTTCGAGTACTCATTTGTATTATCTGGAGGAGGAGACTTTGTAGGAAGTGGTTATTTCCTTAGATTCGATTCCGGTGGTCAGGGACTTCACTGATGTTTTTCTCCAGGCTAACCTCCTAGTCGTGAGATTAAGTTTGTTATTGATCTAGCGCCTAGTACTAGGCCTATTGCACGAGCTTCATACCTTATGTCTCGTTTGTAGATGAGGGAGTTACGGTATCAAATCCATTAACTTTTAGGGAAGGGATTTATTCATCGGAGTACATCATCATGGGGAGCCTCTGTGTTATTTGTCAAGAAAAGGGGTAGTTCTCTTCGGTTATGTGTACATTACCGAGAGTTGAATAAGGTGACAATCCGAAACAAGTAACCGTTACCTAGAATTTAATAATTTATTTGATCAGTTGAGAGGAGCCTCTTACTTATAAAAAATAAACATGCGTATGGGGTATCACCAGCTTTGTATTAGGGAGAAGGGTGTCTCTAAGACTGCATTTTTTACCCAATGCGGATTTTATAAGTTTTTGGTTATGTCGTTTGGCTTAACCAATTCCCCTGTAGTGTTCATGGATCTAATGAAGAGGGTTTTTTGGGATTTCTTGGACCAATTTATGATTGTGTTCATTAATGATATCCTTGTCTATTCTCGGACAGACGAAGAGCACGTGGAGCATTTTTTATTTGTTCTGCAGACATTACGAGACCATCAACTATATGCCAAGTTCGAGAAATGTAGGTTTTGGTTGCGAGAAGTGTAGTTTTGGGGTCACATAGTGTTAGAGAAGGGAATTTTTATGGACCCCAACAAAGTTACCACGGTAAGAGAGTGGGTTCAGTCCATGAGACCGATGGAGATTCGTACTTTCTTAGGTTTAGCGGGCTATTATTGTCATTTTATTAAGGTTTTTTCGAAGATTGCTGGCCCTTTGACGAATTTGACCGGGAATGAGGTACAGTTTGTGTGGGATGATTCCTGTCAATTAGCATTTGATGATCTACAGTACAGATTAACATCGATACCCATTCTCACATTGCCTAGAGCGGGAGTAGAGTATTTGTTTTTTACGGATGCATCTTTCCAGGGATTAGGGGGTGTGATACAGCAAGAGGAGAGGGGCTATTGCTTATGCATCCCGTAAGCTCAAGCCCCGTGAAAGGAATTATCCTACACATGATCTGGAGTTGTCCACAGTAGTCTTTACATTGAGAATATTGAGGTATTATCTCTTGGAGAGAGATTTAGTCTTTTCACGGATCATAAGTTCCTACAATATTTGTTCACTCAGAAAGATCTAAATATGAGGCAGCGTATGTGGTTGAAATTTGTAAAGGACTATCGATTTGATATCCAATACCATCAGGGTAAAGATAATGTAATAACTGATGCATTGAGTCATCGACCCACTAGGCAATTATCGAAAGAATGGAAAGCCAAGTAGAAGGAATTTAGCAAAGATGATGTAGTGGCTAGAACATGTATGGAAGTGTTGACAGTCACACTCGAGATGGTGACACGGGTGGTGAAAGCTCAAGCTAAAGATAAGGATTGACAACATAAGGCGTACAAATTTTTTACGGAGGTAGTGGAATCCTACCCTATCAGTTCCGAGGGTGGATTATGTTTCAACGGGAGATTAGTAGTAACAGATGATAAGGATTTGTGGCATGCTGTTATGTCAGAGTCTCACGGGTCGAAATTTACGGTCCATGTATCAGGACATGCGTCGACAATACTGCTGGGCAGGTATGAAAAGGGATATAGCTAAGTTTGTCTCCCAATGCACCACTTGTCAGTTAGTGGAAGTGGACCACCAGCGACCTTCTCGAATGTGACAGGCACTCGAGATTCCAATATGGAAATGGGAAAGCATCTCTATGGATTTTGTCACAGGAATACCTATGTCGCAGCGTAGACATGAATCCATTTGGGTTATGGTGGCTCGTTTGACTAAGTCGACACACTTTTTACCTGTGAGAATGTATTTAACGATGGCACAGTATGCCCAACTCTTTATTGCAGAGATTATGAGATTACAAGGAGTGCTAATCAATATTATGTTCGATCGAGATAAAATCTTTGTCTCCTATTTTTGGTAGAGTTTTCAGGAAGCAATGGGAACTGAATTGTGATTTAGTACTGCATACCATACCCAAACCGATGGGCAGACTGAGCGAGTAAATTAGATGTTGGAAGATATGCTTCATTTGTGTATGTTAGATTTTGGGTGAAGTTTGGAACAATACCTACCTCTGGTAGAATTTACTTATAATAATTCTTACCAGTTTAGCCCATCTCATTCACCCACATGTTGGTTAGAAGTTGGTTATAATAAACTTCTTGTACCGAAGGTGATCCGAGACACTTCGATGAAAATTGAGTTGGTTCGGAACCGCATACGCATTGCACAAGATCGGAAGAAAAGTTATGCCGATGCAGATCGTAGACACGTGGAGTTAGAAGTGGGAGATCAAGTGATGTTAAAGGTATCCTTGATGAAAGGTATAATTAGATTTGGGAATAAAGGCAAGCTTGCACTAAGGTATGTACGGCCTTTTCCAGTTATTAAGAGGATTGGTCCAGTGGCCTATAGACTTGCTTTTCCGGTGCATTTGCAGAGATTACATTATGTGTTCCACGTTTCATCCTTGAAGAATAATTAAAGAAGTGAGAGGGCTCACTGGCATATCCCATTGGAGGAAATTGAGTTGGAACCTGATATCTCGTATGAAGAACAACCGGTTGCCATTTCAGACCGTAGTTAGCGTAGGCTACGATCGAAAGTAGTGTCTTTAGTTTGAGTTCAATTGGGGCACCATAATGCCAATGAGTCAACATGGGAATGAGAGGATGATATGTGAGCCAAGTATCCTTACCTCTTTCCATAAGGTATGCTTGAATTTCGAGGATGAAATTCCTTTGTAAGGGGGGAGTATGTAATACCCCTTACTTTTGTGTATATATTTTTATATTAAATTACCGAGTGAGTGTGTGATTTAATATAATTAAGAATAAAAACGAGAACTTACATAAATATTGATTTGGGTAGAATAGTTAATTTTTATACGAATTGTACATTTACTAGTGTAATATGGAAAATATAATCTTGTTGCATGCAATTGCGTTGCATGAGTGTATTAGCGGCGGGAATTAGTCAATTCTCAACCGGGCCATATTTGAGTGAGTTATGTGAGGTTGGGAGATGATTTTTATATTTGAAATCTCAGACGATAAATTAGAGTGCACGGTTGAACTCGGAAGGGTTGAGATAGTCAAAATGACAGCCCGGGGGTTTTATTTGGGTTCCGGGGTCTTTTTGGCTAGTTTGACTCGAATTGGGGTATACGAGTCATTTTAGGTGTGTATTATTATGTAAAGTTGCGGTTAATAGAAAATGGGTTATTAGGCAATCTTATTTTAAGGAAAAAAAATCATTTGAGAAAGAAAGAAGAGAAAGAGGGAAAAACCATGGAGCCTTGGAAATTTTCGGTTAAATCCACAACTTTGAGGAAGATTCAGGCTCTACATCTTTGAGGCAAGTGATTAAACTTGCTAAATGTTTATGTGTGTGAATTTTTTCATAATTTGTGGATAAATTATGGTGATATTGTTTAGATATGATAAACCCTAGACTTTTGTGTTAAAATCTGGCATTTTATGAGTATGTATGGGTTTGATGGTGTAAAAATGGTTAGGAGTATATTTAGATTGATCTATAATGTTAAATTTTGGTAGAAAATGGGTTTTGAGATGTGGGAAAAATCTTCTAGGACTAGAACCTGAACAGGCCGGATCGATTTGGTTCCAGACCTCGAATCTATTCGTTTCAGCAGCGGACCGGTTCATTTTTAAAGGTCATCAGTTCGGCTCACCCTTTTCAGTGTAGGGAGGATCGATTAATTTTTGGGAACCTGTAGTTCGGTTCGGTGGTGTCAGCTTTCTAACTTTTCTGTAACAACTTTCCATGGGGCTTTGGTTCTTGGAAACCATGTAAAGTAATACGATAAGCATGTTTATGAGTTAAAAGGTAGGATAATGTTATTGCATGATGGTTTGGTAGACATCGGGTAAATTATTGAGGTGTATTTGGAAGTTTGTTATGCCGATTTCATTCATAAATTCTCCTAGTGATAGGAATTCTCTTAAGCATTGATACGGGCTAGTAGAGAGAGGTCGTATGTCCCATAAAGTGTTGAATTGGTAACTATTTATGTCATATGTGTGACGGATGATAAAGGTTCAAGTAAACGATTGAATCATAAATGAATTGGGAATAATTTTGTGGATTTTCGGCTAGTGTAAGGTTTATATATACTTTAGCCGGGATTAATGATATATACATTCGGATATGAGATGGTTTGTATATATATGATGTGTATATATATCTTGTGTGTAGGATATATATCTATTTTGTGGACATACCCCTCTAGTGCTATCATGGGAAGTTGCGCAATGTAGGTGAGGCCCCTGGCTCGAGGAGCAAGTTACGTATAGTCCCTAGGTCATAGAGTCCATTTATTTGTTGCAAGGTTCTAAAAAACACGGGAGGTGATCGAGGCGTGGAGGCCAAGCCTTAAGCATTAGAACCCTAGGCGGGCCTTAGGTGTAAAAAGGCGTGAAAAGGTGTTTAGGCCTTCTTAATATATTTTAATATTTTTTAACCATAACAAGGCTATTAAAATACTAAAATTGTACATATTATAAAAATATGTCTGAATATTTGCAAATTAAACTTCTATTTGATTATTTTGGATGAGATAATGGTCTGGCTTCTAAACAAATTTTTTAAAAGGCGATATTATTTCACTAAAGCATTGTTGATTTTAGAAAAAAGTGCGCCTTAATGGTTTTACCAAGAATAAGGCACAAAAAGATTAAGGCAGGGCATTTCTCCCAAGCCTCAAGCCTAGGCATGCCTAGGCGGGTTTTTTAGAATAATGATTTATTGTTTGGCATTTATTAGGGATAAGACGTCTTGGGTATGATTCGTCTTATTTCAGGTGAGAAGCTATGACCGCTTCCCCTGTATTTGTGATTTAGTTTATACCAAGTCGGTGTGAGAGTCTGATAGCTAGTAACCCATGATGGTATGTGAGTAATTTCCTGGAAGATGATATCATTTTAGAGATTGCATCCATTGAGTTAAAGCCCTGAGGGATGGTTAGTATACATATATTATGGGTGTTATGTATGTGTACTTGGTAGAAATGATTTATCTTGTATAATAGTGAGACTAATATTATACAGACTCAGAAATAATGAGTAATATGTTATATAAAGAACTAGTGAAAGTTATTCAGTAATGAATTGTCATGTAATCATTTAGGATGAGATTAATATGATTATGTTTTGGATAAACTAGATACGCGAGTGGGGTAAATGCATAGATTTCTGGTGGAGTGATCCCTAGATGATTTGGGTAGCTTGTTTAAGATTAAAATGCATACGTTTAGGTGCGCACTATAGTTGAGGGGTAAGGTTGAGTCTCAAGAGAGTGCGGCACCACTTTATATTATCAAATTGTGTATTCATAATTATTATGAATTTTAATTCACTTGTTGAACTATTTTTAAACCTCGGGCTCTGACCCGTTTATATCCTCTCTCTTGCTTTATTTATTATTATATAGGTGTCCACCCGCAAGGCGGCCAATGATGATTATCTGTTCCAGTTTCTACGGAGCTGTAACATGTGCGGACTGTTGCAGAGTTTTTGTTATAGTCACTTCTCTTTTTGTACGTCTAGTTAGGGATTTGTAATTGTAACTCTAGTGTGTATCCAAGGGTTGTACTTATGTATACCTCTTATTTTTCAGATACTTGTTATTGTATAGTCTGTTGCCCGACAACTTATTCCGGTATATATATTTTTTTGTTATACATGATGTACATTTAAGATCCCTTTTTGTTGTTGTTTATAGTCTGAATGTTATATTTGTTTTAAAAATTTTGGCATCCGTTTATTCTGTTATTGGGTGGTTAGTTACTTTTTAATATTTCTGCCAGATGATGCTGAGAGTGATCCACTTGAAATTACTGTTAAATCTTAGTATATGGCTGGCCACCCATTATTATTATAAGCGAGGTGTCACAAATTATTTTTGGTTTGTGTTATTTGTCAATTACACTACTGTGAAAATTGTTGGAGACTTATATTTAGAGCAATCTATATTACCCAATATGATGCTCAAATAGACCAAGATATTAAAACAAATTATCAAGAGATTAATAGAAATATAGCCAAAAGATTACAAGAAAATTAAGACATAAAGGAAAGGGAATTTCCTATGATTTAGAAGAAAACTGCTCTGATAACAGTACAGAAGACTTAACACCAATAGATATTTTAGATAAACCTCATAAAGGAATATCTATACTAGAAAAAGAATAATTTAGGAATTTCTACTAAACCTAATGCTTGTTTTGTTGAATTATTCATACAACCCAAAGATTATCCTAAAAGACTTTCAACTTTTATAGATACAGGATGATCTCACAGTATTTGCAAGGCTAATGCATTCCCTGGAGATTATTTTTTAGATAGTAATCAAGAAATCCACGGTAAGGTAGATAATGTATAATCATTAACCTTATTTTTTCAAACTATTTCTATTTATTTCAAATTAGGAAATCAGGCAAACAAAACTGTAAACCATCGATTTTAGATTATGGATCCCCTTCCTAGTTTCATAGGAAACATCATTTTAGGACAAAAATTTAATTAGTAAACACCATCCTCATACCCAATATAATGATAAGATATTACTTAGTGATAAAGAGGAATTTAATATTAAAGCCCCTCTGAATGGTCACAAGACTGCTTTTGACCTTATGTAGGTCAAATCTACTTATAGACAAATATCCCATCAGAGTTCTTCAGCTGAGCATGATGGACCTAGACATACAAACCAACAAGACACCCTAGAAATAACTAAACCCTTACAAAAAGAATGTAAGTGTTCAGATCAAAATTATATAAGAAAACAGTGCTTATACAACAAGACATTTTAGATCAAGCCCAACAAACCTTATTAAAGGTCCAAGTTATATCCAAACAAAAGAAAATGGATATAGAAGTAGCAAAAGAAAATATTAGGCAATTAGCAGAGCCTACTTTCGAAAAAATACCATTGCTAAGTGGGACAAAGACCAAAATTATTGTGAAATTATCCCTATTAATTCAAATGCCACTATTAATGGTGGAACCTATAAGAAAGGATATTCACAAGAAGATAGAGAAGAATTTAAAAAAGATATAGATTAAATTCTTAAGCTAGACATTGTTAGAGAAAGTAAAAGTAGACATAATAACCTTGCCTTCTACACTCAAAATGAGTCTGAACGAAAGAGAGGAAAAAGACGAATGGCCATAGACTATAAAAACCTTAACAAGAATTGTGAATTTGATTCTTATAGGTACCATACAAGAATAATCTAATCAATTTAATTGAAGATAGAATTATATTTAGCTGGTTTGATTGTAAATCAGGCTTCCGGAAAATTAAGATCCACCCGGACAGTGTTACTTGGACAATCTTTAGTATGCCCCGGGAAAATATGAATGGTTAGTAATGCCATTTGGATATTTTAATGACTTTTAAGTATTCCAAAGATGTAAGGATAATATTTTTAGACCTTATTCAGAATTTTTCCTTGTCTACATAGATGATATTCTTGTAGCCAGCAAGACTGAAATAGAGCATATAAAACATCTTAAGAAAATTATTTTAGAATTAGACAAACATGGAATTGTTATTTCAAAAAAGAAAATGCAATTATTTCAGGCTGAAATAGACTTTTTGGGAATGCATATCAATAAACAAAAAATATCTTTAGTAGAATAAATAACCAAAAAGATTCTTAAATTCCCAGACGAACTCAAAGATAGAAAAGAATTACAATCATTTTTAGGATTGCTAAATTATGTTGCAGGCTTTAACCTAGCTTCAAAAAGACAAAGCATAACTTCCAAATTAAAAGGAACTAATAAAACTATTCCTTTTACATGTACAAAAGACGATTTTGAGATTATAAGACAAATCAAAGAAGTAGTCAAGAAAACTTCTTTACTTGAATTGCCTAATACTGAAAACTAATTTATAGTGTAAACAACCACTTATAATAAATAATGGGGAGTAGTGTAATTTCCCATTGATCATCATAATATAAAGAAAAATTTTTGTAGATATAGTTCTGGAGCTTTAACTAGTCCAGAAACAAGATATACGGCCCATGAAAAAGAAGTTTTAGCTATAATAAGGGTTATGTAAAAATATATGCTTTTTCTTAGACCTAAACATTTTACTGTTTATATTGATTCTTCTTATACAGTAAAATTCAGAGACTTAGATTTATCCAAATCAAGAACTAATAGACTTATTAAATGGAAACAATTGCTTAATGCTTATGAATTCTCCATTATACATAAGGGAAGTAAAAATAACATTTCATACATCATATCTAGAGAACCTGTGTTTGCTAACACTAATATTATCTCTTATTTTATATTCCAAATAGAAAACTTAGACATCATGAGTTCTTCCAGGACAAATAGACTTAAACAAAGAAGACATTGCAGACTATCTTAGACACGTAAAATCAAATGCTGGTAAAATGCAAAGACAGACTGAGACCCATATTCAAGACTCCTAAGAAAGACTAATATTGGAAAATTTGATGACACTCTAGTTCCGCCTAGAAAATCTAGAAATGAATCGTTGTCCAGAATAGACTTATATAGGGAAAATGTATTTTCCCCAATATAGACCAGACCAAAGATACCCAGACTTAATAAAATATAGATGGGATTTTTTTTTTATGAAAATACTCTTATAGACGCCCTATGGTGGAACATAAAGAACAAATTATAGGTAAAATTCAAATAGAATTTGGTAGTTATTTCCAGATTCATGAGAACTCAAAGACTTGCAGTCACTCAATTCAGAAGTACTGCTATTCCTAGACCTCAGACGCAAACATATTCTCAGACTCTTGCAGAATCCTCCAAAACTAGACTAGTTGATAAATTATACTATCAACAAAAGACTTTTAAGACTAGATTGTTATACCATTTGGTAATAATAATCTTCCTTTTTCAAAAGACTACCGAAAAGAGGGTGATAGCATTATCGAACATTTTAGTATGTTATTATCTGAGGTAAATGGAGATACCTTGATGATTAGGGGCTTCTTCAAATATATTCCAAAAATTTATCTTTTTAGAAAAGTAGAGATAGCACACATAACTCTTGGAGAAAATGGGTTCATTAGACTCATCTAGAGACAAACCATAGAAGATTCTATTGCTCTTAGAAATACAGTCCATGAGTATGCCAAGAGGGTCGAAGAATTTTTTCCTTTATTTTCCAGAATTTACCAGATTGCTCCAGGTTCCTATAAAAGAATGAGAGTTAAAGGTTTTGGACTCATTAGATTTTCCACTTTTGCATTTGAAGACATTGAAATTCTATCTGAGGACGAAACTAAAGACTTAAAAGTTTATAATACCAAACTCCAGATTACCCAAGCTATGGGAACAATAGAAATTAGGGAGTTATTAACAAGTGAAGAAAGATGGTATACTATGTACCATAAGGAAGACCTGATCATCCAAGCAGATGAGCCATTCAATGGAAGGCTCAAAAAGGAATCAAAAGAAATGGTAGATGTAGCTTTACCATCTAACATTAGAGTTTTGGGCCTGATAGATGAATACTACGACAACAATAATACCTTCCAGACAAAGGCAAAGAAGAAAAGATAACGGAAGAAATAGACAAAACAGAGAAGCCACCCACCTTATTCAACGAATTATTAAAGGCGAAGGATGCAATTATTTAGACCACCATTTATTTAGACTATATGAAAAGAAGATTTGTCCAACTTTGTGTATAGCGACAATTTTGCTTTTCGAGAAAGATAAATACCTGGGCCATCAGACTTAATTATTGCTAGACAAAAAAACTTCCTTAGACTTGGACAAAGATGAGGACAGAATAATTGAAAGATGTTAAATTTACTTTATGTAAAGAAAATAAAGGTAGACTTTAATAATTTGTGTTGCTTTCACCGGTTAGATTTTGAGCCACCGATTTCCAATCAATTGTATGTGCCTTTACAACTATTAAAAGGGAGCATCCAATGAAAAGAAAGGAACATTGAAAATTAGAGAGAGAAAGAGATCTCAGTTGAGAGTAAGAATAATAAGTATATGACTGATTAAATCTCTCATAGTTAGGGGAGAGGGGAGAGTTATATCTACCAATGTTATGAAATAAAAGTATTTTCTTTTCTATAAATCTCTTTTGTTAAGTTGTTATTAATCTTCAAACGTCTCTAACTTTCTGTTCATGCCCTACACTAAATCCTGCGAATCGTCACGCCTAGTTGGTCACGCTCCAAGTTCGCAACCAGCTAGGAAAGGACTTGGTTCGTGGCCATCTTATTTTTTGGTGGGACTATATTCATTACCAAACTAAATAATGAATCTCTGGAAGTGGTCACGGACCAAATCCCTGACCACCGTGGGTCACGAACTTAGTCCGTGACTAGGGCGTGACCATCTTAGTGCCAAGTTTGTGCCATAATTCCCTCCAAGAATGGTCGTTGATGGGTCACCAACTTGGACCGTGACCATAGGCATGACGAAGGATAAAACACATATACATATGGGGTCACGATTGGGGGCCGTGACCATT
Organism: Sambucus nigra; assembly: GCA_949130495.1. Taxonomy (NCBI): domain Eukaryota; kingdom Viridiplantae; phylum Streptophyta; class Magnoliopsida; order Dipsacales; family Adoxaceae; genus Sambucus; species Sambucus nigra. The sequence continues at coordinate 246,777,373 of OX422218.1, forward strand.
TTTTGAAGTGGGTCACGGATATGGGCTGTGACCATCCCTTAGTTGAAGGCCTGCTATTGGTCACACAATGGGGTCATAGCTGTAGGTCGTGACCATTCGTCAATCAGGTGTAGGTATGGGGTCACGACTGGTGGCCGTAACCATTTATGGGTGTTGACCATCCCTCAATTCGTTATTTGTTGTTAGTCGCGCATGGGGGTTATAGCTGTAGGTCATGACCATTTATCAATCAGTAGCAGGTACAAGGAACTAATGGGTCACGATGGTGGGTCATGACTCTTGATCGTGACCAGATTCAGCCATTAAAAAGAGAAAGCACACTTTTCACAAACCCTAGTCTCTATTTGAGCATTTTTCGATTTCATCAATCAGTAGTAGGTTTGAGTGATTTTTGCGATTCAATTTTAGCAAAGGGGTTTCTGCGATTTCATCTCTAAGATTTGTGAAAGGTATGTGTGTGTATATGTCTATGCATTTTGATTTGTTGATTTGTGGATGATTTGTGTTTATATGTGTGTGTGTGTATGTATACATTTCTATTTATGTATGTGTGTGCACGTATATATTTATGTTCGTGTGTATATGTGTGAGTATATGAGTGTATGTATAGATTTATGTTTATATGTGTTGATAAGCACCCAAAACTGTACATTTTATACCCCAAATAGACTTATTTTAATTGCTAGTTCTCGACAATTTGGGTCTTATGTGCTTAAATGTTTATTTTGTAGGTCAAATTGTGCATTGCAGAGTTCAAACGCTTAAATCAAGGCAATTGTGTGCAATATGGTGCTAAATACCTTATCCCGTAACCCTAACCTACCTTAAACCTAGCCTAAACCTACCCCAAACCGTGTGTGTGTTTTGTTTGTCACTTTTTATTATTTTTTTAGATTTTTAGTTTGATTTATTTTTATTTTTAGGATTTATTTTAAATTTATTTAATATTTTCTAGGTTTTATTTTATTTTATTAGTATAATTTTATTTTATTTTGATTTTTATTAGTTTTTAGTGTAGTATTATTTTATTAGGATTAGTTTTTAGGAGTTTATTTTTAGTTTATTATATTTTATATTTTTTGGACTTTAATTTTCATTTAGATTTTAAATTTTATTTCTTTTGTTTTATTTTAGTTTTTATATAAGCTTAGGATTTTATTTTTTAGTCTTAATATTTTTATTTTTAATTTTCTTTAGTTTGTTTTATTTTTTAGTTAGATTTTATTTTTTATTTTTATTTTAATTTTATTTTAGTTGAGTCTTTATTATTTTAGTTAGGTCACAAATTAAACACACACACACCACAGCCAAACACCTCACACCCCAATACCATATACCCACACACACCTAAACTAACCCTCTCTCACACACACATAACCAATACACCCTCACAGACCCAATACCTCCCCCTTCATCTTCTTCCCTACACCTCTTTCTCTCTCCTCTCTCCTCTCTCCAAACTCCATTAACAACCCATAACCTCTCCTCTCTCCATCTTCAACCACCATCACCTTCACCTTACAACCATCAAACCATCCCAAACCCGTCACCCTAACTCCGGCCTCTCTCTCCTCGCGATACCACCGACCCCGACGCCGGTCACGATTCCCTCTCCCCGGCGACTCCCCAGGTCGCGTCCCAGCTAGTTCCGCCGCCAAACTCTTGTCGCGACCCTCTCGTCGGTAGCCCAACCTCCGTCGAAACCCGCTTACCCCGATCTCCAGTGACCCAGTCCGGTGTGACCCGAACCCGCGATCCACGAGCGTCGGTGACCCCTTATTCGGCCAGAAATCAAACCCCGTCCTGCCCGCCGACGGTGCCTCACCTTCCCCAAACCCAATCCGATCTCTCTCTCTCTCCTCGATCCACTTTCAGCTAGACCTGGCAACGGGTCGTGTTGGGTCGTGTTCGTGTCGTGTTTTAACGTTTTCGTATAAAATCATCCTAACCCGAACACGACCCGTTAGCTTAACGGTACATAAATTTAAAACCGAACACGACCCAATAATTTTAACGGGTGACACGACCCAAACCGTTAACACCCGTTAGTTAATGGGTGAAATTGGGTCGTGTTTTACTTAACCCGTTAACACCCATTATTTAAACCATTTAATTGTCAATACCCATTCCCTGATAACACCCATTACCGTTAACACCCGTTACCCGTTAATACCCATTATTTAATTGTCAATAGTTTGGACTTCCAAGTTCTACCATTAGCCGCACCATTCAACACTAAATTTGTATCATTAGTAATATTTATTCAGTACAAAAGTATCAGCATTCAACACTAATTACAAGACAACTTCAACACTAATTACAAAAGTAATAACATTCAAAAACTAATTACAAGACTAATTACAAGACAACTTCAACACTAATTACAAAAGTAACAGCATTCAACATTAATTACAAAAGTTCCATCATTAGTAATATCCATTCATTCAACACTAAAGTTGGAAACTATTGACAGCAACGCAACTTCAAAATTGTTGGCAGTAACTCCTCCTTTTTTCAACATATTCTTCCTACAAATTGCAAAATTACAATGAGTTATCTAACATACTTAATACTATATGAATTAATAAATAAATATTAATGAAAATTTTCTCACCAGTAATCAAAATATATGTAACGGCGGATGTCACGAAATGACCAAAATGCGCACATCTCCTTATAGTAACAGCAGCATTTTTCACAGCATTTTTCAGCCATGTAAAACTGTTTAAAAGTGGACAACAATGGATCATTTATTTCAAATATATATAATACACTAGGTGGTAAAATGAAATGGTAAAATATATGAAAATTACTCACCAAAAAAGTGGATTACTTGGAAGAACGCTTGCAATTCAAAAACGCCATAACTGCATATATATCTTGGATGAAACCTAGAAAGTAGAAAATTAGAAAATTTATATACACCAGAAATTTAAAGAAAAAGAAAATTTAGGTCAAAATTAAATATCAACCTTGTTACTCGTCGATAGAAATAGTGTTAGAACATTGGGTTGCACTAGATTTTTGGCTTATGTGCAAATTAAAGATATCCTCCGTCAGCTCATCCACATCAGCAGCTTCTTCTTTACCTATAGCTGAGGAAATACAAATTTATATTTTATAAAAGGTAAGGCGGAAAAATGAAAATTAATAGTTGAATATGGCAACTTTATCAATTTTATCAAAAAGCCAATCCCTAGTGCAAAGCAATGCTTGGACAGTTTCGGGCAGAAGAGAACTACGATACTGGTCAAGAACTCTACCTCCAATACTGAATGCAGACTCGGAAGCAACAATTGAGATTGGAATGGATAATATATTCCGAGCCATACAAGAAAGTATGGGGTAGCGAAATTGTTCCCCCTTCCACCAAGTAAGAATATCTAGATCTTGCTCATCAAAATATTTATGCAACTCATTTTTTTTTATCAGAAGTACCCTCTTTATAGCAATTATCAAAGTCCTATATTATTTATTTTATGAGTTAGATAAAAAAAACATGAAGTATGAAAATGCATTAAATGGAAATCAGAGTATCAAAATATGAAGTATGAAAATGCATTAAATAGAAATATGTACCTGAAATATAGAATCCCCGGAGGCATTATGGGAAGGATGATGAGTATCAAAATCAGAGTTACTTGAACTTACAAGATGCGAGTAATTCAGACTATAGACATAAAAAAGATCAAATAAAGTGTCGCGTACACGGCTGAACTCGTGAGAATCGGTACCATGTAACCTCGCATATGCGAACTCCACAAATTGAATTTTGAACCGTGGGTCCAATATGACAGCAATAGCAAGAATAACACTATATTCAACCCAATATTTCTCAAATTTTAAGTTCATCGGCACTCCCATTCTACGTAAAAAACTATCCGTCCCTTCCATTGCTTCTTTAAGCTTAATTTGAATGATAAAAACTTGAGGGAAGAATAAGTTGGCAGTTGGATATTTAGTTCCAGAAAATAAGAGTGTTACTTCATAAAACAAACTCAAAAAGTTGGAAAGTTTTTCGATTCTATCCCATTCTTCTGGAGAAGGACAATGTTTATAGTTGGAATCACTCAACTGTAAATGAATGAAAGCACGACGATAAAAAATCGCACTATCAAGCATTAGATAGATTGAGTTCCATCTAGTCGGAACATCTTGTCGCAATCCCATACTACACTGCAACGACACTTGAGAAACACAATCATAGAATTTATATTTTCTTTGGGGTGAACCTTTAATGTATTTCACACTCTCTCTAACTTTAATCGCAGCCTCATCAATTTCTTTCAATCCGTCTTGGACTATAAGGTTCAAAATGTGTGCACAACAACGAATGTGAAAGAACTCACCATTCATTACAAGGGCACCCTTTAGATTCAACTGACTTCTTAAAATATCGATAAAAGCAGTGTTACTTGAAGCATTATCTAATGTGACGGAGAACAGTTTCTTTTCAATCTCCCACTCACTTAACAGTGTATAAATTTTTTCAGACAAAACAACACCCGTGTGTGGAGGAGGCATGAGACAAAAATTCAGTATTCGTTTGTTTAACTTCCAGTTGCTATCAACAAAGGGAGTTGTAAGGGTTAGGTACCCGTCAGTGGCTACGGATGTCCATAGATCAGAAGTTAGTTGAGCTTGAAGTTTAATTTTCTCTCTTTTAAACATTTTCAACACTCCTGCCTTAGCAGTATTTCTAGAGGGCAGCTTGATATCCTCAGAAATGTATTTAAAAACAACCCTAAGACCCTCATACTCGACAAAATTAAAAGGCAGGTTATGCTTGATAATTTCCTCAACTAGTAAGTTATGAAACACCTCGATGTCAAATGTGGAAGATTTCAATGACATAGAACCTTTAGTTTGGGACAAAATAAGTTGGCCAATGTCAGTAGCTTCATTTTTAATACAATTATTCATATGAGCCAACATATTACCAGTGACATACTGACTGTCACACAAATAAATTATGCCACGTTTACGACATTTAGCTTTCCTTTTGTTATCCTCACCTATCGGTAATTCTTGAAATAAAGTCCAGCAACGAGATTTTTTTTACGAGTTGAGGGAATACCGGATTTTTTCTTCACCTTTTTAGCAACTTGTTGAGTAGCATCTTTTTGTTGTTGAGTAGCCTCTTGTTAATTTATCTCAAATTCAACAGCTTCACCAACATCATCTTCAGAGAGAGCCATATCCGAAGAAGTTCCAATATCCATTTCCATAGAACCTGAAAAAATTATAAAAGTCAATCACATAAAAATAAAAATCAGTCATATAAAAATCAGTCATATAAAAAATATAAAAATCAGTCATATAAAAAAATTAGATATTTTGGCAAAAGTCTTGTTTCTATAAGATTATATGCGTGCGATCCCATCATTTTTTCTTATTGTTTGCAGTCCCATTTGTCCAATTGTTTGGTTTGTAACTATTTCTTTCAAAGTGGTTCTCACATTTTTGGAGTGTCATTTAGATCCAAATGCCACTTCCCTCTCCCCCACGATCTTATTAACATGGGACTAACAACAAAAGTGAAAAGACTTGAGATCGGCCACTAAAAAAATTGATATTTGAGGACTAAACCTCTGAGTTCCCTAAAAAATTACCACCGTTCAAATGACTTAGACACAGATCATATAAAAATTAGTCATATAAAAAAATACCACCATTCATATAAAAAAACTGATATTTGAGGACTAAACCTCTGAGTTCCCTCAAAAATTACCACCGTTCAAATGACTTAGACACAGATCATATAAAAATCATTCATATAAAAAAATACCACCATTCATATAAAAAATATAAAAATCAGTCATATATAAAAAAATGACTTAGACACAGGTCAAATGAAAAATACCATCGTTCATATATAAAAAAAAATGACTTAGACAAACATATATAAAAAATCGTTTGAAAGTTGAAACCCTAATCGTTTGAAAAAAATCATTTGGATCTTGATAAAATCATTCAGGTCTTGGTCTTGAAAAAAATCGTTTGGATCTTGAGAAAAAGTGTTGGATCTTGAAAAAAATCGCATGATAAAGAGATTAGAAAAAGAAAATGTAAAGAGATTAAAAGAGATTAGAAGAAAAAAAGGGAGAAAATATACCTCGGAAGCGACTGCCGTCGTGCCGACCTGGGTTAGGGTTGTTTTCTCTTAGGCTCTCTTCTCTCTCTCTCTCTCTAGATGTGCGGCTGGTGGGGGAGTTCAAATGAAAGTCTTGAAAGATGTATTGGTCTTGTACTCTTGTGTTGTGTGCGAGGATAAGATAAAAGAAAGAGTAAGTGGGGTAGGGTTATTCTAATTAGGAATTATATATATATATATATATATATATATATATATATATATATATATATATATAATTTTTATTTGTTCATCCATTAACGGGTTATAATGGGTGTAATATTGTTTCGGGTCACACGACCCAATAAAACCCGAAAACGCTAACGGGTAATAATGGGTGTAATCGGGTAAGAGTGCAAACCCAAACCCAACCCGTTATGATAACGGATCTACCCTGTTGACCCGTTAGTGACCCAAACCCGATAAGACTAAACCCATTAACTTATAATTTCGTGTCGTGCCGTGTCGTGTTATCGTGTCGTGCCTCATTTTGCCAGGTTTACTTTCAGCCACACCCACATCCAATAATCAAAACCAATACCCACACAATACCCCAAACATCCATTTCAAACCAATACCCACGTTTCTTTTCCTACCAAAGTCACCAAACAAAGACTAAGTCAACCAACTTAAATGACCCACATGTTTAAACACCATTTAAACCTTTACCCAAACTACCCCCCAACTACCAACTTTTAACCATTGCCCAAAATACCCCTTTTACCCAATCATATTTTATTCCAATCCCCTCACCCACATGATCTCAACACACTCACACCTCATGCTCCTCTCACCATTTTCATGCACACTCATGTCCATGCCCAAAAATACCCCTAGCCTCCATGTGCACCATATAAATTGAAGACTTGGGTCGTTTTCAAAAACATCTCAAAATTAATTTTAAGTTTTGTGTGATAAATTTCTCTACACTCCTCTTTAGAGAGTATTTGCATTTTTAGCAAATATCTCAATATAGAGGTGTGTAGTGAAATTTATCTCTAGGATAAATTTCATCCCACGCATCTATTATGAATTTTTACATTTTTAGTAATTATTTCGAAATAGATTGATGTAGTTGAATTTATCCCTTATGGGAGGTAAATTCTAACCCATTCCTTTATGTTGAGATTTTGCATTTTTAGCATTTATCTCAATATAAAGTAATGATCTAGAATTTATTTCTTTGGATGAGTTCTAATGTACATTTTTATAATGTTAGGATTTGCATTTTTAGCAAATCTCTTTTATTATTTAATTGTCCATTATGAATTCATCCACTATCCTTTTTATTTTTATTTTGTAATTTTTAGTTTAGATTCAATAAGAACTTTTTAGATAGGAATTTCTAGAGAGAGAATTGTAGACAAAAACACCATTTGTAAATAGTTTTATTTTATTCTTTTTATTTTTGTTAGATATTTGTGAGATTAAATATTGTAAGAGAGTTAATTGAGTGGATATTTAATTTCAAATCACTTGGATTCTCAATTAGAGGGATTGTATGCTTCAATTTAGAAGAGTACAGTTCAACCTTCTCAAAGAGATTTGGTTTGTTTGTTCTATTCCCTTATATTTTATTTTAGTAGCCTTGATTATTAATTTTTCAAATTTCATATCATGTTAAGCTAAATCCCCTTTCAAGGGGTGGGGGAAACCCTTATTTGATGTTATTTTAGTTTAATTAGTTTGATTACTTGAAAATTCCCTTTAAATGTTAATTTTGATCCCTCACCCTTAGATTTACGCCTCGAGGGAGGGTAAATGATTTTCGAGAGAAAATCAAAATTCTAGTTATAATACCTATTTTAGATTCGAACTAGAGATACGGGTTTCTTAAGTGGGGTATTATTACTTAAATTTCAACTCTAAATTTATTTTCTAAGATTTACATAAATTTTAATCGATCGATCCTAGTGGGTGATTAATTAAAAGGAGTGTAGATCTATTTTTCTAGAGTTGTGGGGTGTTAAACTTAATTTTCTAAAAGATTACTATTAAAATTACACTTGCAACGAGAGTTGATTTGTAATATTGATATTAATTTGGGAGAATTCAATTAATTAAATTAATTAATTAGAATAGCTAAAATTTGTGGTGTAATCCCATTCCTTGATTGTTCTCACAATTATTTACCTCACTTTATCTCTTATTTTAGTTTAGACTTTATTTTTCATTTTAGTAACTTTCTAGTTAGTTTTTATTATATCACATTTAGTTTAGTTTAGTTTAGTTTAAATCATCACCTCACCCAATTGTTTTAATATTTGAAAAAGCTAAAAAAAAAAGTAGAAAAGTTAAAAAGCACAAAAGAAAATAAAAAGTGAATTATAATTGAGTTTGTCTCTAGCTTACCCCCTTGTAAGTGGATTGATACCCTTACTTACCTCTACACTTGAGTTGTTATATATTTTGTAGGTAATTCAAGGTTTTTGACTAACTTTACTTTCAACAACGACATACAAAAAGCAAAGTTATCTTGTGTGTATGCACATATTTATGTGTATATGTCAATAAACCCTAGAAATTGTATTGGGGTTATTTTTTTGACAAAATATTATTCAAAACCCTAGACTTTATTTTTTTTGACAAAATCTATTTAAAAGGATTTTTAATAAGTGAAAAAAATTACATCGACATTGTTATGGGTTATATGCATGTCATTATATTATATTGGGGGTTATATGCGTGTCGCTATTTTTTTTACAAAATATAATTAAATAATTTTTTTTTTACATTCTATTGGGGGTTATATGTGTGTCTTTATTTTTTAGGATGATTCTAGGCTGACACACAAATGCCTTTAATATTGAATATGTTGTTCATTGATTTTAGGAACAAGGTGAAATTAAAGGGTATTAGCAAATATGGCTATAGTAAGTTTTCCACAATAATTATTATTGTTTTATAAATATCGCAAATATGGCTATTAGTAAGTTTTTCAGAAGATCTTAATCTTTTGCAGGAGCTATTTCGGTGATTTGATGTATTTTCCATTTTTGTAGATTCTTTCCAGACAAAGCAAAATAATTGACCTCCCTACCAGGGCAGTTTCGTTATAATATTTTTTTGTAGAACGTAAATAGTAATGCAATATCTAAAATAATTTTGGCACTCTTTTTTCCATTTTTTTATTTGTTGAAACTAATGTAGATTGTGTGCAAACGTTGAATGATTTTTAACATTACTAATAACTCTTCTATCATTTGTATACAAATAAGCTAAAGTTTAGAGCATGCCCAGTTGTCTTTGCATCTTTTTCTTGTGTCCTAAAAGCGTGAATGTAAAAGGTTCTTCAGATAATTGTCTTAGATAACTTGTATGAGAATTTGTTTAATGGTGAATTTAATTTTCCTTTCGCTTCTATTACGAGTTCAGATGGATAAGTTTTAATAATTTTCTCTCTCTTAATTGGAGATAATTGAGAGGATATGTGAAAACATTTCAATCTGGTATGCTTTATTCAACTTATATGTATGTGTGTTTCCGTAACATTTTTCGTTTTCACTATACCTACCCCATAGACACAGTCTCCTAAAGGTTGGGTAGAAATTAATACTTATGTTCCTAATAAACATACCAAAGTTCTGGGTGGGGGAAGGGGGTGAATAACATACTAACAGGATAAAAAAATGTGTTGTCATTTTGTGTGAGATATAAGGGACGATTTTCATGGTGATTCTGTAAATAGATGGTAAAAGAACTATAATACTATTGTCGTGTTGTGTTTGTGTGGCAACTAAGACTCGCACCAATCGTCTTATAGTTTCTTGTCGTCATGTTTTACTTGTATTTTTGTGATATTAATGTCTTTACTTTTTCACTTTAAATAAGAACCCCAAATGGCCCTGTGAGAGGCACCGACACTTCACACGGGACCAATGTAACTCGTAGGAACTGATTGCATGGTCACGGGACTCCCAGTTTGATAATACGATGATAATTTGAAAATATCTACACTTAGGCTTAAAAATAGGGCGTTAGAGGGGGAACCCTCGAAACAGCCACCGAACCGCCCTGTGAGAGGCACCAACGCCTCGCACAAGACCAATATAACTTGTAGGAATTGACTGCATGGTCACGACACTCCCGGTACGAGCATACATCGATAATTGGAAAAGAGCTGAACATAAGCTTAAAAACATGGCGTTAGATGGGGAGACCCCGAAACAACCCCTGAATTGCCCGATGAGAGGCACCAACACCTCGCACGGGACAAATGTAACTCGTTGGAACTAACCGCCTGATCACGGGACTCATAGTTTGAGAATACGAAGATAATTTAAAAATATCAAAACTTAGGCTTAAAAATATGGCCTTAAAAGGCAAAACCCCAAAATAGACCCCGAACCACCCTGTGTGAGGCATCAGCGCCTCGCACAGGACCAATGTAACTCGTTGGAACAGATCGCATGGTCATGAGACTCCTGATTTGAGAATATGATGATAATTTGCAAATATCAATACTTAGTCTTAAAAACATGGCATTAAACGGCGAAACCTCGAAACAGCCCCCGAACCACCCCGTGAAAAGCACTAACACCTCACACGGGACCAATGTAACTCATAGGAACTTACTGCACGATCACGGGACTCCCGATTTGAGAATACGCCGATAATTTGAAAATATCAAAACTTTGGCTTAAAAACACGCCATTAAAGGGAATCCCCCCAAAACGAACATGTGAGAGGCACCAACACCTCGTATGCGACCAATGTAACTCGTAAGAACTAATCGTAGGATCAAGGGTTACCCAGTTTGAGAATACGAGGTTTATTTGCAAATATCTAGACTTAGGCATAAAAATATGGCGATAGAGGGCGAAAATTCGAACATCCCCTGAATCGCCCCGTGAGAGGCACCAACACCTCGCATGGGACCATCGTAACTCGTAGGATTTGAAAATATGTATATATCTACATATATAGTGTAGAAAATACATATCCCAATATATTAAACCATTTTATTTCAAAAACATTGTTTGATTCCTTTTATCCTCTTTTTCTTTACATATATTGTTTGTATCGTTATGCTTAAAGGCTAGCATTCTCTCCAATTAATGCACAGGGTCAAACAATTAACAATGGGTGGGAAAATCTTCCATTTACTTTCAAACGTTTGTTATCCAACGTTCATTAAATCACCCCAAGTTATTAATCATTTCTTAAGACTTACTTCCAATGTTCATGTAAACCGTGTTTAGAAAAATACTCATTTTCCTCAAAAAACCTTCCATAATGTAGGCTTGTGTTCATAATGGTTCAAACCTTATTAGGTATCTTAAACATCATTACACCATCTTATTAAACCATCCCATGTTTCCATATGAATATTAAGCATTCAATGCTTTACTCTTGCATTAGTAAATAAATGAATTAGTGCCATTCATTTATGCCTCTTTCATGAATATTCGATTCATTACTTATCATTATCTTTAGGGATTTCGCCAATACACACACAATCATCACAACACATGCACATGCACGGTTTTACGAAATTTCACCGTCCGGCATCGAGAGCCAATAAACTGCAAGTGGTTTGGGGTCTTCCACCATTAAGGACAGTACAACCCTACTTAATTGTTTAACCCAGAATCATCTATATCATTATCAATGTGTTCAAAATTTTCATAATGTTTACAATAATTTGCCTTCTTCGGGCCAAAGCCAAAGCCTTGGACTTAATCGTCCAACTTTCCCGTTATACTTGGAAAATTGTTACTTTCTCCTTAAGTCCTTTATTTACACACCCGTTGATTTTTACATCAAAAGTCATTCACATTTTAGGAATTCAATTCAGTTTCACCTATACTAACATAGAACATTCACTAACATTTTTGTTTCATAAAAATGTTCCACTTTAGTTAAGTTACCAATTTACCCTTTATTTACCAAAACTTGCAGTTTAATTCCCTAACAAGTGTCATTTCCAAAAAATAATCATTAAGTTTCCAACTTAATATTTAACACTTTAGATGACACTTTTAACCCGTAAGTAACACTTTTTATAATTTAAGAACATAAATCTCCATTTTGCAAGGAACTTAAAAATATTTACTTTATAAATATTTTGACAACATTAACACCATTCCACATTTTTATTTCATAAAAATGTCCATTATTTTCTTTAATTAAAAATACAAACAAATGGTATTTTCGTACATTTTATTCCACAAAATATTTGTCATTTCCTTTCCACTTGAATACGCCAAAATGACATTTCTTGCATCTTCGTTCCATAAAGTGACCACTTTCAGTTTTACTAGGAGATTTTCAGATTTATTAGAAAATATACACAAACAATATTTTCTTACATTTTTATTTCCATACAAATATTTGCTTTTTTATTTATAAGAAAATATACACAAACAATATTTTCTAGCATTTTTATTTCCATAAAAGTGTTTGTTTTTCTAGTTATTAGAAAATACACACAAACAATATTTTCTTATATTTTTATTACCATAAAGATGTCCATTTTTAGTTTCATTAGAAAATACACACAAATAATATTTTCTAGCATTTTTACTCTATAACAATGGTCACATACATATTACTAAGAATGCACAATATTGCAATATCCCTACTTTTAATAAACAACAACAGCAACAACAACAACAACAACAACAACAACAACAACAACAACAATAAGACAATCATATATATACACCAAATGGAGTCTTTAAATATAAGAGTAAAGTATCCCACCTCAAACACTCCAAAAATGGTGGTGGTGTTGAAGAAGATGGGTGACTCTCCCACCTCCAAAGGTGGTCTTAAAGGGAGTCACACAAAGCTCCATCATGATATCTCCAAGAAAATCTCAAAAAATATTCAGCAATCCTATCTCCAAGATAACCCACTTCAAACCCACATCCAACTCTAAATATTACACCATTTTCAACCCAAAAAATAATTCCAATATAAATATATTTCGTGACTTATTTCATATCAGAGAGGAAGGATACATATCTCTTTTGTGAGGGTGTATGAGCTACACTCGAAGAGCAATTGGGGAGTAATAGATCAGGGGAGAGAGAGGGGGGGATCAATTCGAGGGTTCCTCTTCTTATACATAACACAAATTTCTAACATCGTAAAGCTAGTCAATGGTCACAACAGACCCGTGATTTATAAGCCCTTTTCACCTGTTGCCCTTTTTTTTATTTACTGCATTTGTGTTGATTCAGAGCCTCAGACCATCAATGTTGTTGGGCTTAGGTTGACCCAATAATGTGACTGGGGTGAGGAGTTTTTTGAGTTTGGTTGGGTATTATAAAAGGTTTATAAAGGGATTTTCTTCGATTGCCTTGCCAATGACTAAATTAACCCGGAAGAATGTCAAGTTTGAATGAAATTCTAATTGTGAAAATAGTTTTGAAGAATTGAAATAGAGGTTGGTAACTGCACCTGTTCTCACAATTCCACATGGTGGAGATGGTTTTGTTATTTATACCGACGCTTCACATCATGGGTTGGGTTGTGTTTTTATGCAGCATGGTAAGGTTATTGATTATTCTTCTAGACAATTGTATGTACATGAATGTAATTATCGTACACATGATTTAGAACTTGCTGCTATTGTGTTTGCTTTGAAATTATGGCGTCATTATCTATATGATGAAGTATGTGAAATTTTTACTGACCATCAGAGTCTTAAGTATTTATTTACTCAGAAGGAGTTGAATTTGAGGCAGAGGCGGTGGATGGAATTAATTAAATATTATGATTGTAAAATTCACTACCATCCAGGAAAGGGCAAATGTATTTGTAGATGCTCTGAGTAGAAAGGCTTCGGGCAGGTTATCTTGTATTCGATGTGCTAGAGTTCCTCACATTATGAACTTAAGATTGATGGGAGTGGAATTATAGCTAGAAGATGGGGACAAATTCTTTGCTAATGTAAGTGTGAGGACTTTGTTAGATACATGTATTCGTGATTTGCAAAGTCAGGATCCTTTTATTGAGAAGAAACGGCAAGATGTTAGAGGTGTTAAGTCTGATGATTTTTGTATTACTAATGATGGCACTTTATTATATAAGCAACGATTATCTGTTCCTAATGTAGATGGATTGAAAGTGAAAATTTTAGATGAGGCTCATAATTCCATTTATACTATTCATCTTGGTAGTACTAAAATGTATAGGGATTTAAAGGAGCATTATTGGTGGAATAATATGAAGAAAAAAATAGTTGATTTTGTTGTTAGATGCCTTATATGTCAACAAGTGAAAGTGGAACATTAGGAACCTGGGAGTTTGCTTCACTCATTGCCAATTCCAAAATGTAAATGGGATCATGTAACAATGGAATTTGTAGTTAGGCTTCCTCGATCTCAGAAGGGATCTGATTCAATTTGGGTAATGGTGGACAGGTTAACCAAGTCAGCTCATTTTCTAGCAGTCAAGACTACGTATACCATTGATAGGTATTCTAAACTATATGTTAATGAGATTATCCGATTGCATGGAGAACATGTTTCTATTGTTCCAGATAGGGATCCTACTTCTACATCCAGATTTTGGGATAGTTTGCAGTATGCGATGGGTGCTAACTTAAAGTTTAGTACATCTTTTCATCCTTAGACGGATGGGCAGTTTGAAAGAACAATACAAATTTTGGAAGATATTCTTAGATCTTGTGTACTGGATTTCAAAGGTAATTGGGATGAATATTTTCCTTTAATAGAATTTTCATATAACAATAGTTTTCAATCACTATTGGTATGGATCCATATGAAGCATTGTATGGTAAACGGGGTCGTACACCCCTAAGTTGGACTGAAGTTGGTGAAAGGAAGATAGAGGGTCCAGAATTAATTAAAATCACCACTGAAAAGGTAAATATTATTCAAGATATAATGAAGACAACTCAAAGCAGACAAAAAAGTAATGCGGATAAATGATGAAAAGATTTGGAATTACAGAAAGGGGATTATGTGTTTCTTCGATTATCTCCATGGATGGGAGTTGTGAGGTTTGGAAAGAAAGCAAAATTAAGTCCACGCTACATTGGGCCCTATAAGATTCTTGAAAAAGTCGAGGTGGTTGCCTACAAGTTAGCATTGCCCCCAGAATTGTACCGATTACATGACGTTTTCAATGTTTCTATGTTAAGAAAGTGTGTATCGGATCCTTCATATGTGTTGGTGGAAAAACCTATTGAGTTAAAGGAAGTCTTGAGTTATGTGGAAGAACCACGTGCTATCGTGGATAGGAAGGAACAGATATTGAGATCCAAAGTGATCCCACTTGTGAAAGTTATGTGGAGAAGTCATTCTATAAAAGAAGCTACATAGGAGAGTTAGGATAGTATGAAGATTCATTATCCGTATTTGTTTGATTCAGACAACCAAGGTATGTCAATTTCGGGGACAAAATTTCCTAAGGGGGGGGGGGGGGGGGGGGGGAGAATTGTGACAATCTGAATATAAATATGATTAATTATGCTTAAATAATGATTAGATTATGTGATACGAGTAATGTGTTATTAATATATATAATGTTAAGTTATTATGTTTAGTCTAATCCTACCTTCAGAAAGCTCAAAATATCAAATTAGTTATAGATACAAAATTTTGAAGTTTCGGTACGAATATTCAGGTTGGAGACAATTTTTGGCCCTTATAAAATAACAATTGATAGAAGGTAAAAACTAAATATTTGTAGATATATTAGTTAGGTTTGTAACACAACGAACGGTGTGTTAAACAGTGGTCTGAGCAAGAAGTTATGCTAGAATTACGAAGCAGGGGAAAATTTGTCCATTCGTTAAATGATATTTCGTCTTATTAGTATAACAAATGGTGGATTTTGATTAGTTAAAGAAAGAGGTGAGTTTTGGCCAACTTTAAAGACTCGAAATAATCTCCTCCTTCAACATATTTCATCCATGGGAGAGTTTTATCCTAAGGAAAGAGAACCATGAAGTTTTGGAAGAGAAAGGCGAGGAAAAGTTGGAGGAAAATTCGTAGGAAATTACATAAAAGTCCCTGAGGTAATTCTAACCACAAATCTAGTTATTTTTCTTGTATTACTGATTAAAATGATATAAATCATTGATTGTTCATTAGACTTCCCTACCTTGGTTTATATGTATGAATAGATGCAAGTTTACGCAAAAATTGAACGTGTAAACCCTTAAAATTGCTTTGGTTAGGAACCTTGTGTAATCAAAGTGCTATATCTTTTTGTATAAATATTGGAATTGAGTAATTCCAATTGGATATGAAAATAGACCCATATATGTATAAAATATACGAATATGAAGTAAAAATACCAATAAATCAATCTTGGATGATAGTTGGAAGTTTGGGTATAAAATTTTCCCCAAAAGTGTAAGTATGCATACCATGTGTTCGATGTTTTGTCTGAAATAGCAAATGAATTCTAAATATTATGAAACTTTAATTTTGTATTATTAAATATGTTTATTAATATTTGGTGGAATATCATAGAAATTTATGATGTAGAGAAAGTATGAAAATTCCTGGAAGTTGACAGAATGATGGATGAGCCTATAGGGCAGATTTGCTATATAATGAAGAAATGGGCATAATTTGTTCTAGGGACCTTCAAATGATGTTTCGTATGTTGTATTGGAAACCTAATATTATAATCATTGGATTACCAATAAGAAATGAAAGCTTGTTTAGTATATGATTTGGATATATTAACTAGCTTGACATGAATTTAGATGGAACTTCATCTATGATAAGTGATGTGAATGGAATCATATAATGCTTATGAATTGAGTCACGTTTAAGTTACTCTTTGGATTGTTGATATTCTTATGATGTTACTAATATTGTAATAATGATAGTAAGGGAAGAAGAACTGGTTAAACAAGTTCCAGACAAAGGAAAAGGAAAATCCTGTTAAATTACCAAGGTGAGTGTACTTATGATTGTTTCATATATGCAGATTGAATGATATGATTATATGAATATTGCCAATGGACAGACATATTATTGCCAATGGGAAAACTTATTATTGCCAATGGGAAGACTTATTATTGCCATTGGGCAGACTTCTTATCACCAATGGGCAGACTTATTATTTCCAATGGGCAAACTTATTATTGCCAATGGGCAAAATTACTATTTCCAATGGGCAAAATTACTATTTCCAATAGGCAAAATTACTTGGGTCTTATGATCCGGGATTTGTTATTGCCAACGGGCAGGATTGTTTGGATTTTATATCCATATACTTTATATATAGTATTGTTATCTTATTGCAGGGAAAGAGTACCTCACTAAGCTTAATGCTTACAGTTTATAATTTAACATTTTTAGGTTTGTATGCTGCCAGCTAGGATACCATATGATCGAAAATTTTGAAAGAGCAGGGGTTTAAATATTGGGATTTTGTCAATGTCACTGTCGATACCAAAATTAATATGCTGATGTGGACGAATCATACGAAGACACTTGTCAATCTACGTGGCACAATAACAACGAGGAAGTTCATTTCCCCGACCAACTCATGTTCTCTCCGAGTAACAAGGATACATCGAGGAACTCCAGCGCCCCGAGGTACTCTAGCGCTCCGAGGAACTCTTGAGCGACGAGCAACTAAGGTGGTCCAAGCTGCATCTCGGCCGTATTATCAATTGCCAGAATATCAACAGTTGACTCACACGCTGCATTAAATGTATTACCCTTTCATATGTATATCATTTAATGTATCAACCCATTCATGTACAGCCTAATGGCTATAAATACCTTGTATTACCCTCATTCAAAGGGACCGGAATTTCTTGGTTGAACCACAAATCGAGAATTCCGAAACACTCAGCAATAACATAACAGTGGACGTAGGCCATTCATATAAGGCTGAACCACTTTAAAAATCTTTGTCTCATTTTATTTATCTGTGATTGAATAATTAGAGTGATCTAATTTTTGACATCAACAGATTGGCGCCGTCTGTGGGAACGACTGTTGCTATCTTTTTTCACCAAAAATCATTTATCATCAATGGCAAATAATCCAGAATCCAGTAATCGAAATGCTGGAAATATTGGAAATCCTCCAAATCCATCTGCACCTCCAGATCTGGCTGGAATTATGACTAATCTGGCTGAGGGACAAACCGCCATGCAAGAAACAATGAGGCGACTCATTCAAACTCTTCACGGCGGTGCACCCACCCATTCAAGGCAAAGGAGTGATCGTGGGCAATCGCGATCCAGGCGTACTGAGTCATATCGTAATGAAGAATCTAATGATTTTTCTTATCAACCTGGGCGAACTTCATCGATACGGGCTACGGACACAGATCAACATATCACCCTCTCTCCGGAGAGAACTAGCGCCCTGGAAAGATTAAGCAGGGCATCTCCTTTCAGTCGGTTAGGACCAAGGAGAAATATGAGTCCACCTAGAGCACCATCGAGAAGATTTCGACCATCATCAGGTTTAAGAGAGGGATCAGCACAATCAAGACCAGCTACTCGTCGAGATAGATCTCAGGAAGCTACATCAGAACAATCAATTGCTCGGACTAAGCATCCCGAGGAAGGAAATGAAGCATGGAAGGGTTCCATACAGCGATTGGAGGATAGGCTTGGAGAAATGGCTAAAGAAAGGAATCCCTTACAGAGAACTTTTGTTCAAGGGACACCTTTTGTGCAGGCCATTGTGAATTTTCCTACACCATCTAAATTCAAAGCACCCGTAGTGACCCCTAAGTATGATGGAAAGACAGATCCTCTTCTTCATATAGAACAATACCAAGCTGCTGCCGACATATATGCCGTCCCCGACGAGATGAGATGTAGAGCATTCTCGGGAACTCTTACCGGATCTGCACAAATATGGTACAATAATCTTCCTCGGGGTAAGATTTCGACTTTTATTCAATTGGCCGAGTTGTTCATTGGAAATTTCTATTTTGGAGCAAAGCCGGTAAAGCGAGTAGCGCACTTGTTAAGTGTTAGACAAAAATCGGGTGAAAGTACTAGAGATTACATAACTCGTTTCAATAACGAGAAGTTGGAAGTCATAGATTACGAAGAAAAGACATCGATCACTGCTTTGATGAGTGGATTGTTGCCTAACAAGTTATACTACACTTTGGCCAAAGATCCACCTAAAACTATGTCGGAGTTGATGGCAAAAGCGGCCAAAGTCATGAACGCCGAGGAGGCAATTGCCGCAAAGAAGAATATGGATAAAGAAACCAAAGTGGAGGTTGACAAATCTAAGAAGAAAGAGCAAAAAGGTAATGGTGGTGACAAGCATTCCAAGAATAATAAGACGTCATGGGAAGTCCTGAAGAAATATGATAATTATACTCCATTGAAAATGAGTATTAATAATGTTTTAGAAGAAATCAAGAATAATGAAGAAATCAAGTGGCCAGAAAAACTGAGGACCAATCCTGAACTGAGGAATAGGGCCAAATATTGTGAGTTCCATAAAGATCATGGCCATACAACCAAAAATTGCATAGCCCTTCAGAACGAGATTGAAACGCTCATCCGAAGAGGAAAGTTGTCAAAGTATGTAGATCGCAGAGGTGAAAGGAAGAATGATGATAGAACTAGAGATCGTTCCAGATCTCCTCGTCGGACGGAGGAAAGAAAGAAAAGAGATCATGAAGATGATCCAGATGAAGACCCCGATCTTCCAAAGAAGCCAAGGCAGCCTGAACGAGAGGTATTTTCCATACGTTTTGGGTCATTTGATTGTAATGTTATTACAGGAGGAGATGCTGGAGGGGGAGACCTTACTGCAGAAAGAAAGGCCTATCTCGGAGAGGCTCAAGCCTGCTCATATATTCAACGAATAAATCTTGCCGAGGATGATCGACCGAGGAAGGTAAATAAAGATAAGCTAGTTATTGGCTTTTCAAAAAACGACTTGGCAGGTGTTCTTTATCCTCACGACGATCCCTTGGTGATCAAAATGAGGATGAAAGATGTGGTGATCTCAAGGGTGTTGGTGGACAATGGTAGTTCAGCAGACATCATGTACTATTCATGTTTTGATAGCTTGAATTTGAAATTATCTCAATTAGAACCGTATCACAGACCCCTCCTAGGTTTTGCTGGTGAGAAAGTTTTTCCACTTGGAACAATCAAGTTGGATATACTCATTGGAACCTGGCCTGCTTGTCGAACAGAAAGAATACGCTTCTTCGTGATGGATAAGAATGTGCAGTCAGCCTACAACATCATCATGGGAAGAGTTGGTTTGAAGAAGTTCGAAGCAGTTCCATCTACAGTACATCAGTGCTTAAAATTCCCAACAAACTTTGGGGTAGGAGTTGTGAAAGGTGATCAAAAAGTAGCTCGGGAATGCTATTATACATCTGCCGAGCAAGAGGAGCTTGAGGAATCAAGGAAAAAGACTATCACCTACCAGGTAGAGGAAGGTACAGAAATTGAAACTCTTGATCCCAGGGATGAATCCCAACTTGTAAAAGGACAGGTGGTAGAATCTACAGAAAATGTTATTCTGGACGAGGAGCACCCTGAACGAATAAACCGGATAGGTTCGTCGTTGGATGCTTCAATAAAACAAGAGTTGATAATGTTCTTGAGGAACAGGAAGAAAACTTTCGCATGGAGTCATGAGGACATGCCAGGAATAGATCCAAACTTCTTATGTCACAAACTCAATGTGAATAAGGAGATCAAGCCTGTAAAGCAGAGAAGAAGGGTATTTAGCCCCGAGAAGAATCAAGCCATACAAGAGGAGGTCGAGAAGCTCCAGAAAGCCCAATTCATTGAAGATGTGAAATATCCAGACTGGCTGGCAAATATGGTGATGGTAAAGAAGAAGAACAACAAATGGAGAATGTGTGTTGATTTCACTGATCTCAACAAGGCGTGCCCAAAAGATCATTTTCCATTGCTCGGAATTGACCAACTAGTGGATGCTACCTCGGGACATGAGCTGCTCAGCTTCATGGATGCGTATTCTGGTTACAACCAGATCAAAATGAAACCTGAAGACAGGGAAAGTACTTCTTTCATTACCCCTAGGGGAATTTATTGCTATAATGTTATGCCTTTTGGTTTGAAAAATGCAGGAGCGACATACTAGCGGTTGATGAACAAGGTTTTCACCGAGCAAATCAGTTGCAACATGGAAGTCTATGTCGATGATATGCTGACAAAAAACAAGAAAGCTGCAGATCATCTAGTTGACTTAGCTCAAACATTTGATCAACTGGATAAATACCAAATGAAGCTCAACCCGACGAAGTGCACATTTGGAGTACGAGAAGGAATGTTTCTCGGATACATTGTCAACCAGCGAGGCATTGAAGCAAATCCAGACAAGATCAAAGCTCTTTTAGGGTTGCGATCTCCAACAACAAAGAAAGAAGTGCAGAGTCTTACAGGACGAGTTGCAACACTCAACAGATTTGTGTCCCGAGCAACTGACAAATGCCTCCCCTTCTTCAAAACACTTCGAAAAACTTTTGAGTGGACTGATGAATGTGAGAAGGCCTTTCAAGACTTAACAAAATATTTGGGAGCACCTCCATTGTTGTCCCGGCCAATAACAGGAGAGAAGTTGTATTTGTATCTGGCAGTATCAGATAATGCAGTCAGTTCAGCATTGATTAGATTGGAGAATGGAGTCCAGAAACCAATCTATTACACAAGTAAGGCTTTCCGAGGTGCAGAAATCAGGTACCCAAAGTTGGAAAAATTAGCATTAGCATTAATTGAAGCAAGTAGAAGAATGAGGCCATATTTCCAGGCTCATACAATCGTCGTATATACCGACATGCCATTGAGGCAAGTCCTTCAAAAGCCAAAAAATTCAGGGAGATTGATGTACTGGGCAATAGAGCTCGGTGAATATGATATTGTATATGAGCCCAGAGCATCATTGAAAGGACAAGATGTAGCAGATTTTATAGCAGAATTTACATATCCTGATACCCCTGAGGAGCAAAAGATGCTCGCTGACCAACCTGTGGATGTTACAGGATCAACAGACATAAGTCCAGACCAACTCCGGTTGGTAAAAGGGCCTATGGATGAAGAAGGATCATCAACTTCAAATTCAAACCAGCCCCGGTTGGTTGAAGAACGAGAAGAGATGGTTAACGAGGAGCGAAAAGTGCCAGGGGAGGATGAAAATAAACAACAAATATTTCACCGAGGAACTCTATCGGATAAGAAATTTGAAGACGGGTTGCCCATATGGAGATTATATGTAGATGGCTCATCTTGCACAGCAGGTTGTGGGGCAGGAATTGTTTTGAACACCCCAAACGAGATTGGCATGGAATATGATTTATGATTCCAATTCAAAGCATCCAATAATGAGGCTGAGTATGAGGCCATGATTGCAGGTCTTAATTTATCAAAGATTATGGAAGCGCAACAAGTGATAGTATTCAGTGATTCTCAATTGATTGTGAATCAGATGATGGGAACGTATGCAGTTAAAGGAGAACTAATGGTCAAATATCATGCCAAGGTAATGAAGTTATTGGCATAATTTGATGCGATTCAATTGATCAGAGTACCCAGAATAGAAAATGCACAAGCAGACGCACGGGCCCGACTAGCATCAGCTACTCGTACCGAGCTGCGAAGAATAATACCAATTGAAATACTGGAAAGTCGGAGCATAGATGAAGATTTGACGATGAATGTTATTACCCTTGATTTAGGACCATCTTGGATGGATCCCATCAGGGTATATATTGAAGAGGGAGAATTGCCAAAGGATAAGCTCACTGCCAAGAAATTGAAGTATAAAGCTGCTCGGTATGTGTTAACTAATGGTATTTTATATAGACGAGGAATTATGGCAGGGTTGTAGAGATGTGTACATCCTTCCGAAGTGAAAGAATTGATCGAAGAGATCCATGAAGGGTCTTGTGGATCTCATATAGCAGGTCGAACACTCTTGCAAAGGGTAATGACTCAAGGATACTATTGGCCGACGATGAGGGCTGATTGTATAGCCTATTCTAAGAAATGTGACAAGTGCCAACGTTTTTCCTCCATCCGACGAACTCCACAAGCATTATTGACACCCATAACTTCCCCTTGGCCATTTGCCATGTGGGGAATTGATTTGGTTGGACCACTGCCGACCACCTGAGGAAGATTCAAGTACCTCGTCGTTGCAGTGGACTATTTTACTAAGTGGGTAGAAGCTGAGCCGCTCATCGACATGACGTACGAGAAGGTATACCAGTTTGTTTGGAAGAATATCATCTGGCATTTGGAAGTGAGGCTGTAATACCTGCCGAGTTAGGTCTCCCAACACACAGAGTGCTGAATTTCAATTCCCCAGTCAGCGATTTGATGAGAAGACTGGATTTGGATATGCTCGAGGAAGTCAGAGAAGAGGCTGCCATTAGGAATGCTGCTTATCAACAACGAACAGCTCTTTTCTACAACAAAAGAGTAAAGAAATGCGATTTGAAAGAAGGATATTATGTGCTAAAGAGAGTAATCCAGAAACACAATAAATTGGAGGCAAACTGGCATGGGCCTTACCGAGTTACAGAAGTTGTTCGACCAGGAACTTACCGAATAGCAACTTTAAAAGGAGAAGAATTCAAGAATGCTTGGAATGCTGAACACCTTCGCAAGTATTATCAATGATGTAAAATGTACAATGGATTCGTCAATATGAATAAAACGATGATATTTTCACCATTTTCCTCTCCTTTATTTGAAAGTTTTTTCGGGGAATACTAGTGTTGTACACTACGATGAAAGAAGACAAAAGTTCGAAAGAACCAAAAAATATACTCCTTTGATTAGGAGATGTACACTAGCGTGACCAACTAAGGTTGGTAAGATAACTAGTGGACAAAAAGTTCGAAAGAACCAAAAAATATACTCCTTTGGTTAGGAGATGTACACTAGCGTGACCAACTAAGGTTGGTAAGATAACTAGTGGACAAAAAGTTCGAAAGAACCAAAAAATATACTCCTTTGGTTAGGAGATGTACACTAGCGTGACCAACTAAGGTTGGTAAGATAACTAGTGGATAAAAAGTTCGAAAGAACCAAAAAATATACTCCTTTGATTAGGAGATGTACACTAGCGTGACCAACTAAGGTTGGTAAGATAACTAGTGGACAAAAAGTTCGAAAGAACCAAAAAATATACTCCTTTGGTTAGGAGATGTACACTAGCGTGACCAACTAAGGTTGGTAAGATAACTAGTGGACAAAAAGTTCGAAAGAACCAAAAAATATACTCGTTTGATTAGGAGATGTACACTAGCTTGACCAACTAAGGTTGGTAAGATAACTAGTGGACAAAAAGTTCGAAAGAACCAAAAAATATACTCCTTTGGTTAGGAGGTGTACACTAGCGTGACCAACTAAGGTTGGTAAGATAACTGGTGGACAAAAAAGTTCGAAAGAACCTGATAATTCAATAATCAACTACGGTTGAGGGAAGAACAATATCATTTGATTTGAAAATAAGCCAACAAGTTGGTCGGAAGGTGAAATCATTCCAGAAAATACGAAGAATTCCAAACTGAACCAAGTATAGTTGGTTGGTGATCAATTGTACTTGGTCGACGAGGATAAATTATCGACCATGGTCGGTCGAACACATTTTATGAAAAAATTTACCAAGTATGGTTGATCGGGGATAAAAACCCATAAACTATAGTTGGTCGACAAACACAATTTAACAACCTTGGTTGGTTGGAAACATTTTAAACATTTTATACTCATTACTTTATTACTAAGTGATTGAGCAACATTGATATTTGTAAGTTTGGTTACTAAGCACCATATTATTATCTTTTTAACAGATATGTATATACAAATGAAAGAATGTTTTATAAACATAAGACAATCGCAATACAAATTTGCAAACAGAAAGTGAAATTCTTTCATTAAATTCAAAATAAATTACAGGTTACATGAATGTACTAACAATTGCATTGATATTCCTATTCTATTGGTTTCTTGCCCTGTGCTTTAGAAATAGGTTCCTCACCGGCAGGAGGATCTTCTAAGCAAAGAGGAGAATTGATGAAATTAATATCTCTGAGCATTCTGACGTTCATCACAGAAGGTGTATCCAGGAGATGCTCAGGACGGGATAATTCAGTCTGAGAATGAAGACTGTAGTCGCCGAGATATTTTGAAATTAAACTTCGAGGAATAGAACGAGCAGGGATCCAGACCATATCCAATTTGAAAGGTGGCACAGGCAAGTCTAATAACCCTGGAGCATGATAATCCCATAAATAATGCCCTCGCTCCAATTTTAACACACCCAGTGCGTTCAGCCACCCCTGCTTATAACCTTCATTGTTGGCATGTTCAATATGAGCATCCAAATGAACAAGGGCTTCATTGTATCCTGCCATCCAAAATTCCCTGGGTTGCTTATGAAATTGGAAGGTTAATCTATCCAATTGTTCGAGAAGGTTTTTGGCAAAAAGATCCTTAGTATGTAGAGCAGACTTTGTTGCAGTAAGTTGATCTTCCAAGGATAGATTTTTCTTGGACATTTCAGATAAAGCCCGATCTTTGGCGTTTAATTGGAATGCTTGAGTTTCCAAAGTAGACTGGGTACGAGATTCTTCAACATTGCGGCTAAGAACTCTTGATCGACTCCGAGCAGCTACTGGAGAACTTTGCTCCTCGGCAACATTGTGAACAGCTCTTCCTCGCCCCCGAGAACCTCTTCCTCGTCCCCGAGCAGTCACAGGAATAACTGATTTTCTTAAATTATCCAGTTCTTGCCTTAATTTGGCATTCTCAACTTCTAAGAACGAGAAACCTTCATCAGTAACTTGCACTAAAGCAGTGGAAGATGACGCTGCAGATTCATATTGTGCCAGCTTTTTCTGCAAATTATTGTTCTCTTGTTCCAGCAACTCAGTAATCTGCCTGCAAGCCTCAACTTCACCTTTTAAAGTCCTTTCCCTAACATCATATCCAGCAAGGATCTTTTTATGGCCTGTTTCAGAAGAAAGCTGTTGATATCTATTTTCATAGTCCTTGTGCAACGAAGCCATAGATTCATTGTGCTGACCTTGGATATCTTCTAAGGAATAATGAAGTTCCTCAATCAAGTCATAATAGGCCACATTGTTGGCCACAACTCGGTCAAGTAAATCCTTCAAGTATCGATAAGCCTCAATTGCTTGATCTGAGGCATCATGGACAAGGATGTCAGCAATTTCTGATGTACTAAGGTCTGTATGACCAGCCTTATAATATTCATGATATTGCTACATCAGCTTCGTATCATGTGCAGATATCAGTTCCATTCTAGCAACAAACTAAGGATAGGAAAAAGACAACAATCAATAAAAACAAATCATCAACAATAGAGAGGAACAAAGATGTATTTTATTAGATCACAAAAGGGTTACATTGTTGGATTACAAAAAATGAAAAGATAGAAATGATACCGAACAACTTCACACCTTTTCCTTGTCTCCCAAGACTTTCTCGGGAGGCTGGGACGAGGAGCTTGGTTGCTCGGTGGTAACAGCAACTTGGTCTGAGAAGTTGAAATTTTTTCAGGGGGAGGAGGCATGGAAGAAATGTCTTCGTTAGCAGAAGGCAGAGATGCAGGGACTTGATCACCTATGGCCATAGAAGATTCATCAGAGACAGGCTCATCTTCTTCTTCTTCCACAATTGGTGGAGGAGGACCAGGGAGGTGTAGCTGGAATAGCTCAGAATCATCCTTGATCTTCAATTCCTGTAGAGCAGCTACCCAGCCATCATGGAAGTATTTCAACTTCCCATATTGAACTTGGGATGTCATTGCAGCAATCCCCTTATCCCATCCTTTATGCCAGCCTGCGCTGAAGGATTTTTTAACTGCGAGCTTTCTTCTTAACTTCTCCGAGGAGAGCTTCGTATCCAATTCTTCTTTCTGACTTTTGATATCTCGCAGGGCAGACAACTCTTCCTCTGCCTTCTTCAGCTTGTCCTCAAGTTCTCCAAAATTCTTGAGTTTGTCGTCATATTTCTTATGCTCGACCTCTAAACTTTTCACTTTATTCTCCAAACTCTTGGAGATCTCAGCCATTTTCACCTTCTCGGCCTCAACTGTGGATAATTTTTTCTCCCAAACAGCCTTGTCCTCATTATACTGTTGGCGAGATTCTCTCAAGGATTGGGTTAAACCCAGCAGAGCGTCCTCTACACCAGACGAGGAGCTGGAAGCTTTAATTGCCTCGTCCTTCTTCACGATGTTATTGAAACATTTCACCAGCTGAAAGATGAGAAAAACAGTAAAGTCAATACAAAAATGCAAGCATTCAGAGAAAGAAAGAAATTCAAAATGTGAGAAATTTACCGAAGCAAGGTGGCGAGTAGCTAAGGATGTCAACATATCCCTGGAAATGTTTTCATCAATTCCTTGGACCTCGAGTATGATCCAAGTTTTTACCGAGCTCATTGCAGAGCTCGGAGGAATGATGGTTGGAATACCAACAACACTAGACGGTGGAGAAGAGACAGTTTCAGCCAAATTGACTGAGGATGATTTCCTCAATCTTCTCAAAGGAACTTCAGTAGTTTCAACCAAGGAAGAACTCTTGGTCGGAGAGACGGTAATCACTTCTACTGGAGCAATTTTCTTGCTCGGAGCCACTGGGGGCTTCTCGGCAGCTTTGGAAGGTGCAACATCCACCTTCTTAGTCCCTTCTGGGACATCAACTTTGCTTTTCTTGGCCCCAGCAGCAGAAGTAACGTCATCAAATAAAGCAGGAGGAGCTATTTTCTTGCCCATTCTCTAACTTAAAGGAAGATGAGAATCTGAAGAAGAATCCTCTGGAGTTGAAGCTGGCTCAACAGGGCGAGCAGTATAAGAGGTTGTATAACTCTTATACTGTAGCAAATATGATGCAGACCTGATGTGCTCATCTGCAACGTTCTTATGCAAACCCCAGATAAGTTTCAGATGCTTGATATTAACTTCTGATTCTTTTGGAGTTTTTCTTTTGCTGTCAACTGCAAATAAATACATAATGAGATATCAGTCATACATTTTGACAAACATGATGAAAGCATAGTTTCATAAGTAAAATAAAATAAAAATAAACCTATCCCATTGCCATATGGGGGGCATCTAGGACCGTTGTAAACTCCATCTCCAACTAAAGGGGCATATTGCCAATTTTTAATAACCAACCCATGTTCAAAATAATCTCTATTTGAATCAGGGAGGTTAACCACAAGAGCTATATTCAGAAACCTAGTTTTTAAGTAATAAATATTATCTAGAGTGGCCCACTTATAGCAATACATAATTTCAAGGATCCCTATACGAGTCCCATGAGTTAGATTTAATTTGTACACCCCATTAATTATTCTCCATGAATTGGGGGATATTTTTGCAGGGACAAGATCAAAATACTGACAAAACTCAAGACACAATGGGTTTGGTGGAAAAGAAAATCCACATTCAGCAATGAATAGACTGGGGAACCAATGTCCCTCAGCCAATCGAAAATAATCTAAAGGTTCAGAAAGAACCTCCAGAGTTACCCAGGAAGGAATGGAAAAATCAGAACGAAATTTCTCAACAGACTCCACAATATAAACCATACTGAATAAAAGAAATACAGAAGAAAGGAAGAAGATCTTACAGGAAGAAAGGAAGTCTGTTGACAATGAACGAAAACAGGGATGAACGCACAAGAGAGAAAGAGAGAATAGAAAGCTTGAATGCAGAGAATTGGAAAAAGAAGAAGACGGTATGGTTACCTAAGAAGTTTAAATACTTTACCTAGGGAAGTGGAGAAGGAAATGATTACACGAAAGAAACTATTGAACTTCCGGCGGCTAAAAGGACAAAAAGGGCACTAAGATTGAAGCGCTCTTAAAAGTTCGAAAAAAGGCGGATTCTTTGAATTTGGAAATAACTTCAAATACGACGCTCCTAAAACCTAGGAAGATCATTCAATATTGCCATAAACCGAGAAAAAATGTTCCATACTCCTCAAAGTTCGAAATATGAAACATTGGGGGCTTCTGTTGATACCAAAATTAATATGCTGATGTGGACGAATCATACGAAGACACTTGTCAATCTACGTGGAACAATAACAACGAGGAAGTTCATTTCCCCGACCAACTCATGTTCTCTCCGAGTAACAAGGATACACCGAGGAACTCCAGCGCCCCGAGGTACTCTAGCGCTCCGAGGAACTCTTGAGCGACGAGCAACTAAGGCGGTCCAAGCTGCATCTCGGCCGTATTATCAATTGCCAGAATATCAACAGTTGACTCACACGCTGCATTAAATGTATTACCCTTTCATATGTATATCATTTAATGTATCAAACCATTCATGTACAGCCTAATGGCTATAAATACCTTGTATTACCCTCATTCAAAGGGACCGGAATTTCTTGGTTGAACCACAAATCGAGAATTCCTAAACACTCAGCAATAACATAACAGTGGACGTAGGCCATTCATATAAGGCTGAACCACTTTAAAAATCTTTGTCTCATTTTATTTATCTGTGATTGAATAATTAGAGTGATCTATTTTTTTACATCAACAGTCACACTGAAGATTTTACTACACTCACATTGTATATATTGAGTTAGCATGTGTCGAGTTGATGATTGTAATATCTAATCATAGATACTCATAGTATTGTATGTCCGCCTAATCATAACTCTGATGTTGATTATGTTATGGCAAAAATAATAGTATTGTGTTCATTATGTACATTACACATGAAAATATTAATAAATGAATTACATTTCAAATGGACTGAAGATTATGATATAATTATAATATAAATGAAATAATTATAAGGGAATTGGGTTTGGGGTGTGACATAATTAGACTTCAAAATAAGCTTAAAAGACCCTAGAAACTATTGGGGAAGAAATTTATATTCCACGAAATCTTAGAAAGAGAAGGTGGTCCATAAAAGATAAAGTGGTCCCAAGACTTTTCGGAAGGTAGCCAATCCTCTTTTGGAAGGTAGCTAATTTGCATTCTATTCGCATACTTAAATATGCACAGGAGCCTGACCAGGTGTATATATATATATATATATATATATATAGTTTCAAGTATCATATTGCATATCTTGTGTAAACCACTCTTCCCCAAAATTTCATCAATTCTAATATCTATACAATATACAAATCAAGTCTCCTTATGGGAACCCATAATCCAAGATGAATTATAAAGAAAGATATTGGCACTCACTCAAAAAAAATTGTAGATGAGAGACATGTGGGTAAAATATACATGTTATAAACAATACTCAAGATAATGGTTCTAATCAAAGTTATTAGTTTTATGTTTGCCATTATGGATAGTTTTAGAACTATTTTATATAGGTCTTAAGGTTATCATTTTCTTTTTAATATATAGTTTCAATGTAAATTAAAATTCTTAAATTGAACCTTGCACATGTTAAAACCAAACCAAATGTCTCCTTATTTAAGGATTTGTTTAAAAAACTTTTTTACTAAGTTAATAACAAAATGTTATAGATTAAGCGAACTCTAATAATAAACTCCTTAAAAAAACTCTTTTTGAAATATAACACAAGATGTATTGAACAGATTTTGAGTATGTTTGCTAGATTTGTTAGTTTGATTACCTTGGGATTTTAAAATTAAAACATATCAACAAGTCTTAAGTGATAAACCATTCACAGAAGAAATTAAGAACATTCAAGCAAAAGAACATGGGATTTTTAACGTGGTAAAACCCTAAAGTAAGGGAAACATCCACGGCCCCCTCTACGGATCAAAATGAAAAATCCACTAAAAACAATCACAATACAAGTTACAACACTAAGCATGCAAAACAAGATCCTATATCTAAGTCAAGAAAATATACCTACGCGAGTTACTCCACTCTCAAAGGCTTTTGACTTGATTTTGATCTCCCACATTAGCTTCCTTGCTTTGTCCTTGTCCACCGATTGTAACAGCTCTTACAACACCCAGTTTCTCAAAAAGAACCACTATACTAAGTGTTCGTGTGAGAGTGTAGGTGGTCATGGAGTGAACTAAATGCAAAAATGCAACTCACACCTCTCTGAATAGTTGTAGAGACAGAATCCTACGAATCATAGAACTTACATATGACATGAAAGAACTTATTTATGAAACTTAGACTTCTTTTTCAAATCAGATCAGAAAAACAATCTTGCTATTAAAAACAACCAAGATCCTATATGTATCAACTTTTATTTATGCACAATTTTATTTCACAAAATGTGAAATACAATAAGAGAGACATAAACGTCTTTATGATAACTTTGAAAAATCAGAAGTCTATTTTTAAAAAACATATGAAAATATAGAAGGATCTTTTAGAAAATAACAAAAAATATAAATATCCAAGAGAGATAAAAACCTAAAAATGGTCATGTGATTTTCTCTTTGGAAAACCTCAAGATTTCTACAAATAAACTCGAGTTTTTCTTAGAGATGGGTTCTAAGAGAGACAACTGATTTGAAGAGGTCTTCAAACAGCAAATACCCCAACACCCTTACTCATAGAGACCCTAGATCTAACGCTCAAGTTAGGGTTTTCTAGTATATGGAACTGGAAGGTTTGGATGTATGGTATTTTAGAGAAAACACTTTTGATTTGGTCATTGAACAAATAGGGTTTCCTCTCTTCTCTCTTCTCTCTTTTCTCTTGTTTTTCTCTCAAACTAAACGCATAACCAACAGTTTCCAAATGAAGACTAAGGGACTAATTTTATTATGGACGAAGAAGGATCGAGAAGACCGACTCAAATCAACGGCTAGGATTCACTAGATTGTTGGGATTCAAATCTAAGGGTTTACAACAGACAATGATTAAACTAATTCTGATTGGTTGAAAGTGATATCACATGGATTACCTTAGAACGCATGCAGAGCATTGATTAGATTAAAGAAAAGGCTACGATCTTTTTGCGAATCTTAAAAGAAACACAAATCTAACTGTTGAATGACCAACACATGTATGGCTGGGATGAAATAACAAACGCGTGTTTTTGTGTTTTAAATAATATGAATTGGACCCCCAGAATTCTCTAGCACTTTTGATTTCTACCCTGGGCAAGTTTTTAGGAAAAACAGTGTTTACAATTAAACCCCAAACATTTAAAATCATAATTTAATTAATTTGGAAAATCATTTTTAATTTCTAAAACAAAATTAAGTGATATAAAAATGTTTGAAAAATTCCTAAAAAAATAATATGACCCTTGTGCACACATAATGTCAACAATATGTAGTGTAAGTGTCCTAAAGTGGTCATGAGGTAGAAATAACTTTCGTTTTAGGTGGATCATGAGGTTCTTAGACTGGTTTTCTTCTTTAATGCTTGGAAACTTTGAGAGAGAGAGAGAAACTCTTGAAAATCTAATCCTACTTTGTCTCATTGTCCAAGCTAGTTAGAACTCCTATATGATATAGACTCAAGTAAGTCAATTATATAGTGTGTTCTTAATCTCCCCCTTTGGATATTAGAGACAAAATTCCCTTGACTAACCTGTATTCGTGGTTAAAATGAAAAAAATCCTAGATTTCCTATACAAAGTATCTAACTACCCTTTCCCATCATAGAATAGAAAATAAGAGAAAGAATATAAACCACTCAACTACAATACAGGCCAATACCCTAATAAATAGGACAAGCTATACAAACGGATCTGAAAAATGCCTGAAACAAATAAGCACTCAATGGCATATTAGTTGAGTTAGTACAAAATAAGATATAAAGTCTAAACCAAGTACATGAAATATAAGCCAGGTACTCAAGTTCCTCTCCCCCAAATTTTCTCAAATATACAATGGGGTAAAAGGATATAAAGTAGGAAAATATGTACTATGAAAACAACACAAGCAATGACATAATCAGATGTGAGAGTCTCCTACATTATGTAAGAACTATCATACCTATGGAATTACGAAGATACTCAAATCTAATATTATCAAGAGGTTTAGTAAACAGATAATCTAACTGTTTTTCCATATTAAGATACTCAATGTCTAATTCTTTAGACTCTACAAGATCACGAATGAAATAATCTCTAGTTTTTATGTGCTTAGATATGTTGATGGCACTTTGGTTATCGCAATACATTGTCAATTTTTCTTCAATGATACCGTAGTCACTAAGCATCTTCTTGATCCATAAAAGTTGTGAACAACAACTATCAGTTGCAATATATTCGGATTTAGCCGATGAGAGAGAGATAAAATTTTATTTCTTACTACTCCATCCTACTAAATTATTTCCTGCATAATAGCACGTGCAGGATTTACTTTTACTATTCTCAAAATACCCTGCCCAATCGACATCTGTGTATCCTACAGTAGAACTAGTGGTATCTTTAGTTTACCAAATGCCATAATTTTATGCACCCCTAACATACTTGATGATACGTTTGACACTTAAAATGTGTGATTCTTTCGGTGCACATTAATATCTTACACATACACAGACGGCGTAGGTAATATCAGGTCGGGAGCAGTAAGGTATAAGAGGCTCCCTATTATACTTCTATAAAGAATAGATCAACATTCTTCCCATTTTCTACTTTGGATAATTTGGTAGTTGTGTGCATGGGAGTACGTTCAGGTTTAGAGTGTTCTAACACAAACTTCTTAATGAGATTAGACGCATATTTTGATTGATTTATAAATAGACCATCATTGAATTTTTGACTTGTAGTCCTAAGAAACATTATAATTCACCAATTAACGACATCAAAAATTCAGAATGCATTATCTCAGAAAAATCTTTGACTTGATTAGGATAGGTCGACCCGAAAATGATATCATCTACGAAAACTTCGACAATCAGGACATATTTGTCCGCTTTCCTAACGAATAAGGTTGGATCATTGATTAGGCATAAATTCTTCACATTTATCCCCTTAATTTCGGTATTTTTATGATCATGTGCGGTGTAAATAACTTGGATTTGTCTCATATCTATGCTACTAACCCTTTTTGGCAAGTATTTCATATTTTGTGTATCTCTTATGTGTTTTACAGGTATTTCATGCAAGAAAGATGGAAAAGAGAACTCAAAATAGTGAAAAAAAACCAAGAATCGGGGAGTTGAAGGGAATTTTCATAATTTTTCAGCCTTATTATGGAGGTGGGGCCAACTGAAAAGTTTAAGAGCTTTCAATTACACACTAGAAAAAACGACACCTCAATCCGAGCTACGGTGAAGAAGTTACGCCAAATTGAAGTTGAGAAGAAATCCAAGAAAAAAAGCTGTCAGACCCAAACCGAACCGAAGTTGAGGAAAAAGAACCGGTCCTCCCATTTTTCACGCACCAAATCCGTTATGAAATTAGTCACGCACCAGATCCGTTACAAAATTAGTCACGTTTTCTAAGTGTGACAAATTGGCAGATGCGGGACTTTTATTTTGTGCTTATCTTTTAGCCAAAAGAGTTTTATGTTTTGGGTACTCTTCTAAACGACCTCTAGCCTATATATTTAGTCATTAGGACTCTTTTTATTCAAATTTCATTGATGTAAAAGCTCCATAACAAGTAGGAACATCTAGGAGAAAGATTCACATATTTTGCACCATTAATTCAAGAGTTTTTCCTGTTTTTCTTCAATCTTTGATTTCTTCTTGCATGTTCTTGTTCTTCAATCTTGGTAACTTTTATTTCCAGCACTTTTATTATTATTTCTCAGGTTAGGCTAGGTTTCTAAAGGTTGGTATGCATGAACCCAACCTGATGTGACAGTTGTATGTATATAAAATTAATCCTCTAAATTTAATGGTTTGATTATGACCGTATCGCGTAGGGACACGACAATTGTAGATCTTTAGATCTCGTTTGCTTCTGAGTAACCGGGATGCTTTAGAATACAATTTATGTGTAACTATCGTGATACCGATTTACTCGTCCTCAGATTAAGTATGATGTGGGCTTGAACCTCATATACGTAATGCTTGGGAGTACTAAATTATGGGTCTATTTAATCACTTAAATTTACGATTAGTTTTGTACCATCAATACTCTAGGGTTGGGGGATTGTGTCTCTACCTTAATTTTCCAATTAGTTTTAGTTAACTTCTTTATTTTTCCCGTTTTCCTTTCTCACTCAATTATAATCTTTTACTCTTTATTTTTTTGAAGTAATAAATCAATTAAAATCTATCAAACATTCCCTGTGGATTCGATACCCATACTCGCCACTATACTCCACAAGAGTGTAGTTAAAGTTTAGGTTTTTTTTTGTATTGTGGTCGGAAGCCGATAACAACAACTAGCGTATTTACACGAACCCTCGATTTTCCACTCGATCAAAATTGGTGCCATTGCCGGGGAACTAGGTAGACTTAGGATTAGATCGAGTCAATCTAAAACGTTGACCAAAAAAATCCAAAAAGATAACAAAATTCAAAAAACACAAAAAGATTCACCACCATCTCTCATAAGCTTTTAATGCAAAATTCTGAACTCACTCCCACACCTCATAATACTCCAACCAGCAATCACGAAAATACAATAGTTGAGTACAACCCCGATAGCCCTCACACTCCAAACGCCCCATAGTTCTGGATCCCACCTCCCACATCGTCGCGCACAATCTCAAACAACACTCCATTTTACTTCTTAGGACACACCTCTGAGCACACTTCGAGCACACCAAGTGAGAGCACCGAGTCGTTAAGTGAGAAAGAGAGATGTCACAACACAGTAATGCACCTGCCGGTGAGGAAGAGGCCATGTACCGCCCGCTGAGAGAATTTTTATATCCCGAGCGCACTGTCACTTCGGGATGCATTATACTCCCGTATAATGCCGGGCAATTTCTCTTTAAAAATGGAATGATCCAGATGTTACCAAATTACCATGGTATGGATTCCGAAAAGCCATATCTCCACATTAGGGAATTTGAGGATGTGTGCGATACTCTCAATGATCAAACTTGCACACAAGAGGTGATCTGCCTCAAACTCTTCCCCTTCTCGCTCAAAGATAAAGCTAAGATCTGGCTATGGTATTTACCTCCAAGCTCGATTCCTTCTTAGAACGAGTTGCAATCGAGATTTCTCAAGAAATTCTTCCCACCACATCGAAAAATCTCCATAAAGGCTCAAATCCAAGTGTTCAGACAATCTGAAAATGAGCCATTTCATCGATGTTATAAGCATTTCAATGAGTTAGTTACTTCATGCCCCCATCATGGATTTAATTCAGCGCAAATCATCTTTTTTCTCCATAATGGAATGAATCTTAACTCCAAGCAACTTGTTGAAACCATAGGAAGTGGTCCCTTTGTCGACTTAGACGCCCACGATGCTGAGCTTGACCTGAGGTATGTCGCCGAGACTACCCAATCCTCGGATACATCTGACCCTAATGCTCAAAATCGAAATTGTCAAGTGACCACTAATCCGTCAGCGTCCGGCCTATTCCATGTAGAAAAGAGTTCTATAGCGGACAGTCGGATCGATATACTTGAGAAATGTAACACCCCGTATTTTTGGTACATTTAAAATTTAATTAATTCGGAAATTCTAAATTACTAGTGTGTTGTAATTTAATGAATTAATTATGATAGAATAATATATAAATATTAATATGGGATTGAATGGTTAATATTTAGGGAAAATTATTTACTGAGTGTATAGTAATAATGTAATTTCGTCGTTTCGAGTATTAATGACGAGATATGTACTTATCACATCCGGAAGTCGGTATAGACTATATTGGGAGGGGGATAAGTAATTTTATAAATTAATTCGGATGCAAATTCTGAGTGTACAGTTGAGTCCGGATGGACAGAGATAGTTGGAAAAGTGTACCCAGGGGTAGTAAACGGGTCACAGGACGTTTTTAGACATAGTCGGGCCCACTCGGGGGCATTTTGGTCACTTGGGCTTGGCCCATTAGTCAAAAAACGGGAATGGATTAATTAACTTAATAAAAAGAAATAAGGGCTGGCTAAGCTTAAGCAGAAAAAGAAATTAAAGGGTTAGGAAACCCTAGCAGCAGCCAAAGCCAATTTGGGGATCTCAAAGAACCAACTAGGTCATCTTCAACCTTGGAATCCATTGAAGATTCAGACACTACGAAACCTAAGGCAAGTGAATAACTTGCAATAGCATAAAATCTGTCTTTCAAATTCATATTTGTGTGCTGTTATGAATTAAAAAAATTCGTTTTGGTGTTCATGGTATAAACATGGGGTTTTGATAATTCAAAAGAAAACATGAATCTGATTTGCCCGAAATTATGAGGAGTTATGTAAAATCTGATATTGGAATATTGATGTGTATCTGTCAGGATGATATTCAGATAAATTAAAATGAATTTAATGAAGAAATTTGGAGTAAAAATGGGTTTAAGGAAAAAGATAGGTTTTCCCCAAAATTTATGAATCAGTACTTTATGGACGAATTGATGATTGTTGTAAGTTTTCAGGGTAATCCTAATAAGGTTTCTAGTATGCTCTGGTGATAAGAAGGCTTAAAACTCATGTTAGAAGAGATTAGGGTTTAAGAAAATCCGTCCATGGCTGCCCTGTCTTCGCGAAGAAGACGAAGACCTGTTCGATCGATCGATCGACGGTCTGGGTCGATCGATCGACGGTCGCCAGAATCTGGCAGTTTCGCCAGTTGGTTATATAAGAGGGAAAATTTATATAAAAATCTTATGTAATTAATTATTGAGAAATTAAATACATGAGTTTAAATCTAATTAATTGTAGATAAATTAATTAGGGTTTGAGGCTAATAAATTAGAGTCGGGAATTGTGACTCGGGTAAATTTATTTTGGGCTACGGGAGTAAGTCCAAATTTATGGTGGGGGCGACACCAACAATAACTAAATTAATTAAAGTGCAATTTAATTAATACTTAGAGTTGGACCATAAACTCTTAATAATTTTAATAGGCTTATGTTACGGATTTTAGTGAACGGTATAGCCGGGACTTTTATATTTATATATACGGAGGCGTTAGTATATATATATGGTGTGCTCAATTAATATCAATGATTAGATATTTGTTACTATAGTGCTATAGGGGGAGGTTGTGCGTAGTGGATGAATCCCCTAGCTTGAGGAGTAGGGTGAGTATATTACCGAGGTCATAGCGTCCGTTATATGGGTGAGGGACAACTCACTTTCAGGGAAGGAATATGACTGCCTCCAATTTTTTTATTTTTATCAAGTTGGTGTGAAAATTCTGACTTGGGATAACTAGGCTATGTGATTGTACCTAGTGGGATAGCACTTTATAGAATTTACATTCCGGGAGTATTTTACTCGGGAGGTTGCAAGTTATTATATATATTACAGTATGATTGTGAATGCTGGAATATGATTTTAAGTATATAATTTTATAATTAATTATATACGGAATATTAATGAAAAGTGAGTTAGTTCACAGGTATAACAAGTGTAGAAGTTATATGAATATAAAAAGGGAAGTGATTTAGTTAAGTTGATGTTACCAATAACTTATATATCAAAATCACTACATACTCAGTTAGAGTAGGGTGGGTATAAAGGAACTTGGTTAATTATCTAGCCATGAGATGAGTAACTAGGTAATTTAATTAAAGCATTTGTAGGGTATAATAGAGGAAGGGTAAGGAAGTCCTCAAGAGAGTGCGTTATTTAACTAAAAAAATATGAAGAGCATGCATATTTATTTATTACTGCAAGTTAATCATTTGTTAAATGTTTTTCAAATGTTTTGGGTACTAACCCTTGCTATAAGAACTTTTAAAAACCTTTTAGGTGTCCAACCACAGGGACGCCAGCCTTGACTATATTCCAGGGATCCGTTGCTGCAACATATGTGGATGTTGCGGGGTTTTGATAGACGCCTCATTCTTCATTCTTAAATGTAGAAGTTCATGATTAGTATTCGAGCATGTTTCTCACTTTCCATTTATTTGTATTAGACTTGTTGGGAGTTATTCTTGTCTTTACGGGATTTATTATTTGGACCGTTGGTTTATTCGGTCAATTGTTTTTACTTGTGGATGATTAATTCAGTTATCTGTGATTGTTATATAGTTTTATATTCCGCATGGGTGTTTGTTTAAATAATGAAAGATAAAAATTGGCACCAGTCTATTTTTCTCACTTAGGTGGTTAGTAATTATATAAGACGACAGTGATGCTAAGAATGGACCAAATGAGAAACCTGTTCTAACTTGATTTAGGACTGATCACCCGGGATTAATTAGGCGGGGTATCACAGATGGTATCAGAGCATCAGGTTCTAGAGTCCTTAGGATCTGTGTGGCTTTCTACGTTTCAGCATAGCGTTCGGTTGTTATAGAGCCCTATTATTAGGACTATTGATTATACTTTCCGCTTCTGAGATATCGTATTCATGCTATTAGTTTTTGTATAAATTGTGTACTTATACAATTCAATCTATTTCAGATGACGCCAAAGAGACAGAGAGCGGAAAGGGCTGAGGCTAGAGATGAGGTGAGGGAGGCTCGCCAGGAGCCACAGGTACCGCCGCCACCACCCCCACCCGAGTTGATTTCTACCACTCAGGTGGCAGTGATAGTGGCCCAAGCGGTCGAGACAGCGATGCGAGCTATGGCAGCTCATTTTCCACAGCCTCAGGCACCGCCTCCATTGGCTCCAGCAGTTCAGGCTCCAGTAGGGCCACCATCTTGGCAGCGAGTGAGGGAGACCTTTCAGAAGGGTCACCCACCTGAGTTTCGAGGTAGCACCAATGTGGTCGAGGCTTGTGACTGGAAGAAGAACATTCAGCGCCATCTGCGCATGTTAGAGGGTACAGAGGTGTAGAAACAGATGTTGGCTACCTTTCGTCTGTCGGGGGCAGCCTTACAGTGGTGGGAGTCCGTAAGCACCG
Source organism: Sambucus nigra (assembly GCA_949130495.1). Classification (NCBI taxonomy): domain Eukaryota; kingdom Viridiplantae; phylum Streptophyta; class Magnoliopsida; order Dipsacales; family Adoxaceae; genus Sambucus; species Sambucus nigra. The sequence goes on from OX422218.1 coordinate 246,817,303, forward strand.
CTGAGGAGCGGGATTTGATGCCGATTTCTGAATTCTGGGTGCGGTTTGACCGCAAGTACTTCCCTCCAGCAGTAGAGTCTGAGATGAGAAAGAAATTCAGCGAGTTAGTACAGGTTGACAGGTCAGTAGCAGAATATGAGGAGGAGTTCACCCGTTTGGCAAACTTTGTGCCAAATGAGGTGAGCGATGAGGAGCGGAAGAAGTCAAAGTTCATGGATGGCCTAGCCTGGAGAATCAGGCAACACTTGATTGGAAATCCGGCGTTAGTGACTTATACAGATGTCGTTAATGCCGCACTTGTACATTGCCAGGATCATCGTTTCCATGCTAAGGGGAACAAGAAGGCAGGTGAGCCGAGCCAGCAGGGCAAGGCGGTCACTAGTAGTGAGATGAGTGGCACACAGCAGCAGGTCATCATTCAGCAAGGGAATCAGGCTAAGAAGTTTAAGCCTGGTGGGTTCCGACCGGGAGGACAGGGGTTCAGGCAGGGGCAACCAGGCCCTAATCAGCAACAGCAGGTTCCTCAGGGCCGTCAGGGCCAAGGGAACAACGGGGGAGGCCAACCGGGCCAGCAACGTCAGGGCCAGCAGGGCCAACGGCAGGGTGACGACCAGAAACGCTGTTTCTCCTGTGGCCAACCAGGACTTCAAGAGGGAGTGCCCGCAGAGGGGCAGAGGCCAGCAGCAGGGTGCCCAGCAGGGGCAACAGGGTCAAATGCCGCCAGCAGCACCAGCCCCACCCGCCCCACAGCAGCAGGGGCAGATGCACTACGGACGTGTGTATAACGTTCGGGATGTTCCTAATCCCCCAGCACAGCAGGCGCCGCCCGCGATCGAGGGTACGTTTTCTATCCATGGAACTATGGGTCGGGTATTGTTTGATACGGGGGCTACACATTGCTTTATAGCTACACATTTCGCGAAGGCTTTAGGGTTGTTAGCCACCGCGGAGAGCACTGTTACGTGTGTCGACTCACCATTGGGGAATGGATCGCTTATATTCTTTATATGTCGGGGAGTGGGGGTGGAGATTGGTGGTTTGATATTACCTGCGGACATGTTGGTATTAGATATGCATGTTCATGATGTGATTATCGGTATGGATTGGCTCGCTGACTATAGAGCCATGATTGATTGCTTCGGTGGGAGCATTATTTTTGCCATTCCGGGACAAGAGATGTTTGTTGTGGCGATGCCTCGCCCAGAGGGAGGCTCGACCGCTCATTTATATTACATTGAGGAGGAAACCTCACAGGAAGTGGTAGTTCCTTTAGACTCTATTCCTGTAGTGAGGGACTTTAAGGATGTATTCCAGGAAATACCAGGATTACCACCCAGCAGAGAAATTGAATTTGTTATCGATTTGGCTCCGGGGACGAGACCGATTGCTCGGGCACCTTACCGAATGGCCCCTTCAGAGATGCGGGAATTGAGGGAACATATTCAGCAACTACTGGGTCAGGGTTTTATTCGGTGGAGTACATCGCTGTGGGGTGCGCCGGTATTGTTTGTGAAGAAGCGAGATGGTTCACTTCGCTTGTGCGTGGATTATAGGGAGCTGAACAAGGTGACGATACGGAATAAATATCCGTTGCTTCGGATCGATGATTTATTTGACCAATTGAGAGGGGCGTCTTACTTCTCCAAGGTCGACTTGAGTTCAGGGTATCATCAACTGCGTATCCGAGAGGGGGATGTTCCTAAGACCGCTTTCTTGTCGCGGTATGGATCATATGAGTTCAGGGTGATGCCCTTCGGGCTCACCAATGCACCAGCAGTGAACAGGGTTTTTAGAGAGTACTTAGATCAGTTTGTCATCGTGTTCATTGATGACATCCTAATCTACTCGCGCACCGAGGAGGAGCACGCAGAGCATTTGCGCATGGTTTTGCAGACACTGAGGGATCATCAGCTCTATGCCAAATTAGGGAAGTGTGGATTCTGGCTTCGGGAGGTATAGTTCCTTGGTCACGTCGTGTCAGATCAGGGTATTTCAGTGGATCCGAATAAGGTGTCGGCGGTGAGGGAGTGGGGACAGCCCACGACACCGACCGAGGTACGCAGTTTTCTGGGTTTGGCCAGTTACTACAGGCGATTCATTAAAGGATTCTCTAAGATTGCAGGACCTTTGATGAATCTGACTCAGAAAGGAGAACCTTTCAAGTGGGATGATAGTTGTTAATTAGAGTTCGACGAGCTAAAGGACAAGTTGACATCTGCGCCCGTGCTTGCATTGCCAAAGGGAGGGCTAGAGTATCGGGTTTACACAGACGCATCCTTACGGGGTCTTGGGGGTGTACTCCAGCAGGAGGAGAGGGCTATAGCTTATGCTTCCAGGAAGCTAAATCCCCACGAGAGGAATTACCCCACTCACGACCTAGAATTGGCAGCGGTCGTTTTTGCTTTGAGGATATGGAGGCATTATCTTCTAGGAGAGCAGTTTACTCTATTCACGGATCACAAGTCACTTCAGTATCTCTTCACTCAGAAGGATTTGAATATGAGTCAGAGGCGGTGGCTAGAATTCGTGAAGGACTACCAGTTTGATATTCAGTATCATCTTGGTAAGGCCAATGTGGTAGCAGACGCATTGAGCCGAAGGCCGACGGGGGAGATAGCAGAGGTATGGAAAGCGAAGTGGAGAGAGCTTCAATATGAGGATGATGTGGCCAAGGCTTGCATGTCAGCTTTATCCATCACACCCGAGATCATTATGCAAGTTGTGAAGGCTCAGGCTGAGGATCAGGTTTGCCGGGATAGGGTGGGCCAGTTGTTAGCTGAGGGAGCAGAGGGTTACTCAATTAGCTCAGAAGGAGGCCTACGCTTTAATGGGAGGTTAATGGTGCCAGAGGATGAGGATTTGAAGCACGCTGTTATGACAGAATCCCATGGTTCGAAATTTGCGGTACATCCCGGTGGGGATAAAATGTACCAAGATATGAGGAGGCAGTATTGGTGGGCAGGAATGAAACGGGACATAGCGGAGTTTGTTTCGAAATGTTCCACGTGTCAGCTTGTGAAAGTTGACCACCAGAGACCATCAGGGATGCTACAGCCATTAGAAATTCCCGTGTGGAAGTGGGAGAGCATCTCCATGGACTTCATCACAGGGTTACCTGTATCGCAGAGGGGTCACGACTCCATATGGGTTATTGTGGATCGGTTGACTAAGGTGGCCCACTTTTTACCGGTACGCACAGACTTCGAGACGATGCATTATGCACAGCTATTCATAGCAGAGATTGTTAAGCTGCATGGAGTGCCTATAAATATTGTATCTGACCGAGACAAAATCTTTGTCGCCCACTTTTGGCAGAGCTTTCAGGAGGCAATGGGCACGGAGTTGCGCTTGAGTACAGCGTATCACCCACAGACGGACGGACAGACTGAGAGAGTTAACCAGATGCTGGAAGACATGCTCAGAATGTGCATTTTGGACTTCGGGGGAGGATGGGAGAAATATCTTCCTTTGGTAGAGTTTGCGTATAACAACTCTTACCAATTCACGATTGGCATGGCACCGTTTGAGGCACTGTACGGGAGACCTTGTCGTTCACCCGTTTGTTGGTTAGAGGTGGGGGACAACAAACTCTTGGGGCCGGAGATTGTTCAAGAGACATCTTCCAAGATAGAGCTGATTCGAGGAAGAATTCGGATAGCTCAGGACAGGCAAAAGAGTTATGCTGATGCTTCTCGACGACATGTGGAGCTAGAAGTTGGGGACCAGGTTTTAGTCCGGGTATCCCCAATGAAAGGGGTGATGAGGTTCGGCAAGAAGGGTAAGTTAGCACCGCGATATGTAGGACCTTTCCCTATTATTGAGAGGGTGGGACCGGTGGCGTATAAGCTTGGGTTACCAGAACATCTTCAGCGGATACACGATGTATTCCATGTGGCATCGTTGAAGAAATATCGAAGGAGCGAGAGAGCCTTTTGGCACATTCCACTCGAGGAGATCGACTTACAGCCAGACATCTCGTATGAGGAGAGGCCGGTAGCTATTCTGTATCATAGTGAGTGGAAATTACGATCCAAGGTCGTTCCATTGGTTAGAGTACAGTGGGGTCATCACAATGTTGACGAGTCTACCTGGGAGCGAGAGCAGGATATGCGGGAACAATATCCAGAGCTTTTCAACGCAGGTACAATCTAATTTCGGGGACGAAATTCCTTTATAAGGGGGGGAGTATGTAACACCCCGTATTTTTGGTACATTTAAAATTTAATTAATTCGGAAATTCTAAATTACTAGTGTGTTGTAATTTAATGAATTAATTATGATAGAATAATATATAAATATTAATATGGGATTGAATGGTTAATATTTAGGGAAAATTATTTACTGAGTGTATAGTAATAATGTAATTTAGTCGTTTCGAGTATTAATGACGAGATATGTACTTATCACATCCGGAAGTCGGTATAGACTATATTGGGTGGGGGATAAGTATTTTTATAAATTAATTCGGATGCAAATTCTGAGTGTACAGTTGAGTCCGGATGGGCAGAGATAGTCGGAAAAGTGTACCCAGGGGTAGTAAACGGGTCACGGGACGTTTTTAGACATAGTCGGGCCCACTCGGGGGCATTTTGGTCACTTGAGCTTGGCCCATTAGTCAAAAAACGGGAATGGATTAATTAACTTAATAAAAAGAAATAAGGGCTAGCTAAGCTTAAGCAGAAAAAGAAATTAAAGGGTTAGGAAACCCTAGCAACAGCCAAAGCCAATTTGGGGATCTCAAAGAACCAACTAGGTCATCTTCAACCTTGGAATCCATTGAAGATTCAGACACTACGAAACCTAAGGCAAGTGAATAACTTGCAATAGCATAAAATCTGTCTTTCAAATTCATATTTGTGTGCTGTTATGAATTAAAAAAATTCGTTTTGGTGTTCATGGTATAAACATGGGGTTTTGATAATTCAAAAGAAAACATGAATCTGATTTGCCCGAAATTATGAGGAGTTATGTAAAATCTGATATTGGAATATTGATGTGTATCTGTCAGGATGATATTCAGATAAATTAAAATGAATTTAATGAAGAAATTTGGAGTAAAAATGGGTTTAAGGAAAAAGATAGGTTTTCCCCAAAATTTATGAATCAGTAGTTTATGGACGAATTGATGATTGTTGTAAGTTTTCAGGGTAATCCTAATAAGGTTTCTAGTATGCTCTGGTGATAAGAAGGCTTAAAACTCATGTTAGAAGAGATTAGGGTTTATGAAAATCCGTCCATGGCTGCCCTGTCTTCGCGAAGAAGACGAAGACCGGTTCGATCGATCGATCGACGGTCTGGGTCGATCGATCGACGGTCGCCAGAATCTGGCAGTTTCGCCAGTTGGTTATATAAGAGGGAAAATTTATATAAAAATCTTATGTAATTAATTATTGAGAAATTAAATACATGAGTTTAAATCTAATTAATTGTAGATAAATTAATTAGGGTTTGAGGCTAATAAATTAGAGTCGGGAATTGTGACTCGGGTAAATTTATTTTGGGCTACGGGAGTAAGTCCAAATTTATGGTGGGGGCGACACCAACAATAACTAAATTAATTAAAGTGCAATTTAATTAATACTTAGAGTTGGACCATAAACTCTTAATAATTTTAATAGGCTTATGTTACGGATTTTAGTGAACGGTATAGCCGGGACTTTTATATTTATATATACGGAGGCGTTAGTATATATATATGGTGTGCTCAATTAATATCAGTGATTAGATATTTGTTACTATAGTGCTATAGGGGGAGGTTGCGCGTAGTGGATGAATCCCCTAGCTTGAGGAGTAGGGTGAGTATATTACCGAGGTCATAGCGTCCGTTATATGGGTGAGGGACAACTCACTTTCAGGGAAGGAATATGACCGCCTCCAATTTTTTTATTTTTATCAAGTTGGTGTGAAAATTCTGACTTGGGATAACTAGGCTATGTGATTGTACCTAGTGGGATAGCACTTTATAGAATTTACATTCCGGGAGTATTTTACTCGGGAGTTTGCAAGTTATTATATATATTACAGTATGATTGTGAATGCTGGAATATGATTTTAAGTATATAATTTTATAATTAATTATATACGGAATATTAATGAAAAGTGAGTTAGTTCACAGGTATAACAAGTGTAGAAGTTATATGAATATAAAAAGGGAAGTGATTTAGTTAAGTTGATGTTACCAATAACTTATATATCAAAATCACTACATACTCAGTTAGAGTAGGGTGGGTATAAAGGAACTTGGTTAATTATCTAGCCATGAGATGAGTAACTAGGTAATTTAATTAAAACATTCGTAGGGTATAATAGAGGAAGGGTAAGGAAGTCCTCAAGAGAGTGCGTTATTTAACTAAAAAAATATGATCAGCATGCATATTTATTTATTACTGCAAGTTAATCATTTGTTAAATGTTTTTCAAATGTTTTGGGTACTAACCCTTGCTATAAGAACTTTTAAAAACCTTTTAGGTGTCCAACCACTAGGACGCCAGCCTTGACTATATTCTAGGGATCCGTTGCTGCAGCATATGTGGATGTTGCGGGGTTTTGATCGACGCCTCATTCTTCATTCTTAAATGTAGAAGTTCATGATTAGTATTCGAGCATGTTGCTCACTTTCCATTTATTTGTATTAGACTTGTTGGGAGTTATTCTTGTCTTTACGGGATTTATTATTTGGACCGTTGGTTTATTCGGTCAAATGTTTTTACTTGTGGATGATTAATTCAGTTATCTGTGATTGTTATATAGTTTCATATTCCGCATGGGTGTTTGTTTAAATAATGAAAGATAAAAATTGGCACCAGTCTATTTTTCTCACTTAGGTGGTTAGTAATTATATAAGACGACAGTGATGCTAAGAATGGACCAAATGAGAAACCTGTTCTAACTTGATTTAGGACTAATCACCCGGGATTAATTAGGCGGGGTGTCACAAGAAAGAAGTGCGAGACCTACATGGGATATGGGGAAGAGGACCAACTGCATCCCTACCAAACCCCGTTAAAAAGGTGTGTGAAATTTGTGAGGCCCGACTATACCCGCCTACAAAGTGATGCTTCAGGATCAAGTTAGTGGTATAGGAGGTTTTAAGGGTAATTTCGGTGCACCGCATGGGAACTCTTACAACCCTTTATGGAAAAACCATCCTGGTTTTAGCTATGGGAAACAACATGTTGTGATGAACCCTACTTCCCATGTTTCCCCTCCTCCACAACAACACTTTCAACAAGCCCCACACATGCAAGGACATGTGCAAGCACCACCACCTCAAGGATCTTATATCCCGCCACCGCAGAGAACTCTCGAGGATACCATGAATCAATTTATCACTATCCAGACTGTAACCAATGCTAAATATGATCGTCTGATAAGCGACATAAATGCAAGTCTATCAAAGATACAATCCTCGTTGAGTGTCCAAGAGAAGGGAAAGTTTACTTCCTAGGTCCAAAGACCTACCCAAGGTCAAACTAGTGTTAGCTCCACTTCTACTGAATATCAGGAGCAATGTCAAGCTGTGACCACTCTTCGCAGTGGGAGAGTCGTTGATTTATCACCTCGCTCACACGACATAACGAAAGATAAGGAGATTTCGCTCGGCATGAAAGAGGCCGAAGATGTTACCTTAAATGAGAGTGACAAAGAAGACGCTAGTGAGCCCGAGGTAGTAATGAAACCAACCTCTGCGGCACCGTTTCCTCAAAGGTTGATTCCCTCCCATAAAGGAAATCCACGTGAAGACGTGCTAGAAGTGCTAAAACAGGTAAAGATGAATTTACCTTTCCTAGATGCCATTAAGCAAATTCCAGCTTATGCTAAAGTCATCAAAGACTTGTTGACGGTAAAGAGAAAGATGAAGGTAAAGAAGAATGTATTTCTAGCCCAGAACGTGAGCTCCATTCTACTAAATGATCTCCTGCCTAAATTCAAAGATCCCGGTGCACCCACCATTTCCTGCATTGTTGGAGAAAATAAAATCGAAAAGGCCTTACTTGATTTGGGAGCAAGCGTAAATATCCTCCTTTACTCCATCTATAGGAAACTTGATTTGGGCGACCTCAAGCCCACAAAGGTCATTCTACAATTAGCGGATCGAACAGTGAATATCCCAAGAGGCATAGTCGAGGACGTGATCGTCCAAGTTGACACTTTCTACTTCCCGATAGTCGAGGACGTGATCGTCCAAGTTGACACTTTCTACAATTAGCGGAGCCCTCCTTCAACTCGAGCAATCATGTTCCCATTATCCTTGGGCGCCCTTTCTTAGCTACGGCTAACGCAATCATCAATACTCAGAATGGGCGAATGCAACTCACCTTTAGGAACATGACCTTGGAAACCAGCATCTTCCATATAGCCCAACATACGGGGGAGGAAGATTATCTTCACGCGGTGAAATTCATACATGAGATAGTAGAGGAGTACTTTGAGGAGAATTATTGCGGCGACGCCTTAGGGTCCTGTCTAGTGTCGAGCCACAAGAGTGAGGGGACGTACACCGACTTCTAGAGGGAGGTTAGGGAGTCGAGAAAATTACTCGATGAGAGAGCGTCGGATGAGGACGCGAGAGATATTAATTGGGTTTCTAGATTCGAGGAATTACCACCGAGGGATACACACACGGTTCCCTCCGACGAAAAGTTTCCAACCCATATTAAATATGCATACCTAGGAGAGGATGAAACATTTCATGTTGTTGTCTCCTCTAGCCTAGACAAAGAGCAGGAGGGCAAATTATTGAAAATTTTGAGGAAGCACCAAAGTGCTTTTGGTTGGTGCATTACTGATTTGAAGGGGATAAGTCCTTTGATTTGCATTCATAAGATCCATCTCGAAGAGGATGTTAAACCCTCAAGAGAAATGCAAAGAAGGAAAAATCCCAACATGAAATAAGTAGTGCAAACCGAGATTATCAAGTTATTAGATGTCGAGATTATCTACCCAATATCGGATAGCAAGTGGGTGAGCCCCATTCAAGTCGTCCCGAAGAAGTCGAGCATGACAGTGATTGAGAATGCTAAGGGGGAGCTAGTTTTCCAATGTACCACCACCGGGTGGCGCGTTTGCATTGATTACCAGAAACTCAATGCGGGAACTAGGAAAGACCATTTCCCCTTACCATTTATTGATTAAATGCTTGAGAGAGTAGCCGTCCACCCTTACTATTGCTTCCTTGATGGTTATTCCGGATATAATCAGATTGAGGTAGATGTAGTTGACGAGGAGAAAATAACTTTCACTTGCCCTTTTGGTACGTTTGCTTACAAACGTATGCCATTCGGCTTATGTAATGCACCCGTGACCTTCCAAAGGTGTATGTTGAGCTTATTTAGCGACATGGTCGAGAGAGGACTCGAAGTGTTCATGGACGATTTCAGCGTTTTTGGCACCTCTTTCGATCGTTGTTTAGAGAAACTGGAACAAATACTTGCCCGGTGTGTGGAAAAGAACTTAGTGTTGAATTGGGAGAAATTCCATTTCATGGTCATCGAGGGAATAGTTCTTGGCCACATAGTATCATCCAAGGGAATAGAAGTTGATGGGGGCGAAAATAGATGTCATAGCTGATCTTCCCCCACCAAAATCGCTTAAGGACGTGCGCTCTTTCTTGGGCCACGCGGGGTTTTATCGAAGGTTCATTAAGGACTTTAGAGCCATCGCTAGACCCTTAAGCAACCTAATCATGAAGGACACCCCATTCGAGTGGACGGAAACTTGCCAAATCTCTTTTGAAAAATTGAAAACCATGCTTGTGTCCGCTCCCATCATGCAAGTTCCGGATTGGTCTTTGCCATTCGAACTTATGTGTGATGCTAGAGATTATACGATAGGGGATGTTTTGGGCCAATGAAAAGATAAGCAAGCTCATGTCATCTACTACGCTAGCCGGACTCTTACCGAACCACAACTCAATTACTCTACCACGAAGAAAGAATTGCTAGCAGTAGTCTTGGCCCTTGATAAATTCCGGTCACATCTTATCGGTTCTCCCATTACTTGTTTCACCGACCATGCGGCATTGAAATACTTACTTGCAAAAAATTATGCCAAGTCGCGCCTCATAAGGTGGATCCTACTCCAACAAGAGTTCAATCTCTCCATTAAAGATAATAAAGGAGTAGAAAATGTCGTTGTCGACCACTTATCACGGCTTTCGTCTGACGTACCTAGTAATCCCATGCCCATAGAGGAATACTTTTCGGATGAGCAACTTTTTGCTACCTCTTATTTTCCCTAGTTTGCGGATATAGTGAACTACCTTGTCACGGGAGTCATCCCTCCCGACTGGACATCGCAAGATAAGAAAAGGTTTATTACTTGGTCGCGCATGTTCTTCTATGAGGATCCGCTCCTTTTTAAATATTGTGCCTACCAAATCATCCGACGATGTGTACCGGATGACGAGATCCCCAAAGTCATCCAGTTTTGTCATTCGGAAGCTTGTGGAAGCCACTTTTCGACGAAAAAGATGGTCGCTAAAATTCTACAATGCGGCCTCTATTGGCCCACAATATTCCGAGATGTAAAGGATGCTTGCAAATCTTTCAATAGGTGCCAACGGATGGGAGCCATTACTCGATGAGACATGATGCCTCTTACCCCCATACTCATCATTGAGATCTTCGACTGTTGGGGTATTAACTTCATGGGTCCCATCCCCCCGTCCTTTGGTTTCCTATACATCCTTGTTGCTGTAGATTACGTTTTTAAATGGGTGGAAGCTATAGCTACCAAGACGAATGACAACAAAGTGGTGATAATGTTCCTGCAGGAACACATACTTTCCCTACTTCGGTGCTCCGAAAGCGATAATTAGTGATAATGGCTTGCAATAGGCAATTCGCGAAGCTCATGAGAAAGTATGGTGTCATTCACAAGGTTGGAACGACTTATCACCCACAAATGAATGGGAAGGCCGAACTAGCAAATTGGGAGATCAAGAACATTCTTGAAAAGACCGTCAATCCTACCCGGAAAGATTGATCACTTAGATTGAACGATTCGTTGTGGGCCTATCACACCGCATATAAAAATTAACTCGGTATGTCCCCTTTCCTCTTTGTGTATGGCAAACCTTGCCATCTCCGCGTTGAATTAGAGCATAAGGCGTATTGGGCGATTAAGCAATTTAATTATGCCATGGACAAGGCCAGTGAAGCCCGCAAGCTTCAATTGAATGAGTTAGAAGAACTATGCAATGATGCGTATGAGAATTATAAAATTTCCCAAGAAAGGATGAAACTCCCACACGATAACATCATTCGACGCAAAGAGTTTCTTCCCGGGCAAAAAGTTATTCTCTATAACTCTCGGCTTTATCTCTTTCCGGGCAAGTTGCAGTCACGATAGTCTGGCTCGTTAGTTGTGAATAATGTTTTCCCCCACGGAGCTGTTGAATTAGCCGATTTAAAAGGGGGAAATACATTCAAAGTGAATGGACAATGCCTAAAGCCATATCTAGAGGCGTGTGTGGAAGAAGTAGACACTATCTGGTTATCGGACCCCATTTACGGGGTAGAGTGAGCTGTTACAGCGAGGTCGTAGCACCCCCGACGCGTATGGGGTGAGAGTCATGTGTGTAGCGAGAGTCGTGTGTGTAGATAGAGTCGTGTGTTTAGTGAGCATCATAGGATTAGGGTACATTCGGGAAAGAGCATTCACATTTTCAGAAAATTAAGTAAAGAGGTTTTGGACAAAAATTGATCGGGAGTATGTTGTGAAAGTGAAAATTTTCGGAGAAGAGCGTTCGAAACCAAGTTAGGGGGAAAATCTAGCCTAAAAACCCTGGGCCGGACCGGTTCCTTTAATTTTGAAGCGGACCGGTCCGCTAGTCGGATTTGCCTGAATTTTAAAGGATCGTACCGGTCCGCCCCTACCCCGGATCAGTCCTCCTTCTGCAGATCTATTTTTAACCCTTCCCAAGGTTCACCCCCTTCTCCCCAATCCTCTTCATTCCCTCTAATTCGTCTCCCCAACTCCCAAGCCTACCCTTTCCCTCCCAAATTGACCCCCTTTCCCTCCAAATCCAACCCCTACTCCCACCCCTTCACCTATAAATACCCTCCATTTCCCTCCATAGCTTCAACCAAACTCCTCTCTTCTCCCTCCCTAGTTTTCCCAAGAAAAAATCTTTGTTGTTCTCATGGCCCAATGCGCTGCCCCCACCAAGTACGACTCCACCGACATCCTCCCCTCCGGCCATGGCGAATTCCGCTCCCGCCAAGAGGAGCGATGGTGCCATCGGTTCTTCGGTCTGGATCACAAACTCCATGTGGAGCGCGTTGTCCAATGGATTGGGCTGCCCAACTCCGTCACCGCCCTATTCATGGCTAAGGGTTGGTGTCGATTCCTCAACGAACCCTACCAAGCGGTTTGGGCAACCGAAGTCCGATCCTTTTATGGAACCCTTTTTCGTACGGGCCAATTCGAGGCCCAAGCTTACGTGGATGGGAATTTCATCCCATTTTCATTGGCTCTTCTCACGGACAAGTTGGCCAAGTACGATGTTACGGACGTTTAAGAATTCACCTATCCACGAAACTTCCCCCCGGTCGCCAAAGACGTGATCATGGAACGCATTGCACCGGATGTGGCTTGGACGGGGCAAACCGTCGCCATTGGACGCCTTAATAAGAAGGCGCGCCTGACTTTTCAGATTGTGTGCGCCAATATATTGCAAACGTCCAACGATTTCGCCATGCGGACCCGGCAAGCCACTTTAGCCTATCACCTCTTTGACCCCCACACTTCCATCCACTTGGACCGCACCTTATACACCGATATCATCAACGCATCCTTGGATGATAAGGGTGATGCCCTACTTCCCTATGCAAGATTGATTACCTCCATCCTCAAGGATGTTGGCATAGCGGCGCCGCTTGATCATACTCGCATTCCCGGTCCTTTTGGACAAGGGACCTGCACTACGAGTGCCAAATAGCTAGCTGTCCTACGAGCACGGAGAGGAGGTGATAGTGAAGAAAAGGCCGCCTCGAGCGAGAGCGACGAGGAAGAAGAGGCAGACGGTACGGATGTCAAAATGGGAGATGTTGGTCCGGATGAAGAATCGGTGGACGAAGAAGACGACCCGAATTTTGAGTGGGCGGGTAGCGACCTCACCAACCGAATGGCGGCACTCGAGACGAACTTCAGCAACTTTTTGACCGATTACCGTCGTGACATGAGCTTGATATTCCGTTTCCAAGCGAACATATATCGATGCCAAGGGGATCTTAATGAGCCATTGCCACCCTATTTCTATGACCCCTATGGCCCTAATGCGCCCGGTTCCTCCCAACCCCCGCCCCAGTGAAGCTTGAGGTGTTTATGGCAGTTTTTATGTACTTTTCCCTATTCACATTGTTGTTTGTTTTTCCTGTAATTGTACCACAATCTTGTTTGCTATAAAATCTGCGTTTTTCTCCATTTTTTGTTTTATTTATCGCACTTATTATTTTGCCTTGTTTAGATATTAGTCCTTTTTGCTTGAGGAAAATGCAAAAGTCTAAGTTATGGGGGGTCACAAGTGCGTACTTCTAAAACTTCACAAATTTTCAAAAATGCCCAGAAATTTCCAAAACAAAAATCATAAAATTTTGAAAAAATCCAAAAATATTTTTGTTCAAAATAAATAAAAAATGGAATTCAAAATTTTCAAAAATATCATTAAAAGTCGGTTTAAAGTCTCAAGTTGTAAAAATCCAACATACACAAAGCCGAAATTGAATAAAGATGGAAATTGAGCGAAAATTGATGACTTAACGAATAAGTGTGGAGATTAACAAACCCGCTGAGATTCGAGCCTATCACTTTTTGCAAGTTTTTAAATCAATCCGAGTTAATTGTTAGCTCAAAGTTCTTTTCAGCGCCTAAAAAGTTATCAAGGATCTCAATCCTTTCATTTTTGATCGGTTATTAAAAACGTGTGTGATATTGCTTTGAAAAACGTGCCAAAAGTGATCTCTAAACTTAAATTCATCTCGAAACGCATATGGTAACGCAATTGGCATTTTGGACAATGAAGTAGGCCCTCGTTTGTTATCCAAAAATATTAGCCATAAAAAGATGTGAAAAATTATCCCTTTGATAACCCAATTGAGCCAAATAAAATTTATCCTTTTCATTTGGTAACCCGAAAAACCAAGTAGCCCGGAATTGCGAAAATAGAATATTCATTAAAGTCCGGAAAGTGCATAAGAAGGGGCAAGAAAAAGAATAGAAATGCTCAACAAAAATAGCAAGAAAATAAAAGAAGTGAAAAACAGAAAAAATAGAGAAAAGGAATAGAAAATGAGCAAAAGCCCGAAAAAGCACTAAGGGACATCATAAGAAAAAATTTCTAATTCTGAATTTCCCAATCATTTCCATGTTACACAATTACACCTTAAACCCAAAAAAGTCCTAACCGAGTCCAAATTGCGAAATTACTTACCGCGTGGAGAGCTAAGGCACAAAAGATAATATAAGAGATTAAATGTGTGAAAAAGAGGCGATGTTCCCGTTTCCCAATGACCGTATTCTAATGATGAGATCTTTTCGCCCATATACTTTCGTCTTTCAATTTGCGTGCGTGACTTTGCGTCCATTATATTTACTCTTTTTATCATGCACGCTGAGAGAATAGCCACATTCCGAGTGATTCATTTGAGAGAGCATTCCGTGAGCATTTGAATCAAAATGAATTTTTGAAAAGTAACGCAATGATCAATCAGTGGAAGTTAGCGGTTCAATTTTTGGCTTCGCACACACACACTATGACTTGAGACTCCTAAATAAGATTTTAAGGTGACCATTTTTGGGGAGTTTAAATTTTACAATTTTTAAGTATTTTGATATTTCTTTGAGTCAATAATGAATTTTATGAGTATGTTCACTGCAAAACCTCACGAGACACCGCTCGTCCTACTAGAGTAACCTAGGGGTTTAATGGCTTGTTGCATACGCTAAATGCAATCTCTTGACCGCGAAAAAGGTATTCTATCCCAATAAAGTTTTTGAAGGGTCCTTAACTCATACTCTCGTTCTTTTACATTGCTCGGGATGTGCAAAGTTCTAAGTTAGGGGGGTTTGATTAGGCATAAATTCTTCACATTTATCCCCTTAATTTCGGTATTTTTATGATCCCGTGCGGTGTAAATAGCTTGGATTTGTCCCATATCTATGCTACTAACCCTTTTTGGCAATTATTTCATATTTTGTGTATCTCTTATGTGTTTTACAGGTATTTCATGCAAGAAAGATGGAAAAGAGAACTCAAAATAGTGAAAAAAACCAAGAATCGGGGAGTTGCAGGGCATTTTCATAATTTTTCAGCCTTAGTACGGAGATGGGGCCAACTGGAAAGTTGAAGATCTTTCAATTACAAGAACACTGGAAAAAATGGCACCTCAATCCGAGCTACGATGAAGAAGTTATTCCAATTTGAAGTTGAGAAGAAATCCAAGAAAAAAGTTGTCAGACCTAAACCGAACTGAAGCTGAGGAAAAAGAACCGGTCCGCCCATTTGTCACACACCAGATCCGTTATGAAATTAGTCACGCACCAGATCCGCTACAAAATTAACCACGCTTTCTAAGTGTGACAATTTGGCAGATACGGGATTTTTATTTTGTGCTTATCTTTTAGCCAAAAGCGTTTTATGTTTTGGGAACTCTTCTAAACGACCTCTAGCCGATATATTTAGTCATTAGGACTCTTTTTATTCAGATTTCATTGATGTAAAATCTCCATAACAAGTAGGAACATCTAGGAGAAAGATTCACATATTTTGCGCCATTAATTCAAGAGCTTTTCCGATTTTTCTTCAATCTTTGATTTCTTCTTGCATGTTCTTGTTCTTCAATCTTGGTAACTTTTATTTCCAGCACTATTATTATTATTTCTCATGTTAGACTAGGTTTCTAAAGGTTTGGATGCATGAATCCAACCTAATGTGATAGTTGTATGTACATAAAATTAATCCTCTAAATTTAATGGTTTGATTATGATCGTATCGCATAGGGACACGATAATTGTAGATCTTTAGATATCGTTTGCTTCTGAGTAACCGGGATGCTTTAGAATACAATTTATGTGTAACTATCGTGATACCTATTTACTCGTCCTCTGATTAAGTATGATATGGTCTTGAACCTCATATACGTAATGCTTGGGAGTACTAAATTATGGGTTTAATTAATCACTTAAATTTACGATTAGTTTTATACCATCAATACTCTAGGGTTGGGGGATTGTTTCTCTACCTTAATTTTCCAATTAGTTTTAGTTAACTTCTTTATTTTTCCCTTTTCCCTTTCTCACTCAAACATAATCTTTCACACTTTATTTTTTTGAAGTAATAAATCAATTAAAATCTATCAAACATTCCCTGTGGATTCGATACCGAGACTCGCCACTATACTCCGTAAGAGTGTAGTTAAAGTTTAGTTTTTTTTTGTATTGTGGTCGGAAGCCGATAACAACGACTAGTGTGTTTACACGAACGCTCGGTTTTCCACTCGATCAATCATTTTCACCACGAATAAATCCGTGTGAAACTTAAAATGTAGACAAACATTCATACCAAGCTCTAGGAGCTTGTTTCAAACCATATAGGGCTTTCTTAACTCTAAACACATGATATATCAGAGGGATTGATAAAATCTTTAGGTTGTACTACGTATACTTCCACAGTTAAAATTCCATTTAAAAATGCGAACTTAACATCCATTTGAAAAAGTTTGAGTTATAAATGGCATAATATGGCTATAAGAAGGCAAACTGACTCAAGACGAGTGGCATGGGAAAAAGTCTCGTCCAAGTCAATTCCTTCTATCTGTGAGTATCCTTGTGCTACTAACCTCGCCTTATTTCTAATGACCTCCCCATTTTCATCAGTTTTGTTTTTGAAGATACATCGAGTGCCGATAACCTTCTTATTGTCTAGCCTAGGAATGAGATACCAAACATCAAGACTCTAAAACTGGACAAGCTCTTCTTACATAGCATTAATCCAGAATGAGTCATAAAGGGCATCATTTACATTTTTTGGTTCTACAAAAGAAATAAAACATGCAAAATGTGCTACCTTTTGAATTTGAGACCTAGTTCTAACTGGCTTAGAAGGACTACCAACAATTTTTTCAATGGGATGGTCTTTAGAAACAGAAGGAGTTTCGGGTGGTAGTGAGTCAGTTATCTCTGGAGAGTCAGGGATGAAATTTGTTTCTTCCTCATCGAGGACGACTGGTTGACTGACACTAATCTCAGCACTGGTATCATTTACAATTACATTATAAGATTCCATAATGACTTTGGTTCGATAATTAAAGATACGAAAAGCCCTACTTCTTTGAGAATATCCAAGAAAGATTACTTTTTCTCCTCGGGTGTCAAATTTTGAAAGATGCTCCATGTCCTTACAAATATAACAAACACTACCGAATGTTTTGAAATATTTTAGGTTAGGATTTTTGTGGAACCAAAGTTCGTATAAAGTTTGTTTGGAATTTTTCCTAAGGTATACACGATTAACGATATGATAAGCGGTTTGAACGGCTTCAACCCAAAAATACTTAGGGAGATTTTTCTCATGCAACATCACTCGAGCCATTTCTTGTACGGTTTTATTCTTACGTTCATCAACTGCATTCTGTCGTGAAGTCTTAGGCACACTAAATTCGTGTTTATAATCATTTCCTTTACAGTATTCAGAAATACCAGAATCTTTGAATTCTCCACCTCTATCACTTCTGATGCGACATACTTGGGTGTCCTTCTCGTTCTTAATTTTTAAAAGAATTATTAAGAACTCACTGAAGGTACTGAATTTATTTTTTCATAAAAGCCACCCATGTATATCATGTGTAATCATCCATAATAACAAGTATATTATTGTTACCATAGAAGCTGATAGTTCCAGAAGGACCCATAAGGTCCATGTGGATTAATTCCAAAGGTTTTGTAGTTAAAACATATTTAACTTTCTTGTGAGGAGGTTTTCTTATTTTCCATTCTTGACAAGGACCATAGATAGGATTAAAGGAGTTTTTTTTTGGTAATTCTATAACTATTTCTTGGGAACTTAACCTACGAAGATTATCAAAATTTTTGTGTCCCTATCTATTGTGCCATAGATCAACATCTTCTAATCTAGCAATGATACATGATTCAGATTTAGGAATTGATGTGTATCAATTATCCTCATTTTTGTTTCGTATTAAAATACTTCCCTTTTCATCAAGAATTTTGCAATCAGTTTTTGAAAAGGTAACAATATGATTGGAATCACAAAATTGTGATATACTCAGTAAATTAGCCTTGAGACCTTTAACTAAATGAACATCGTCTAGTTTGGGGAGACCTTACTCATGCAATGTTCCCTTGCCTATGATCTTATATTAAACCCCATCACCAAACGCAACACACGTCCAGAGAAGTCGGTTTTGTTTGTTAATTTGGTTTCATCCCTGGTCATATGTTTAGAACATCCGGAGTCCAGGTACAAACCAAGTGAAATGTGTTTTGCCTTAAAAGCTGTTATGACAACATTGCACTTGAGTTGGGGTAACAAGTCATCTTTTCTAATCCAAATGGGCCTGGTTATTAAAAATTTATTGCCCTTTGATTTAGAAAAGTTTTGTTTTGTTTTTCTAAATGGTTTCTTTTTAGTTTTAGATCCTCCCTTCTTTTTGTAATTAGACATCTGTGTGGTCTTCCTTGGGAGAACATACATTTGGCAACAGTGTGGTCATAGACATCACAATATGAACAGTACAGAAGGGTAGAGGACTTGACTTTACTATTAAAGTCTTTGAAAATTGGTTTATCCCTAATAGGAATGGTTGTCCAAGTGTCATTGGTTTTAGGTTTCTGACATTGATTTCTAATAGGAGGACAGACATACCTAGCTAGACCATTAGATTTGGGTTGTTGAGTACAGTCACTTTATTTAGCCTTAGAGACATTTTTGAAAAAATGTTCTTTCTGAGTATCTTGAACTTTTCTCGCCTTGCTTAACAAAAATAACATTTTCACGAGAAACATCTTTACTAGTATGACCTTTTCTCTAAAACCAAAGCTAGATTTGTCTTCAAATTCAAACTTACTTCCTCCAATAACTTTTTCATAAGATTTCGGTTACGTTTCAAAATGTAAACATTTTGTAAAAAATGTAAAGTTTTTTGTTTTGATTATTCAAGTTCAAAAAGAGCAACTTTATATTTTTGCTCTAAAACATAATTTTTCTCAGACAAGTCTTTGATTTAAAAAGAAAATTATCTTGTTTCAGTCTCATGGACAACACATTGTGTTGTAAATTCCTCAGCTTTCTTCCTAATAGTCTGGTTAAGTAAATCTACACGTTCATTTACAGCTTCACCATTTTATCAAGACGAGCACTTTTCTTAAGTTTTTTTGTGTATAGTTCTTGAACATCTGGAAGATCATCGTTGGACTCACTATGTCTCTTATGTGTAGTGTCACCTATGGTGCTCATTTATTTTTTGGAACTCACACACTTTAGATTTGTATACAATTTATTTTTTCAGACACACCCGTATACTATCATTTTTAGTGTTATCTTTATCATCAGCAGACACTATGTTATCATTTGCAGATACAGTACGAACATTATCAAACACAATAAGATCATGAGTATTCAAACATTCATCATCATCGTGGTATACGATTTTAGCAAATAATGACATAAAAGACTCATCATTATGGGTTGACTCAGTTTCATCTAAATCAGAATCACTAAAGTCGTCCCATGTCTCATATATATTTGCCATATTGTTCTTGTTCAAATTTGTATTGCATCTATTAGCATAGTATCCCATTCTACCACATCTATGACATTTCACATCTTTTAAGACCATCACATGTTTATTTTTGTCATAGGACTATTCATCATTATGTCTTTCATGAGGTCTGCGATTTTGATTACCTTGATAATTTTGTCTGCCTTGTTTAGAGGCTATTGCATTTCTGAATTTGATAATCTTTTTGAAATGCTTGCTTATAAGAGCTATTTTATTATCAAGGTGATCTAAATCACAACCATCACTTAAGTCAAGGTCATAGTCTAAGGGATTGACTTTAGTCAAAGTCAATTGTGACTTAAACACACCATTAGAACAAGTGGGTCTCATATTTTGGGCAGTTAATTAGTTTTTAAACTCTAACTCCATTTCAATAGTTTTTAGTTTGCTACTTATGAACTCAGTAGTCAGGTTTGGGTCGTCCATTTCTTCTATGGAATATCTCTTATTGTCAAACTTAGCAGGTAATGACATGAGAATATTTTGAACGATTTCTTTTCCACTATAGGTTATACCATTTGCATGTAATTTTGTAAAAATATCAGTTAACCTTATGTAGAAATCATAAAAAGATTCATTGTCATCCATTATCAATATAGTCTACTGCTGGATTAACATTTGGGTTTTTTCATCCTTAACACATTCATCACCTTCGTGGGCGGTGACTAAGGTGTTCGGGGCCTTCTTAGAGGTATAACTGATAGATATTCTTTTAAATTTGTGTTCGTTAATGGACATAAAGATAACGTTCTTTCCCTTATTATTATCTAAAGAGATCTTTTTCTCTGTCGTAGTAAATTCGCTAAGAAGTTTCTTAACCCGTGTGGGATCAGTTTCAGATAAAGACTTAGTTATATGTTTATACCCTTTTTCAATCATATCCCCGACATCATCACGAAGAGTTTCTTGAATGAAAACAACCATTCGTACTTTCTAATAAGAAAAGTTGTTTCCATCAAAGAGAGGTGGTCGAGAAAGGTTACCTAACTTCTCAAATCTTTCATCCATATTCAGAACTTAAAGGTTTCAAAAACAGTTTCTAGAATTTCAGGATAAAAAAATATTTGATAAACCCGCTCTGATACCACTTGAAAAACTTGTTTACTAATTTAATAACAAAACGTTATAGATTAAGAAAACTCCAATAATAAACTCCCTTAACAAAAATCTTTTTGGAATAAAACACAAGATGTGTTGAACAGATTTTGAGTATGTTTGCTAGATTTGTTAGTTTGATTACCTTGGGTTTTTAAAATTAAAATCTATCAAAAAGTCTTAAATGAGAAACCATTCACACAAGAAATTAAGAACATTCAAGTAAAAGAACACAGGATTTTTAATGTGGTTAAATCCTAAAGTAAGGGAAACATCCACGGCTCCCTCTACGGAGCAAAACGAAAAATTCACTGGAAACCATCACAATACAAGTTACAGCACTAAGCATGCAAAACCAGATCTTATATCTAAGTTAAGAAAATATACCTATAAGAGTTACTCCACTATCAAAGGCTTTTGACTTGATTTTGATCTCCCACGGTGGATTCCTTGCTTTGTCCTTGTCCACTGATTGTAGCAGCTCTTACAACACCCAGTTTCTAAAAAAAACTCTATACTAAGTGTTCGTGTGAGAGTGTAGGTGGTTGTGAAGTGAACTAAATGTAGAAATGCAACTCATACCTCTCAGAACAGTTATACAGACAGAATCCTATGAATCATTGAACTTCTATACGACATGCAAGAACTTATTTCTTAAACTTATAATTCATTTTCAAATCAGATCAGGAAAACAATCTTGCTATTAAAAGCAGCCAAGTACCTATATGTCTCAACTTTTATTTTTGTAAAATTTTATTTCACAAAATGTGAAATATAATCAGATAGACATAAACATCTTTAAGATCACTTTGAAAAATCAGAAGTCTATTTTTTAAAAATAGTTTAAAATAGAGAAGGATCTTTTAGAAAATAACAACAAATATAAAGATCCAAGAGAGATAAAAACCTAAAAATGGTCGTGTGATTTTCTCTTTGGAAAACCTCAAGATTTCTACAAAGAACCTCGAGTTTTTCTTGGAGATACGTTCTAATAGAGACAACTAGTTTGAAAAGGTCTTCAAAGAGCAAATACCCCAACACCCTTATCGTTAGGCTCAAATTCTTCCGAATTTAGCCCCTTAATTTAGAGACTTTTAGCATCTCGAATAATATAACATGAGCATAATTATCGCGTTTCCTTGACACTAACTCCTTCTAACAAGTACATCTAGTTTCGTGTATTTCTCCTAAGTTTTACAGGTATTTGAAGCATTGAGGAAGAAAGAAAGTAGAAAAGAAATGAGCAAAGTCAAAGAAGGTCAAAAGGTAATTTCGTAAATTTGTAACCATCGTCTGGAGTTGAAGCCAAATAGAGAGTTGAAGAGAAATTAATTTCAAGAACTTTGGAAGAAACAGTAAGTCAATTCGAACTCTGGTGATTAAGTTACGAATATTTGAAGTTAAAAAGGAAATAAAGAAAAGACCCCTCAATCAAAGAGGGGGGGGATCCGGACCGCCTCAAAAGAAAAGTTTTGTCCCAAAATAGGGGGCAATTCGGACCTTTTATTGGAAAAGGATCCAGACCGCCTTGGAAAAAATCCTATGTCTCAAAAAGGGGGGGCGATCCGAACCTTTTTCCAGAAAAGGATTCGGACCGCCTTAAATGCTGAGGAACACTGTCTCGAAACAAGGGGAGATCCGGACTGCCTGCCCCGATCGTTTTGGAACACTTTGGATTTTCTTCAATTTTTATTCTTTTTCTCAGAGTTTTATGGGGTTAAACTCTTGTAAATTTTGGAGCTATTTATTCTAGTTTGTTACATAATAATAGGAGTTTGATTTTTTAGGTTAGCTAATTAGGAGTAGAGGGTTTTTGTAGTCAAAAACCCTAGTTTTTCATCTAAGAAGATTTTTCTATAAGGGTTTGCATTTAATTTCTGCAATCTGAGTAATATCTTTGCCTTTAATTTTCAATTTCTCAGTAGTTTAATTGTTGATTTGAATTTGCAATCCTATTTTCAATTAGTTTCTTTAGAGTTAATGTTCTATTTCTTAAAAACTCTGTTTTTCTCTAAGTTAATCATGTCTAGCTAATTTTCTAAGGGTTGGGGTGCATGAACCCCACCCGATGTAATTCACGATAATGGGAAGTAGACTTTTGAATTAAAATCTTTGATGAATCATGTCGCGTGACTGTTGCAAACTTCGTAGGACTTTTGATCCCGTTTGCTCTAGGTAACCGGGATGCTTAAGAATGCGACGCGCATGGTAGCTAATGCGACACCGCTTTACTCGTCCTTTGATTACATATTATGCGGGCTACGATCCCTCATATATGTAATTCTTGGAAGTACTAAAGACTGTGTTCATTTAAAATTATAATTTCGAATCTAGTATCCTACGAAGTGAATTACTAGGGCGTGGGGAATTGTAGCCCGACCTATTGTTCTCATTTCATAGTTAATTCGTAAAACCATTTGTCATCAGCTTTTCGTTTAATTATTGTAGTTGCATTTTGTTAACTCGTAGTTTCTTTACTTAATCATTCTTCAATTTGCATCTAGTTATAGTTGTTTCGTTTTCCAAATCACATTTTCTTTCTTTTTAGAGTCAAAGTTAGGTTACCCTTATCTTTCCAACATCGCCACGACTCCGTTCGTCCTTTTTCCCTGAGGATCGATACCCGACTTATCGAATTATTACTTGAGTGACAGGCTTACACTTGCGCCTACATAGCATGAAAACTAGACACATTTGTGTCGCATTAAGTTTTTGGCGCCGTTTTCGAGGATTTAGGTAGACTTAGGTTAGATCGAGTCAATCTAGAACTTTTACCAAAAATAAATAAATAAAATCATCATCTCTCAAAAGCCTTTAATATAAAATCCTGAACGTACTCAAACTCCTCAAAATACTCCAACCAGATTCCACAAAAATCTAATTGTTGAGTATAACTCTGAAAGCCCCCACACACCTTGCGTTCTACTATTTTGGGTTCCACTTCCTACTCCTGAGCACTCTATCGATAGTTACACCCTGAGTCAACCCTCGACTCACACATCTAGGACACCTAGTGAGTATTCTGAGTCATCTGAAGAGAGCGCGAGCGTGATGTCTCTGATGCAACGAGTTTCAGTACTGGAGAGGGAGATCTACCCTATCGTCCCATGAAAAATTTACTCTTTCCTGAACGGACTATCACTCCTGGTTGCATTTTACTTTCGTATAATGCCAGTCAGTTCCACTTTTGCAATGGGATGATCCAGATTCTCCCTACGTTACACGACATGGATTCAAAGAAACCATACCTGCATATTCGCGAGTTCGAGGAGGCGTATGACACATATAGTGACCAAGCTTGCACGCAAGATGTCATTCGCCTAAATCTTTTTCCTTTTTCCTTAAAGGATAAAGCTAAGACCTAGCTATGGTCTCTACCCCCGAACTCCGTGATTTCTTGGAGAGATATGCAATCCAAGTTTATCTCAAAATTCTACCCATAACACAAGACCAACTCTGCCAAAACTCAAATCCAAGGTATCTGACAACACGATAATGAGCCTTTTGACAAGTGTTGGGAACGTTTCTAAGAGTTGGTAAGCGCATGCCCCCATCATGGTTTTGAGAAACACCATTTAATCTCTTTCTTCCATAATGGGTTGACAATGGCTTCCAAACAACTTGTGCAAACAATGTGTGAAAGACCTTTTTGGGATTTAGACTCCAGCGATGCCGAGGCCCATCTTAAGTATGTTGCAGAGACTACTCAAGCATGGGACACATCTGATCCTAATACCCAAGCCCATCCTAGACAAACATCTGTTGTCTAATTAGTGCAGTTGCATTTTGTTAACTCATAGTTTCTTTAGTTAATAATTCTCCAATTTGCATCTAGTTATAGTTGTTTCGTTTTCCAAATCACCTTTTCTTTCTTTTTAGAGTCAAAGTTAGGTTGCCCTTATCTTTCCAACGTCGTCACGACTCCGTTCGTCATTTTTCCCGGAGGATCGACAGGCTTGCACTTGAGCCTACATATCACGCACACTAAACAAATTTGTGGTCGCATTACCTTACTCACAGAAACCCTAGATCTAACGCGTAAGTTGGGGTTTTATAGTATATGGAACTGGAAGGTTTGGATGTATGGTATTTTGGAGAAAACACTTTGGATTTGATCTTTGGACGAACAGGGTTTAGCTTAGAACGCATGCAGAGCGTTGATTAGATTGAACCAAAGGCTACAATCTCTTCGCATAACTGAGTCTTAAAAGAAACATAAATCCAACTGTTGAATGACCAACACGTGTATGGATGGAATGAAACAACAAACGCGTTTTTGTGTTTTAAGAAATATGAATTGGACCCCCAGAATTCTCTAGTGCTTTCTGTTTTTACCCTGGGCAAGTTTTTAGGAAAAAAAGTATTTGTAATTAAACCCCAAACATTTAAAATGACAATTTAATTAATTTGGAAAATCATTTTTAATTTCTAAAAAAATGTTTTAAGTGATATAAAAATGTTTGAAAATTTCCTAAAAAAATAATATGACCCTTGTGCACACATAATATCAACAATATGTAGTGTAAATGTCCTAAAGTGGTCTTGAGGTAGAAATAACTTCCGTTCTAGGTGGGTCATGAGGTTCTTGGACTCGTTTTCTTCTTTGATGCTTGGATACTTTGAGAGAGAGCAACTCTTGAAAATCTAATCCTACTTTGTCTCAATGTCCAACTAGTTGGAACTCCTATATGATATAGACTCAAGTAAGTCAATCATATAGTGTGTTCTCATTGTTTACTATAAAAAGTATAAGGCAAATTATAATAAATCTACCGGAATCACAAAAAAATAATAATAAACCTCTCTAACTTTAGCCCACATAAAGAATCTATAAAATACTAAAGATAAAAATTAACTAATATAAAAGTAATCAATTGAAATTTCTGTAGTTGACTTATAAAATGTGAAAGCTACAGAAAGACTTTCACACAATAATGCAATCACCCCAAAAATTGTTAGAGATAATACTTGTTAGAGATAATACCCATGAACTATTAATTAAACACATCCAAGCATCTCCCACCTTCGGACTTAGTCAGCAGATTTAGTCATTTCTATTCCTAATTTTAAGACCAAGACTTAGTGAGATATTTAACATTGAGAGTCCCATCTGTTTTAATTGATTTACAAAAACGAGGAAATTATATTGAAAAAAAATCAATTAATTTATTTTATGTAACACTGTCTAAATTAATTAATAAATAAATCTTGCTTTTCTTGATTTTTAAATTTAATTTGTGATATTATGATGAAGATGCAAATCAGTGTATGAAGTATTGACAACACTGCAGTACAGAAGAAAAAATATTATATGATACCAAATAAGATATGAGTAAAGAATATTACTAAACAAATAAATTAGAAAATTTACCAATCAAAAATTTTGTACTACTTCTTATGTATGAGCATATAATGAGTCGTTCTACATGTCCTGCCTGGGGACCGCATTTTACTTTTTTTTTAACAATTGATATAATATGTATAAAATTGTTTTTTTAAATCGTAAATAAAAAAAGTTGCGTTTACTAATAAAAAAATTTATAAACAGTTTTATAATTAAAAATAACATTTTAAAAAATATTTTTCGAATTTTAATTAAAAAAAAACATGTTTAATTTGATGTATTAGATTCACGATTAAATAGTGTCGCTGGCGCGGACTCCCATTCAACAAATGATGTGAGTCCGGGATTGTGGGTCCGCACTAGCGGCACTAATTAATTGCGATATTTTATTAAAAAAAATATCGCGATTAAAACTAGTGCCGCTGACGCGGACCCACATTCAACAAATGATGTGGCCCGGGAATGTGCGCTTGCGCCAGTGGCGGTAATCACGATAATTTTTCAATAAGATATCGCCATTAAATAGTGTCGCTGGTGTGCCCCATAAAATATCTCAATTAATTAGTGTCGCTGACGCGGAACCACATTCAACAAATGATGTGCGGCCGGGAATGTGGAGCCGCGCCAGCGGCACTAATTAATCGCTATATTTTATTAAAAAAATATCGCGATTAATTAGTGCCGCTGGCGCGGACCACATTCAACAAATGATGTGGGCCGAAAATTTAAGTCCGCGTCAGTGGAACTAATTAATCGCGATATTTTATTTAAAAAATATCGTGATTAATTAGTGCCGCTGGCGCGGACCCACATTCAACAAATGATGTGGATCCGGAAATGTGGGTCAGTGTCAACGACACTAATTAATCGCAATATTTTATTGAAAAAATATTGTGATTAATTAGTGTCGCTGGGGTGGACCCACATCCGGGAATGTGCGTCCGCACCAGCGACACTAATCAATCGTGATATTTTTAGCAGCAGCACTAATTAGTCGCGATATTACAAAAAAATATTTTTTATTTTAATTTTAATAAAAAAAACTGTTTGATTTTAATTAAAAAATATTTTTATTTTAATTTTAATTAAAAAATATTTTTTTTATATTAATTGGAAAAACTGTTTTTTTATATATATAAATAACTGTTTTTTTCTAATGTTAAAACTGTTTTTTTTTAATATTATTAGCTGTTTTTATATTAAAAGTTAAAAAATAAAACAGTAAGAAACTTCAAAAAAAAAAAGAAAAAGAAAAAACGAAAAAAAATAGGTGCATGCGGTCGCGAGGCCGGCCGACATGCGGTTCATGTAAAGTTTCTCGCATATAATAGACCCAACACCATTACGTTGTAGCACACGGTCTTAAAGCCTACTCGCGGAGCCAAATCTGGAACCCAATGAGCGAAGTCATAGAAAACAAAATTAGGGTTGATACTCATTAGCGTTGACTCAACTTCATCTTGCATTAGGTCCATTCCAGTGGCGAGAAGACTCTGGAGATTTGTAGTACAGGGTTTCTGGTCTACACAGATATGTATAACTATATATATGTATTGATATATATACAATATGGATATCAATCTGAACGTCGAGGAGAGAGAAAAAATACTGCAGGACTGTTATTGTCAACGGTTATGGCAACTAGCAAACATTGTTGATTTACCATAGACGGAGGGAGGTCGAAAGGAAGGATGGAGGTAACTGCAAGTTAGCGTGGGATGCGGGAAGTGGAAGATGGGTTTGATTATTGACAAAAAGATTGTTAAGTTTGATTATTGGGAGTCCTAATTTGATTATTGATTTGAGGGTTGTTAAATTTTGATTAGTCCACTGAAGTGGGGTTTTTAAGTCACATTGTTAAATTTGGTTAGAGTCGTAGTTTTGATTATACCATTGGAGATACTCTGAGCGAAGTCATAGAAAACAAAATTAGGGTTGATACTCATTAGCGTTGACTCAACTTCATCTCGCATTAGGTCCATTCCAGTGGTGAGAAGACTCTGGAGATTTATGGGTATTTCGGTGCCCAATGGGATACCCTTGAGACGTGGAACTGGGATTGGGTAGAACTTAATGAGGTTAGGATGGAGGTTGTCATGCTGCCATTGGATTTGAGCCTTTTTGGGTAGCAAGAATGAGATTTGATGGCCTCTTTCAGAGTATAGGCAAAAATAATGAACTTGAAATAAATCTCATGAACTGGAAGCTAACCTTGCTTCCACCCTTACCCCAAAACCTTCCACTTCACATCAAAATCAATGTTTCAACTTACTCCTCCACATCTTTCCTTCAATACCCATCTCCCAAAACACAACTCACTAAAAACCTTATCTCAGTCATACAGAACCACCACAAAGGCCATTGTTAGCAACGTGTATCCACCACCAACAACAGAGACGGCACAAAGTTTCTATGCGTCATTGGAAATATCAGAGAGTGTGAGCCTACCAGAAATATAGAGAGCGTACAAGAAGTTGGCTCTCAAATACCATCCTGACGTGTCACTGCCTGACTAAATGGAGGAGTACACGAGGAGGTTCGTAAGAGTATAAGAGGCTTACGAAACTTTATCAAATGAGAGTAGTAGAGCTTTGTAGGATACTGATTTGTCTAATTTTCTCCACTTTTCTTTATCATTTAGAAAAAATAGACCGGTTGAGAGAAACCAAGATTGTACGGATAGGTGGGAGTCTCAACTCACGTAGCTAAAGAAAAGAAGTAGCAATAAGAATTCAAGAGGCAATAATTTGTTGGTAGATTTCACCATTTCATGGATGTATGTGTATACATACAGCATCACTTCACTTGTAGTTTTTTTTTCCCTTTTACTTACAAGTTTCAATTTTTTTTTATCAAGTCTATTTAAGGATATATTGATTTTTATTTTTCTGTCCACTTTCTCCAACCAGTTCAATAAAATTGGAGAACTTTTGAAGAATATTTTTTAAAGGAGTTAATTAACCCGTTAATTAAGGCTTCAATTTCAAAATATATTGCATCAATATTTTGTCTTGGTTTAACTCTTTTTTTACAAGAAAACAACCAACATTAATTAGTATTTTTTTTTTGCAAGAGTTATGTCAAAATACGGTATTAATACCCAGACTGTTTGAGGATATATTTGTCTTAAAGGAGTTGATTACCCCTCAAATTATGGCTTCAATTTCATAAGAAATCACATAATTATTTTTGTCTCGATTAACCCCTTTTTTTACAAGTAAACAACCAAAAAAAAATTACTTAAAATTTGGTTACATCATCATTAATGGAGGGTTCCAAAATCTTTGGGGCAGCCCCCATCCAGATATGAGAATCCGAACAAACTCTAACATGCTTTGCTAGTAAATGGGTTGGACAATCTGAAATGCACTCCGATTTAAAGCTTTGGTTTCTTCACTTATATGACCTATATTAGGCCAACGTTCATCCTGGCACACCAAATAATATATCACTGTTTTGTTGTCTCCTTCAAAAATGAAATTGTGTAAACTCGTGTCAGAGGCGAATTCCACTGCTGATTTTTCCGCATAAGCTTCCACAAGAGCCGCCAAGACATCTTTTGGCTTGGATTGTTCGCGAACGTATTATTCATATGTGGTGCATGCCTAGTCCAAGACATGATCCAATATGTTATCCTTTCCTTTTCTTTTTCACCTAAAGATTCTTATTTCATTCCACACATCCTCAAGACTCCTCTTGCTAACTTGCATATGCCAATAATATGCATCAGTGCGTCTAAAGCATTGTTACATACACAACAATATTGATTGATCTCTATTTTTCTCCTCTCAAAATTGTTCTGTGGAAGCTAGTTTGTCCTAAACATATGACGAAATGTTTGATTTTGTTGGGAAACTTTGTTTTCCAAATGCATATAACCTCTTAGTCAAATTTGAATCTTATGGTCGACATTGATTCTCCTTACCTCTCCTTAAATCGAGTTTTCATGCTATAAACTACCTCTCATTATTTTCATAGTGCCAAATTTCATTATCATCGTGATTGTAAAAAAATGATGGAACCGTCATAATGTCATCCACTTACTGCAGAAAGAACATATAATATATTTGTGCTTGATCCCGTTGACCCGATTCCGAGTCAATGAAGTATTTAACAAATACCTTATTATTATATGAATCGGTTTTTGGTGAAAAGTGTCTAAAATTATAATGCTTGGGTATCCACCTATCCTCCTACTTCTAACTTCTTTACCATTCCTTATTCTCTATCTAACACCTTTCTCTAAAACCGTCCAAGTTCCCAAATGTTTCTCCATGCATAAGAAAGCTTATTCCATTTCTTCGATTCCCAAAATCTATTTTTAGGAAGATATATGTCCTTCAATTAGCGAGAATTATCCACCTTTGCTTTGCCAAAAGATCCATATCGAATGATTTAATATCTCTAAGTCCAAGCCGACCTTCATTTCTGGGTTTACACGGATCATCCCAACACACCTCCTGTTATGAATGAGCAAAGAATTGATCAGATATCAAGACAAGATGCAGTAGTAAAGAAAGGAAATTGGTTGAAGAAAACTTCTGATTTTGCTAAAGAAAAAAACAATATACAATTGTTCTCGCTCTCGTACAAGATTTCAAGATTCTTTTAATCTCATTCTAACAGCCTCTCTTATAGGCTATTTCTTCTAGAGACCTAACTAGCTAACAAATTCGGTGACATCTAATTAGCCTTTAATGAGTTCTTGAGCCACATCAGGATTGCCACACCAGCACTCTGTTTCACTTCTTAACAATCTCCACCTTGAGACAGATTGCTAATCTTCTTCAGTCTTCTTGTCTCCTAGTTCCTTTGTTGCAGCCCTTAGTTTTCTTCTAACCGTATCAAACTTTTGAAGTAATCAAACTTGGTACTAGGAAGTGACTTTGTAAGCATATCTGCAGGATTTTCATTAGTGGAAACCTTCTCAATCATAACATAACCTTCTGAGACTATTTCCCTCACAAAATGCATTCTCACGTCAATGTGCTTGGTGCGTTTATGATACATTTGATTCTTAGTCAAATGTATAGCACTTTGGCTATCACACAACACAGTAACTGAACCTGGTTTCAGGCCTAACTCCTTTATTAGTCCAGACAACCACAATGCCTCCTTAAAAGATTCAGTGACTGCCATATACTCCGCTTCAGTTGTTGAAAAAGCAACATGTTGTAATGTTGACTTCCAACTAACTGTGTAACCACACACTTGAAACACATATCCTGTTGTTGACTTTCTAGAGTCAATATCCCTTGCATAATATGAGTCGACAAATCCTAGTACATAACTTTCACTTCCTCTCTTAATTTCATAACACAAGCTAGCATCCAATGTTCCCTTGAGGAATCTGAGAATCCATTTAGCTGCTTCCCAATGTCTCTTCCCTGGTCTTGCTAAGAATCTGCTCACAATGCTCACAGCATGAGCCAAGTCTGGTCTAGTGCATATCATTGAGTACATCAAACTCCCAACAACACTAGCGTAAGGTATTGTGCTCATAGCTTGTTCTTATGCTTCTTCAGTTTTAGGAGAATCTTGTGATTATAATTTGAAATGCTAAGCCAATGGTGTAAAGACCAGTTTAGCATTAGACATATCAAACCTTTCAAGCACTCTCTTCACATAACCCTTTTGAGTAAGGAGCAACTTCCCTTAACTCCTATCTCTATGGATTTCCATACCAAGTATCTTCTTAGCAGAGCCCAACTCTTTCATTTTAAATTCAGATTTTAGCATTGCCTTCACTTTCTTAACCTCCTCCATATCATGACATCCCAGAAGCATATCATCTACATATAATAACAAATAGATGCACCCGCTTTCTGTAATTTTTCTAAAATAAACACTCCTATCATATTTGCTTCTTATAAAGCCATTTCCTGTTATGAAGAGATCAAATCTCTTATTCCATTGCCTCGATGATTGCTTTAATCCATATAGTGATTTCTTAAGCAAATATACTAGGCTCTTTTCTTCCTGCTCCTCATATCCTTGTGGTTGATCCATATAAATCCTTTCTTCTAATTCTCCACGGAGAAAAGATGTCTTGACATCTAACTGCTCTAGTTCAAGATTGAACTGAGCTATCAAGGTGAGGAGAATCCTTATAGAGCTATGCTTAACCACCGGAGAGAAAACTTTAGTGAAATCTATACCCTCTCTGTGTGTGTACCCCTTAGCCACCAACCTAGCCTTGTACCTAGCATTTTCCACTCCTGGAATCCCCTTTTTCTTCTTATATACCCACTTACATCCAATTACTTTATGATTTTCAGGTTTAACAACAAGTTCCCAAGTCTTGTTTCTTTCAAGTGACTCAATCTCCTCATTCATATCCTCTATCCATTTATGTGCCTCATTGGAACTAACAACTTCCTTGTAGTCCTTTGTCTCACCATCCTCTAAGATCACTGCAGTAGAGAGTGCATAAAAGATCAGATCAACATAACCAAATCTTGCTGGTTATCTTGTTTCTCTTCTAGGTTTGTCTCTAGCGAGATGATAGTCCTGTAGTGGATGACTTTCATGAACTTGAGACTGAAACTGCGTTCTATTAGCTCCACCTTCTTCCACTATGGTTTGACCTTGCTCCACCTCAAACTCAAATTCTTGCCTTACGTCAGTATTAACTACATGTGGCTCCTTCAAAACTTGCTTGTACATTACTTATTCATTGAAAATGACATCTATACTTATAATGATCTTTGGCATCCCAACTTCGTAGGACCACAACATGTACCCCTTTACTCCTGCAGGGTATCCAAGGAAGATACACTTCTTAGCTCGAGGCTCAAGTTTTCCTTGTTTGATATGTGCATAGGCCACACATCCAAAAGTCTTTAGGTTTTCATAGCTAGGAGGCTCACCAGACCATATTTCCATAGGAGTCTTCATCTGAATTGCTGAATAGGGACTCTTATTGATCAAATAAGCAGTAGTCATAACTACTTCTGCCCAAAAACTCTTTGGAATACCAGATTCTGACAGCGCACACCTAACTTTATCCATAATGGTCATGTTCATTCTCTCAGCTAGGCCATTTTGTTGAGGGGTGTCAGTAACAGTATGATGTCTAGTAATTCCATAGTCCTTGCAAAATTCATTAAAGATACTACCATAATATCCAAGGCCATTGTCAGTTCTTAACCTCTTAATCTTCTTTCCCGTCTGAGTCTCCATTAACACCTTCCATTTCTTGAAATACTCGAGAGCATCATTTTTATTTTTTAGGATATAAACCCACACACGTTTAGAGTAATCATCCAAGAAAGTTAAGAAATACCTAGCTCCACCAATTGAGTCTACTCTTAAAGGCCCCCCGAGATCAGAGTGAATGTAGTCAAGAGTTCCTTTTGTCCTGTGAATCCCAGTACTGAACTTGACCCTGTGAGCTTTGCCAAACACACAGTGTTCACATAATTGAAACTTTTGTAGTTTCTCTTCCATTAGCAGTCCTTGCTTGCAAAGTTCTTGCAAGCCTCTTTCACTCATGTGGCCTAGTCTCCTGTGCCAAAGTTTTGCCATTTCTCCTTCTTTTGATAGTACTGTTGAGACTTCTCCAACTTTAATTTCTCCTTGCAATATATATAGGCCATTTTTCCTATCACCTCTCATTACTACCATGGAGCCTCTCAAGACCTTCATTTCACATACCTCAACTTTGATACAGTAACCTTTAGCATCCAATATTCCCACCGAGATTAAGTTCCTTTTTAATTTAGGAACATGTCTTACTTCTTACAGAACCTTTACAGTACCATTTGTTAGTTTCAATTTCACTTCTCCAATGCCAATTACAGGGCATTCTTTATTGTTTCCAAGTAAAACCTTTCCTCCATCAATCTAGGTATAGGAACTTAACCAAGATTGATTTGGTGTCATGTGAAATGAACACCCTGAGTCAAGAACCCATTGCTTCTGTACGTCACTATCAGATACTGCTAATACCTTAGCACTTTCATAACCATCTGATGCTACATCTGTATCACAATGGTCCTTCTGCCTATCTAACATCTTTCTTTTTCTCTCCGGGAAATCTTTCTTGAAGTGTCCTTCTTGGTGACAGACGAAACATTTTCGATTCTTGGACTTTGACTTGGATCTTGACTTGTTCTTGGGCTTGAAATCTCTCTTCTCTGTTCTTCCTCTTGCCATGAGCCCCTCTGCAGCTTCTTCTTTGATCATTGACTTTTTCTTTAATTCCTTTGAGTAAAGAGCAGATTGCACTTCATCTAAACTCAAATCATCACTTCCATACATCATGGTATCTACAAAATTTTTATACGAATCTGGCAGAGAATTAAGAAAAATAATTTCTTGATCTTCATCATCTACCTTAACCTCTATGTTCTCTAAATCCAGAATAATCTTATTGAACTCGTCAATATGATCCTCCAGAGATTTTGAACCTTCCATGGAAAAGGCATATAATTTCTTCATCAAGAACAATCTGTTAGCCAATGACTTCGTCATATACAGTTGTTCGAGTTTCAACAAGATTCCCCCTACTGATTTCTCCTTCGAGACTTCACGCAAAACCTTGTCTCCTAGGCTCAAGATGATCATAATGTGAGCCTTATTGAGAAGATCCCTCTTCTCTTTTTCAAATAACATCTTTAGCAAACTTGATTCACCTTCCAACGCCTCTTCCAAACCTTTCTGCACAAACAGAGCCCTCATATTTAACCGCCACAGACTAAAGTCATTCTTCCCCATGAATTTCTCGATGTCGAAATTCGTAGATGTCATTGATGCTTCTGATACTAGTTTTTTATGAATGAGCAAAGAATTGATCAGATATCAAGATAAGATGCAGTAGTAAAGAAAAGAAATTGCTTGAAGAAAACTTTTGATTGCTAAAAAAAATAGTATACAGTTGTTCTCTATCTCTCTCTCGTACAAGATTTCAAGATTCTTTTAATCTCATTCTAACAGCCTCTCTTATAGGCTACTTCTTCTAGAGACCTAACTAGCTAAAAAATTCGGTTACATCTGATTGGCCTTTAATGAGTTCTTGAGCCACATCAAGATTGCCACATCAGCACTCTGTTTCACTTCTTAAAACCGCCTTATATTTTCTTCCAGTAGCCCACCAAAACTCTCTCCATCACATAAATAATTGGGGATTTTTAAGAAACTCATAGGTTACATGGTACAAGCTTAGTCTACAAATGTGATAAGGACCTCCATACTGGCTTTTCATAAAGTTCCCTCTTTTCACGAGTTAACTTTTTTCTCACCTTTTCACGAAGCCCTGAAAAGTTATTTTGGACCCCACCAACGAAGGGAGACCTAAATATTTACTATAAGTCTTAACCTCCTTAATGTACAACTCCTTATGAACCTCCTCTCACACTTCGCTTCTTATATATAACTAAACACTGTGCTAAAATTTTCATAATTAATTTATTTCCCTGATGCTGCGCAAAATGTTTTTAATAGTTAAATCTCTTCCATTATCGTTTTCCTAAAATAATACTATCATCAATAAAAAATGAATGGGATAATCTTTGAGCCCCTCTACTTGCCGACAATCCCAAAATATTTCTCTCCACTTAAGCGCAATCAATTAAGGAAATAAACCCCTTCACACACAAAAGGAAAAGATACAGGGACTAGGGATTACTCTGCCTCAACTCTTAGGATCACCATTAACCAATACTGAGTATGAAACTGTGGTTACACACTTCATTATTAGTTGCACCAATCATTGTGCAAATATTGTATTTAGCATCAATTTTTACAAAAAAAAAAACAATTTACCTTATCATAAAATTTACTCACCTCAAGTTTAAGATCAAAGTTTTCCTCCCTCCCCCAACCCTTCTTCTCTAATCGATGGTTAATTTCAAAAGACTTATTAGTAGGGTTCGTAATTTGAGGATTGAGGATGAAAGCGCTTTGATTATTCATAATGAACAAATCCAAAATACTTATTAATTAGCCAACACCTTTGAAATAATTTCATACATTATATTGCACAAGTTAATGGGTCTAAACTGATTCAAATCTTTTGGTTTTTTACTTTGTCTATCAAAGAGATAAAAGTATGATTAAGCTTTCAGAGAGACAAATTTGAGACAAGAAAATTCAGCCCATAAATAGAAATAGAAGGACCTTTGATATGCCAATATTTTTTAAAACAAATGTTGGCATACCATGGGGGTGGGGATATTCGGGGTGGACATTTATTTGAGAGAAAAAGTTACCTTGGATCATCGAACTCCTTATAGAGAGGGTCGTTCATTCCTATTACAGCTCGATTGTTTATTCCCTCCAAAACCATTTGTTAGGATTCGTGGTGTGGTTTATTAGCTGTGAAAATCTCGTTGAAATAATTAATAGTACACTCCATCATGTTATTTCCATCTCTTACACAACCCCAATTATGAGATTTTTATTGAATCTGAAAGTGGATGGAAAACCCACATCCTTAAATACCTATTTTTATCATATGCTTTATCAAAAGGAAGACTAAAAAATATGGAGCTCCTATTAATCCAAATTTCACTCAAGCTTTTGCTCCATGTCTTCTCCTTTTGTCTACCTCAAATATGTATAAAAGGGGAGGTATTGAGGTGGCATGAACACACTAATCTAGAGAGAAACACTAGCATATAAGAAAATATTAGAGAACAAATTAGTGAGACTTATTTGGAGTATACACATTTGTATAGAAAAATACACATTCTATATTTCATTTGGAGTGTATTTGTGAGAGTCTCTTTTGTAACTCATTTGCAATAGTGAATTGATCAGAGTGTCAGTGGACATAGACAAATTAGTGAACCAATTAAATATTGTGTCTTGTATGTATATATATTTATACTCATTATACTTTTATTGAGTGTGTGTCATAATATTTTTTAGGATCACAGTTAATATCATTTGTTGACAAGCTTCCACACAACAAATTGGTATAAGAGCCAAGGTCCTTCGATTTAGGCATTCAGAGCTTTTTTAGAAGAAATAACCATACGTATAGAACTATTCATCCGATTAATATCCAAAACCTAGAAAATTTTCTAAATCTAGATTTTTTTTTGTCTATATTTTTTGTGACTGCGGTTGTTTGAAAAAATGGTGACCGCAAAATTTAACGTAGAAAAATTTGATGGGAAAAGAAATAGCAACATGTGGGAATGTGAAGTTATGGATGCCTTAGTCAAACAAAAGATGGAAATGACTCTTGAAGTTATGACAGAAGACATGTAGGAAGGTG
The DNA here is from genome assembly GCA_949130495.1 of Sambucus nigra. Classification (NCBI taxonomy): domain Eukaryota; kingdom Viridiplantae; phylum Streptophyta; class Magnoliopsida; order Dipsacales; family Adoxaceae; genus Sambucus; species Sambucus nigra. The sequence continues at coordinate 246,854,768 of OX422218.1, forward strand.
ACTGGAACAAAATTAACTGCAAGGTCTGTGGCCATATTCATCTTTATCTCAACAAGGATAAAAAAATATCATTATATACGCAAGACCTCAACACTAAAATTATGGAAGTAACTAAAGGATTAGTACACGATAAAGAGCGTTGAAAATCAACTCTATTTGAAGAAGAAACTCTTCTGATTCTAGTACGCAAAAGGTATTTTTATGTCTGAGTATTTGGACATTTTAATAAAATTATTGTTGATTTGAAAGTTTTGGATGTTGAAATTAACAATGAGGTTAACACTAAATTCTCTACCTGATTTGTATGAAAATATCATTTTCACTCTATTTACGGAAATGAGGAAATAAATTATGTTGACATCTTCGATAATTTAATGAATAACGAGATTCGTAAGAAGGATAAATAACTTTATAAAGACTCAACATATGAAGCACTGACACTTCATGGTATAGAAAAAAAAATAATAATAACCATAGAAGATCCACTACAAGAAAAACACCTTTTTATGACGCTCGAAAAAATAATTTAAAGACATTTATTATAAAAATGTCATTTAAAGGTTAATGCTATTATTAATGTGACATTTCTAATATAAAATGTCATTTTATACATATTAGTATTATTTTATGACATTTTAAATATAAAAATCATATTTGATTATAGATATTATAGCCTGTTTTTTAAGAGTTTATAATATAGGTGTACATATTATGACCCTTTTTTTCCCTCCAAAATTTAGAAGCGGATCCCCCCCCCCCTAAATTTTGTTTGCACTTTCACAATACCCGCTCCCTCCCGAAGTCAGCTCAACGTCGAGACTCCCTCTCCCTCACATTCTCCTCCCTGCTCTCCTCCCCCTCACGTTATCCTCCCTCACACTCTCCTCTCCCTCGCGCCCTCTCCCTTATGCTCTCACGCGGGTACGTTTTTCGACTATGTACGTTGTGAGTGATTGTGGTTTATTATGATTCATACTCTGTTTGATGTAAATTCTTGTTCATTGATCATTTTCATATGCTGGTAGTTTAGTTCTCTCTCTCACGTTGTAACTGATTATGTTTAAAATTTGTATCAAGCTTTCAATAGATTTACACCTGTTGTGCTTCATCTAAGGCCGGAAAAATGGGTCAGAGAAGATGACACCCCCCACTTTCGCCCAAAAATTACTATAACAGGATCCTCTAATTTAAGCAGCATGTCAAAATTGGTTTAGTATCCCATTAATTCGGTTTGAGGCGGGTTAGTCACGGGTAAAATATGGTTAAAAGGGGGAATCCGAAAGAGAAGAGGGGGATTGGGGTGAATAATGGTTATTATCTCTAAGATGTGGGAGGTTTTATAGCTTCTGGGTTTAGAACTTTTGGTTTTGTTCCAAACAGATTTTAGCTTTTGGGTTTATCAAACCCGCCGAGGAAAAGAGGGGGTTAGAGAAGGGAAGGTTGACCCGAAACTTACCCGTTTGAGATCGAACCGAATCCGACCCAACACACATGCTGTATCATTTTAAAACCGTCCAAATCTGATCCGAACCATTTCCGAACCGCCCACATCCACCAGTAACCATCCATTTTCCGGCTCTAGCTGCATCATCCTTCTCATATGTCATCATTTATTGTGTTTAAAAGTTGTCATTTTCAATAGGTTTAATTTTTTTTCTTTGATTTCACTACGTAAAATCATATTTAATTAAGTTTTTGTAGATTAGGCACCTGTTGTGACATCGTTTCAGTAGATTTACACCTGTTGTATTAAGTTTGGCATATGGATACGATAAAATGGGTTCAACACTGTCATTTTGATTAACGAGTTGGTGTGTCTTCTAATTGAAACGTTGTCGTTTTGTTTTACTAATTGGCCAAGTACTAATATATTAGGTTCTAATAAGTGAAAGGTTCAAATTCATCTCATGACGTAGTAAGAAAGTTAAATGATGTCGTATCAAATTTGAAATTCGTCCACAAGCGTTGTCGGTTTAATTACTAAGCCATAGTGTCTTCTTAATGAAATGTTGACATTTTTTGTTACTAGTATTGTGTTCTGATTGGCCAATTACTGTTTATCTGGAAAATTATGTTGTTACAAATGGGTTTTTGATAGATCGGTTATATAACCCATTCAACACTTCCATCTTGAATGATCATTTTTTAATGGATCCAATTCTTGATATTTTTCATTCTCATTGCCCCCTCGGCACGCTCTTGTTTTTATCCACAAAGCTAATTTCGTATTGACGTAATATTTTTTTTAATAAATTCTGTAATGGTAATTTATCATAACTTATGATTAAATCACAAGGATTTTGGAGTATGTCAAGTCTGATTAATTGTATCACACCACGATACAACACATATTGTGTGTCTCATACATTTATTAGGTCGCCTTAATATTCCTAAGAGATAAAAAATATTAGGGGTATTGTTTTTCTCTCACGCTGGTATGGTTTAAAAGTTACAATTTTCTCACTGAGTTTCAAAGCAAATATTCGGTATATCCGTAAATGTAATAATGCATCACCAAAATAATACAAATCTTTTATAATAAAATAATGTTGTGTACGTCACTTGTTTAAATACAATTAATTTAGTTTAGATTGATTGTGTTATGTTTCACCTGTGTATGTCACCTGTTTTAATATAATCGATTGTGTTATGTCTTCCAAATTTAGTTTAAATTGATTGTGCTATGTCTCACCTGTGTTACATCATATTAATGAGTTCAGTTTAGATTTATCTTACATCATATTAATGAGTTTAGTTTAGATTAATTAACCAGTTTAGTTTAGATTGATTAATTGGTTTAGATTGATTGTGTTATGTCTCACGTTGTGTTACGTCATATTAATCAGTTTAGTTTAGATTAATTAATTAATCAATTTAGATTATTTAATGAGTTTAGTTTAAATTGATTGTGGTACGTCATATTGAGTGCTATGTCTCACGCTGATACGTGTTTCACGCGTCTCCTTCTCTCTCTATATCGCGAGTTTATAACACTCCATGATGTTTAGATTTATTGTAGGACGCTTTAAATAAGCAAGTCCATGATACGATCTTAGTAACTCAAGGGACTTTAGATGTCTTAACCTTGGCACTTGGTACTCGAGAGTATAGTGGTCGAGTAAGGGGGTGGGAAAAGGAGTCACTCCTACAACATACTTTCATATCCCTAGACGGGTATCGAAACAACATGTTGAAGAATTAAAGTCTAGACTTCATCAAGAATAGGAGAAGGTTAAAGAAAAAGATCGACAACTTCAGGAAGCAATGGAAGAATTGAGGAAGTATCAAAGTAGATCACTTGCACCGTCGTTAATTGAGAGGATTTCCTCAAATAGTCAGAAAAATGATAATAAAAAATACGAGAAGCATTCCAAAAATGTGAGTGAATCATGTGATTCTCCATACAAGAGGAAAAAGGAAAAGGTAATCACGTAATTGGTAAAACTTCATTACATTTATGTCTCACACTTTACTATACTTATTTTAGAATATTTCATGCGTATATAGGCCCAAAGCAATGTGAATAGACAATGTATAATTTGACCGATGGATCCTAAATCTAATTATTGGGAAGGTTTGTAACAACTTTACTTATATTAGTGATGTTTATTTTTTTAATTGTATATATATGTCATTCATTATTCATTTTGTTTTTTTATATAGGGAAAACAATGTAGATTGGCATTGAATTCACGTGCGAATGTTGTTGCGTCTGGAGTGTTTTTTTTTAATCATATTTCACCTAATGATACCGTCCACAATGTTCGCTTGGGGGATAATTATATACGTGTATTAATAACTCACATTCACTCTCCCAAAGCATATCTTCCTGTACCAGTACCTAACATGGACATGTATGTTGTTAAAGACGCACACAATTCACATATTGATTAGCCTAAAGAGTTTGTGTTGTCATGTGTTGAGGTAACTTCCTTTTTATACATTCCATGCCACATTTTGAATTCATTATCCATACCACATTCAATAACTTGAGTTCATTATCAATGATCAAGCGAAGCGCCTAAAAGATCAAACAAAATCATTTTGATTGTCCATATATAGAAAATAATAGCATAATTAATTAAGTAGAAATTATAATTAGAATATAAAATGTTATGGTGCTACGTTTTCAGCATAGACCTATTGTAATAACTCAAATGTTTTCACACATCAAATTCACAATAACAATAGCACAATATCTCAACTAGGCCCTTGAGGAGGGATCTTTTTATGGTGGGGGGTGTGGAGGTGGGTGGGGATTTTACTGTTGGGAGAATACATAATTTATGTAGTGCCTTTGAATATGGATCTTTTTGTGATGATATATTATTTATTAGTATCATTTTGGGGTCTTCCCGAAATCGAGGTTATATCTTCGGCTCGTCGGGGAAGGGGGGGGGGGGGGGGATGCCTCGAGGACACTTTTAACTTTTTTTAAACATTTATTCTTATTAAATTGATTTAGCTACTTAGACATTCTGTTGAATTATTACATGCTAATAGTTGATCTTTTTATAATATTGTATCTAATAATAAAAGTCACCCCTATGCACTAGGCAGTCTCCCATCGTTCGACTTCCCAAGGCTCTTTTTATAATGTTTATTACAACAACTTCTACATTTGTTGAATGTAGGAGTTCGAGCTTAACATACTCGAATTATGCTTGAACACGGATTCGATCCTGGATATAGAAGGCCCAACCCTATGGGGTAAATGGGTTTTACCCAAATTACTGTTCAACATGGCCCAATTAGCCTTATTTAGACTAAAGTCATCAAATCTTGAATGTAAATTAGCTGAAATAGAGTTCCCCTGTTCTGAAACAGAGGACCCTGCAACCTGCATAACTGAAGCTAGAATTGTCCTAGTACCAGTTGCTTATATAATTGATGGCTCAGCTTGTTGTAATAGCCTGCATAGGATTTATGTCCCCAATTCGCGTGTCAATTGATGGGGGTCACATTATGGTACAATGAATATAAAGCACTTTCAAAATATTTGCAAGTGCTGTTGATGTAAAAAATTAGATTATATCTAATTATTTAATCACAGATAAAATAAAATGAGACAAATAAATTTTAAAGTGGTTCAGCCTTATAAGAATGGCCTACGTCCACTGTTTCTATTATTGCTGACTGTTTGGGAATTCTTGATCACTAGTTTTGTCAAGAAATTCCCGGTCCCCTTCCAATGAGGATGATACAATGTATTTATAGCCCTCAAGCTGTACATGTGAAAGGGTAATACATAGTTGTCCATTAGGTGTATACATCTGTATGATAATAATAAGCATTTAATGCGCAGTTAGTCTGTTGATTATCCTGTTATTAATGCTCTATTCGAGGTGCAGCTCGGACCACCTAAGCTTCTCGGATCGCCTAAGTAGCTCGGTACTCATAAGTTGCTCGGTGTATTAACGTTCCTCGAAAAACTCTTGTTGGTCGGAGCGTCTGAGTTGATCGGGGAAGCAGAGTTCCTCGTTGCAGTATGGTTCCTCGGAGAGCATCTATTGCTCGGAGTATCTGATTGGGTTAAGGTGTTGCTCGAAAGTGTTTGTTATTTCCACGCAGACTACCATGTGTCTTCACCCAATTGAGCCATGTCAGCAGACTAAATTTGGTATCAACAGAAGCCCCCAATGTTTCACAGTTCGAAATTTGAGGAGTGTGGAACATTCTTTCTCGAAATATGGTGGTTTTAAATGGTCATCCTGAAATTTAGGAGTATTTTCTTTTGTATTTATTTCTCCTCCCAAATTTGTAGAATCGGACTTTTTGAATTTTTATAACCTCTTCGATTCCCGCGCCCTTTTTATCTTTTTAGCCGCTGGTAACGTAACCGTCTCTTTTTGTAATCATTATCTTTACCCATTCCCAAGACAGGGTATTTAAGCATTGCAGAAAATCCCCTCGTCTTCTACTTTTTCAAATTTGTCTCTTTGAGTTTTCGATTATCTCTCACTCCTGTGCGTTCATCCCTTTCATCATTCGTTGTCAACAGACTCATCCTTTTTCCTGTAAGATCTTCTTCTTTCTCTTTGATTTCCTTTACTCATCATGGTTTACTCTGTAGAGTTGCTTGATAAGTTAATTCTGATTTCTTTATTCCTTCATGGGTTATTTTGGAGGAACTTTCTGAGCCTTCAGATTATTTTCGTTTGGCTAAGGGACATTGGTTCCCTAGTCTCTTTGTCGCTGAATGTGGCTTTTCTTTTCCCCCAAACCCTTTATATCTGGAATTCTGTCAATATTTTGACGTGGTTCCTGCAAGAATAGCCCCCAATACGTGGAGAATAGTTAACGGAGTTCATAAATTAAATCAAATTCATGGAACTCGTATAGGAATTCCAGAAATTATGTTCTGTTATAGTTGGGCTGTTGTTGACAATACTTTTTATTTAAAAACTAGGTTTTTAAATAGGGCTTTAATGGTCAATCTCCCAGATGCCAATAGGGACTACTTCGAGCACGGGGTTGTTATGAAAAATTGGCAACACCCTCCATTGACTGGAAATGATGTGTACCAGGGTCCTAGATGTCCTCCCTATGGCAATGGGATAGGTTATTTTTATTTTATTTTATTTTTGAAATTATGCTTCCTTTGTGTTTGATAAAATGTGTCACTGATATATTAATTTTCATTTATTTGCAGTTGACAGCAAAAGAAAGTCTCCAAAAGAGACATAAGTTAATTTAAAACATCTAAAACTTATCTGGGGTTTGCATCAGACTATTGCTGACGAGCATATCAGGTCAGCTTCATATTTGTTGCAGTATAAGAGTTACACCTCATCTTTTACTGCTCGTCCGGTGATAAGTGAGGTAGAACCAGTACCTGCTTCAACAAGTTCTTCACCTGAGTCTCATATCCCTCTGAGTGAAAGAATGAAGAAAAGAAGAGCTCCTGCCATCTTTGAGAAATCTGCCTTTATTGCTGGAGAGGCAAAGAGAAGTAAACATGATGTTCCAGTAGAGGGGACAAAGAAGATTGATGCACCCCCTACGGCTACTACTGCGAAGGTTGCCGAGAAGCCCCCAGTGACTCCGAGCAAGGCCGCTGTTCCAAGCGAGGTGATTATTATCTCTTCGACTAAGACTACATTTTTAGTTTAGACCATTCCCGTTCCCCCGAGGAAGCTGAAGAAGAGCTCCTCGGTCAATTTGGCTGAATCCATCTCTCAGCCCCCGATTACTGGAAGTGGTGTTCCCACTTTTGTTTCCCCGAGATCTGCCATGAGCTCGGTGAAGTCTTGGATCATTCTCGAGATCCAAGGTATCGAAGAAAATCTTTCTCGGGACATGGTTACCTCATTAGCTGCTCGTCATATAGCTTCTGTAAGTATCATTGTCCTCAACTTTCATTTTTCCCTTGTTACATCTGTGTATTGACTTGATATCATTTTCTTTTCTCAGTTGGTGACCTGATTTAATACCATTTTAAAGAAAGATGAAGCTATTAAAGCTTCAAGCTCCTCGTCTGGTGTAAAGGAAGCTTTGCTGGGCCTGACGCAGTCTTTGAAAGATTCTCGTCAGAAGTATGATGATGATAAGGCTGTTTCCAAAGGTTTGGAGAAGAACATAAAAAACTTGGAAGAGAAGAATAAAAAGCTCGACGAGAAGCTCAAAAATGCTAGGGAGCTCGAAAGTAAGCTAAAAAATGCTTAAGAAGAGTTGGGTCGACTTTATGAAGTAGGTCGTCAAAAGGAAGAAATAGAGAATAAGCTGAAGGCTGCCGAGGATCTTCTTTCCGAGAAGCTTTCCTTGGAGAAAACGAAATGGAAGTTGGCTATAAAAAAGTCTTTCAGCACTGGTTGGGATAAGGGGTGGAATAAAGGTCTGGCTGCCATGATGTCGCAGGTGGAATATGGTAGCCACAAATACTTTAGGGATAGCTGGGTCGCTGCTCTGCAAGAGATGAAGGTCGATGAAAATTCTGACCTGTTTCAGCGACACATCCCGGGCCCCCCTCCAACTCCTGAAGAAGAAGAAAAGGATGAAGCTGCCTCTGAGGAATCCTCCATGGTTATGGGAGATCAAATTCCTCATTCCCCAGCTATCCAGTCCACCAGCGAGCAACTTCAACCATCTATTATTTCAAACGAGCAACTTCCAGCACTCCCCGGGCAACCATCTGTACCATCTGAGCAACCTACCTCCTCGTCCCAGCCTCTCGAGAAAGTTTTGGGAGACAAGGAAAAGGGGTAGAGTTGTTCGGATTTTTCTTTCTATTTATTTTTCTTTATCAAATGTAACTCTGAATTTTGTACTTCTCCTTTATGATGTAATAAAATTTGAAGTTTCGCCTATTCATACTGTTGTTTCTTTTCTTCATGCTCTGTTTGAATTCTTATTGATTTTTGCTTTCTCTTCCTTTACTAGTTTATGGCCAGGATGGAGTTATTGTCTGCTCATGATACAAAATTGTAGAGGCAATGCAATGAGTACTTCAAAGCTGGTCATACAGATATGAGTGCAGCACAAATCGTTGACATCCTCGGTCAAGATGCTTCAGAGCAAGCAATTTTAGCCTACCAGTATTTGAAGTGCCTGCTTGACCGTGCAGTGGCTAACAATGTAGCATATTATGAAATGATTGAAGATCTCCAAGGGACTCTTGAAGAGCTTCAGCAACAATATAAGGAATCTACAGCCCTTTTGCACGAAGGATATGAGAAGAAGTATCAGCAACTCAATGCTGATAAGGGATACGATAAACTGTTTGCTGCTTACGATGTGAGGGAGAGAACTTTGAAGGGTGAGGTCGAAGAGCACAGACAGATAGCTGAGTTGTTAGAGCAGGAAAATAATAACCTACAAAGAGAGGTGTCTCAGTTGAAGTCTGCAGCTTCCACCTCAAACGCTTTGGTCCCTGTGAACGACGAGGGATTCTCTTTCTTGGAGGTCGAAAACGCCAACTTGAGGGATGAAATAGAAACCTTGAGGAGAGCTGGCCCTTCTACATCTACTCGGGGACGAGCAAGGGCTCCTCGGGGATGAGCAAGAGCTGCTCGGATTACTGTCGAGGAACAGAGAACTCAATCTGCTCTGGAGAACCAGTCCTTCCAACTGATGGCAAAGAACCAGGCATTGGCTGAGATGTCTAAGAAGATCAGGAATCTGGACGAGCAGCTTTCTGTACAGAAGTCTGCCTTGGAGAATAAAGAACTCTTTATAAAAAGTCTTCACGAGTAGTTGGAAAGGTTGACTTATCAATTCCACAAGCAGCCCAGAGAATTTTAGATGGATGGCTACAATGAGGCTCTTTACCATTTGGATGATCGAATCCAAAATGCGAATAATGAAGGTTACAAACAAGGGTGGTTGAATGCGCTGGGTGTACTCCAACTGGAACAAGGTCACTACTTGTGGGATTATCATAATCCTGGGTTGCTCGACTTGCCAGTGCCACCCTTTAAACTTGATATGAGCTGGATCCCTGCCCGGGCAATCCCTCAGTTTTTGATTTCCAAATACCTTGGTGATTATAGTCTCCATTCCAATGATGAAATATTTCGTCCTGAGAACCTACTCGATCGACCATCTATGATGAACATCAGGATGCTTAAAGATCTTAATTTCATAAACTCCCCTTATGCTTTAGACGATCCTCCTGCTGGCGAGGAACCTGTTTCAAAAGCAGAGGGGAAGAAGCCAATAGAATAGGAATCTTGATGTGATAATTAATTTGTATTTCATTCTCAATGTATTCTGTTTTTGGATTTAATGAAAAACTTTTATTTTTGTTCGCAATCTTGATTGCCATTGCCTTGTGGTTGTAAAAAACTTTATATATGTATATCTGTTAAAAAGATAATAACATTGTGTTATTTATCGATCAACTTAGAGTTGATTAAAACTTATTGTCGACTAGTTTGAATTAGTGGTAATCATTTGACAACTAACCAAACTTAATGATGTTTTGTTTCTCGACCAACTTGGTAGTAATTTAAAAAGTTACGAGTATAAAAAATTTTGCTCGATCACTTTCTCGTACTCATAAAATGTTTTCGACCAACCAAGGTCGGTAAATTTTCCTTCTCGACCAACTACAGTTAGTGAGTTTTTATTCCCGATCAACCATAGTTAGTGGATTTTTTCTTACCGACCAACTTTGGCACTTTTTGGAATAGTTTTTCTTCCTAACCAACCTTAGTTGGAATTTTTAGGAATAGTTTTTCTTCCTAACCAACCTTAGTTGGCATTTTTAGGAATAGTTTTACCTCCTAACCAACCTCAGCTGACATTTTTAGGAATAGTTTTACTTCCTAACCAACCTTAGCTGGCATTTTTAGGAATAGTTTTACTTCCTAACCAACCTTAGTTGGCATTTTTAAGAATAGTTTTACTTCCTAACCAACCTTAGTTGGTATTTTTAGGAATAGTTTTACTTCCTAACCAACCTTAGATGGCATTTTTAGGAATAGTTTTACTTCCTAACCAACCTTAGTTGGCAATTTTAGTAATAGTTTTACTTCCTAACCAACCTTAGCTGGCATTTTTAGGAATAGTTTTACTTCCTAACCAACCTTAGTTGGCATTTTTAGGAATAATTTTGAGTAGTTTGAGTTTTGCTGAGTAGTGTGTAGCACTAGTATTCCGCAAAAAATTCCAACAAAAGGAGAGAACTGGACAGAACACTGTCACTTTATTCATACTGACGAAAATGTATTACATGAAAGCTTACATTACTGATAATACTTGCGCAAGTGTTCTGCATTCCATGCATTCTTAAACTCCTGCCCTTCTAAAGTTGCTATTCTATAGGTTCCTGGTCGAACAACTTCTGTAACTCGGTAAGGTCCATGCCAGTTTGCTTCCAATTTGTTGTGCTTTTGAATCACTTTCTTTAGCACATAGTCTCATTCTTTCAGGTCGCACTTCTTTACTCTCTTGTTGTAAAACAAAGCTGTTCGCTGTTGGTAAGCAGCATTCCTGATGGATGCTTCTTTTCTAACTTCCTCGAGCATGTCTAAATCCAATCTTCTCATTAAGTCGCTGACAGGGGAATTAAAATTCATTACTTTGTGTGTCGAGAGACCCAACTCGGCCGGTATAACGACTTCACTTTCAAATTCCAGCATATATGGAGATTCCCTTGTTGCTGCTCGGGGAGTAGTTCGGTAAGCCCATAGTACTGATTGTAGCTCATTGATCCAATTTGCTTTCGGGTCATTCAGTCTTTTCTTCAAGCCATTCAGTAGCGTTCTGTTTGTTACTTCAGTTTGTCCATTGCTTTGGGGATGGCCTGGTGCTGAGTGGATTTTCAAGATATTTGACTGATGACAATTGGCAGCGAACTCCTCGTTATCAAATTGTGTTCCATGATCGGTAATGAATGCATGGGGAAGACCATATCTACAGATGATATTTTTCCAAATAAATTGATACACCTTCTCGTACGTCATGTTGACAAGAGACTCAGCTTCTACCCACTTAGTAAAATAATCCACTGCTACGGCGAGATATTTAAATCTTCCTCTGGTCATTGGAAATGGTCCGACCAAGTCAATTCCCCACATAGCAAATGTCCAAGGGGAAGTAATGGGTGTCAACAATGCTTGAGGAGTTCTTCGGATAGTGGAGAAGCGTTGACACTTGTCACATTTCTTGTCATAGGCTATACAATCAGCCATCATCGTTGGCCAGTAGTATCCTTGCGTCATAACCCTTTGCAAAAGCGTCCGACCTGCTACATGGGCTCCACAGGACCCTTCATAGATCTCTTCAATCAAGTCTTTCACCTCGGTGGGATGCACACATCTTTGCAAACCTACTATAATTCCTCGTCTGTACAGAATACCATTATTCTATACATAACGAGCAACTTTAAACTTCAGTTTTTTGGCTGCAAGTTTGTCAGTTGGTAATTCCCCCTCCTCAATATATGCCCTGATGGAATCCATCCAAGATGGTCCTAAATTAAGGGTAATAAAATTCATCGTCAAATCTTCATCTATACTTCGACCAGCTAAAACTTCAATTGGGATTGTTCTTCATAGCTCGGTACGAGTAGCTGATGCTAATCGAGCTAAGGCGTCGGCCCTCGCATTCTCCATTCTTGGTATTCTCACCAGCTGAATAGCAGCAAATTCTGATACCAATTCCATTGCCTTTGCATGATACCTGATCATTAATTCTCCTTTGGCTGCATATAATCCCATCATTTGATTTATGATCAATTGCGAGGCACTGAAGACAATAACCAGCTCTGCCCCCATGGTTTTTGCCAAACTAAGACCTGCAATCATGTCTTCATATTCAGCCTCATTATTCGAGCTTTGAATTGGAAGCGTAGGGCATATTCCATGTCGACCTCGTCTCGACTATTAAGAACAATCCCTGCCCCACAACTTGTTGTGCAAGATGAACCATCCACATATAAATTCCATATAGGTAACTCGTCTTTAAATTTCTGATCTGACAGAGTTCCTCGGTGGAAAATTTGTTACTTCCTTTCACCCTCTCCTAATAATTCTTGTTGTTCGTCGATCATCACTTCTTGCCCTTTTACCAACCTAAGTTGGTCTGGGCTTGAGTTTGATGATTCTGTAACATCTACTTGCCCTTTTACCAACCTAAGTTGGTCTGGGCTTCGGTTTGATGATTCTGTAACATCCACAGGTTGATCGGTGAGCAGCTTTTGCTCCTCGGTGGTATCAGGATAGGTGAACTCTGCTATAAAATCTGCTTGCCCTTTAAGCGATGATCTGGGTTCATAAATTATGTCATATTCACCGAGCTCTATTGACCAATACATCAATCTTCCTGATTTTTCTGGTTTATGAAGAGCTTGCCTAAATGGCATATCAGTATATACGACTATAGTATGAGCCTGGAAGTATGGCTTCATTATTCTACTTGCCTCTATCAATGCTAGTGCCAATTTTTCCAGCTTTGGATATCTGATCTCTGCTCCTCGGAAGGCTTTGCTAGTGTAATAAATCAGTTTTTGCACTCCATTCTCCGCTCTTATTAATGCCGAGCTAACTGCATTCTCTGACACTGCCAGATACAAGTACAATTTTTCTCCCATCACTGGCCTGGACAATAGTGGAGGTGCTCCCAGATATTTCTTCCAGTCTTGAAAAGCCTTCTCACATTCATCATTCCACTCAAAAGTCTTTCGGAACGTTTTGAAGAATGGGAGACATCTATCAGTTGCTCGTGATACAAATATGTTGAGTGCTGTTACTCGTCCGGTAAGACTTTGCACTTCTTTCTTCGTCTTTGGAGATCGCAGCTCTAACAGAGCTTTGATCTTTTCAGGGTTTGCTTCAATGCCTCGTTGATTGACAATGTACCCGAGAAACATGCCTTCTCGTACTCTAAATATGCACTTCGTCGGGTTCAGCTTGATTTGATATTTATCTAGTTGATCAAAGTTCTTGCCTAAGTCAACTAGATGATCAGCAGCTTTCTTGCTCTTTGTCAGCATATCATCAACATAAACTTCCATATTGCAACTGATTTGTTCTGCAAACACCTTGTTCATCAGCCGCTGATATGTTGCACCTGCATTTTTCAAACCAAAAGGCATAACATTATAACAGTAAGTTCCCCTAGGGGTAATAAAAGAAGTACTCTCCTTGTCTTCAGGTTTCATCTTAATCTGGTTGTATCCAGAATAAGCATCCATGAAGCTCAACAGCTCGTGTCCCGAGGTAGCATCTACTAATTGATCAATTTGGGGCAAGGGAAAATGGTCCTTTGGGCATGCTTTGTTGAGGTCGGTGAAATCTACACACATCCTCCATTTGTTGTTCTTTTTCTTTACCATCACCACATTTGCTAACCAGTCTGGATATTTAACATCTTCAATAAAGAAAGCTTTCTGGGGCTTCTCGACCTCTTCCTGTATAGCTTGATTCTTCTCGGTACTGAATACTCTTCTTCTCTGCTTTACTGGCTTGATCTCTTTATTCACGTTGAGTTCGTGACATAAGAAATTTGGGTTTATTCCGGGCATATCCTCATGACTCCATGCAAAAGTTTGTTTTATGCTCCTTAGGATAGTTATCTATTTCTATTTTAGTGAGGCCTCCAACGACGAACCTATTTGAGTTATTCGTTCAGGGTGCTCGTCATCCAGAATGATATTTTTAGTAGCTTCCACCACCTGGCCTTTCACGAGTTGGGACTCATCTCTAGGATCCAATGTTTCAATTTATGCACCTTCCTCCACTTGATAGGTAGTAGTCTTTTTCCTTTATTCCTCCAGTTCCTCTTGCTCGGTAGATGAATAGTAATATTCCCAAGCTATTTTTTGATCACCCTTCACAACTCCTACTCCAAAATTTATTAGAAATTTTAGGCATTGATGTACCGTAGATGGCACTGCCTCGAACTTCTTCAATCCTACCCTTCCCATGATGATATTGTAGGCTGATTGAACATTTTTATCCGTCATGAAGAAGCATATTATTTCTGTTCGACAAGTAGGCCATGTACCAATGAATATATCCAATTTGATCGTCCCAAGTGGAAAAACTTTCTCACCAGCAAAACCGAGGAGGGGTCTATGATAAGGCTCCAGTTGAGATAGCTTTAGATTTAAACTGTCGAAGCACGAGTAGAACATGATGTCTGCTGAGCTACCACTGTCTACCAGTACTCTTAAAATCATTACTTCCTTCATCCTCATTTTGATCACCAATGGATCATCATGAGGATATAGAACACCTGCGAGGTCGTTCTTTGAGAAACCAATGACCAATTTCTCTTTGTTTACCTCGGGCGATCCTCCTCAGCCAGATTTATTCATTAAATGTATGAGCAAGCTTGAGACTCAAAGAGGTAAGCTTTTCTCTCTGCAGTAAGGTCTCCTCCTCCTGCATCTCCACCTGTAATAACATTACAATCAAATGACCCAAAGCATATTGAAAATACCTCACGTTCTGGCTGCCTTGGTCTCTTGGGAAGATCGGGGTCGTCTTCTGGATCAACTTCATGGTCTCTTTTCTTGTTCTCCTCTGCTCGATGAGGAGATCTAGACCTCTCTCTTGTTCGGTCGCTATTTCTTCTTTCATTTCTACGATCAACATACTTTGCCAATTTTCCTCGTCTAATAAGTGTTTCAATCTCATTCTGAAGAGCTATGCAATTTTTGGTCATATGGCCATGATCTTTGTGAAAATCATAATATTTTGCCTTATTCCTCCTGTCAGGGTCTGCCTTCATTTTCTCTTGCCAGTTTAATTCCTCGCTGTTCTTGATTTCTTCTAGAACATGATTGATGTCTATCTTCAAAGGAGTGTAATTATCAAATTTCTTCAATACTTCCCATGACGACCTTGTTTTTGATTGTTTGTCACCATCATTGTTCTTATGCTCTTTCTTCTTAACTTTATCACCTTCCACCTTGGTTTCTTTGGCGTCCATATTCTTCTTCGCAGCCATTGCCTCCTCGGCATTCATGATCTTGGCCGCTTTTTCCATCAGTTCTGACATGGTTCTGGGTGGATCTTTGGCCAAAGTGTAGTACAACTTGTTGGGCAGCAGCCCACTCATCAAGGCGGTAATCGTTATCTTTTCTTCATAATCAATGACTTCGAGTTTCTCGTTATTAAAACGAGTTATATAATCTCTGGTACTCTCACCAGCTTTCTGTCTAACATTTAACAAATGCGCTACTCGTTTAACTAGCTTTGCCCCAAAATAGAAATTTCCAATGAATAACTCGTCCAGTTGAACGAAAGTTGAGATCTTACCCCGAGGAAGATTATTGTACCATATTTGAGGAGATCCGGTAAGAGTTCCTGAGAATTCTCTGCATCTCATCTTATCTAAAACAACATAGATGTCGGCTGCAGCTTGGTATTGTTCTATATGAAGAACAGGGTCGGTCTTTCCATCATATTTGGGAGTCACAACAGGTGCTTTGAACTTTGACGGTGTGGGAAAATCCACAATGGCATGGACAAAGGGTGTCCCTTGAACAAAAATTCTTTGTAGGGGGTTCTTGGCCTTAGCTATTTCCCCTAGTCTGTCTTCCAGCCTTTGAATAGAGCCTTTCCACGCATCATTTCCTTCCTCAGGCCTGTTGGTTCGAGTAACTGATCACGTTGAGGTGGCTTCCTGTGATTTATCTTGACAAGCAGCTGGTTGCGACTGGGCAGATCCTTCCCTTAAGTCTAATGATCGTCGAAAGCTCCTCGACGCATCCTTAGGAGGACTTTTGTTCTTCCTAGGACCTAATCGATAAAAAGGAGATACCCTGCTTAATCTTTCTAGCGCACTAGTCCTTTCTGGAGAGAGAGTGATACGTTGTTCAGTATCTGTGGCTCGCACTGACGAAGTTCATCCAGGTTGATAAGAAAAATCTTCAGACTCCTCAGTACGATATGGATCGGTATGCCTAGTACGCGAAGAAAGTAAACGGGTATTTCTTTGAACACTTTGATGTCCTGAATGGGTCGGTACTCCGCCATGAAGGGTTTGTATGAGTTGTCGCATAGTTTCTTGCATGGCTGTCTGGCCCTGAGCTAGATTTGTCATTATTCCAGCCAGATCTGGAACGTTTGGCGGGGCAGATGGATTTGGAGGGCTTCCAGCGTTTCGATTGCTGGGTTCTAGATTATCTGTCATTTGTAATGAATTATTTTTTATGAAAAACGATATTACCAGTCGATTCCCACAGACGGCGCCAATCTGTTAACGTAAAAAATTAGATTATATCTAATTATTTAATCACAGATAAAATAAAATGAGACAAAGAAATTTTAAAGTGGTTCAGCCTTATAAGAATGGCCTACGTCCACTGTTTCTATTATTGCTGTCTGTTTGGGAATTCTTGATCACCAGTTTTGTCAAGAAATTCCCGGTCCCCTTACAATGAGGATGATACAATGTATTTATAGCCCTCAGGCTGTACATGTGAAAGGGTAATACATAGTTGTCCATTAGGCGTATACATCTGTATGATAATAATAAGCATTTAATGCGCAGTTAGTCTGTTGATTATCCTGTTATTAATGCTCCGTTCGAGGTACAGCTCGGACCGCCTAAGTAGCTCGGTACTCATAAGTTGCTCGGTGTATTAAAGTTCCTCGGAAAACTCTTGTTGGTCGGAGCGTCTGAGTTGATCGGGGAAGCAGAGTTCCTCGTTGCAGTATGGTTCCTCGGAGAGCATCTATTGCTCGGAGTATCTGATTGGGTTAAGGTGTTGCTCGGAAGTGTTTGTTATTGCCACGCAGACTGTCACGTGTCTTCACCCAATTGAGCCATGTCAGCAGACTAAATTTTGTATCAACAAGTGCATATAACATTTCCTAAATATAAAGAATTTAGGGATGCATTAGAATGGAAAAGGCCCTCTAGTTGGCAGCGTCCTCAAGCTTAAAATTTGTGGGATTACTGATCCTAATAGCAAAGATCAAGAAAGAAAATGCAAAGCTTGGAAAATTTTACAGAAACTTGAGATTTGTAGACTAGAAAAACTAGAAGAAAAGAGTGCGGCATACAATAGACTAGTTTGGATCTACGGTGACCCCACAAGCAGGGAATTATTAAGATTATACTTCACTAAATTACCAAATCCTTGGGGTGAAGAATTAACTAATAATTACCAAGAAACTGCTTTCCCAGACATAATTGGTCGTAGGATTCAATATGTGCGTGAAAAACTAGAAAAGTATTGTCTTGATTATAGATTAAAACAATGAATAAAATCAAGGAACAAAGAAGTTTGCAGTAAAGTTGAATTACCAGCCTTACGGTTTGGCTGCTCAACAAGAAAAAATCAGATCAGTAGAGGGAGAAGAAAAACTCCTTAGTAAAAAAGGTTTAAAAAACTTCGATGAAGAATTAAACCAAAATTTAGAAGATGGAAGAAAAATACTCAACTATCAAATAAACCCAGATTTATTTGAAAGAAAAAATCAAAGTATTTTCCAAAAAAACCAACAAATTTGTTAAAATGTTTTGGATGTCAACAAGTTGGACATTATGTAAATAAGTGTCACAACAAAAAAAAAAGGTGAAATAAATCAGTTGAAGATTTAAATTATTTTATCAAACAATGATAGTGACTATAGTATCTACGAGTTAGATCATTATAGTTCATTAAACGAAGAATATAGTTCTTCATATGATGATTTCGATTTATCTGAGAATGAATTCTCGAATTTGATATTCAGATGACCCTCAAGAATAGATCTAATTTTATTAAATTAGTTTGATCAATTAAAAGGATTACAATCACCAAGAATGTTTGAATTTGATTGGATTAAAAGCTTAAATCCTCAAGAAACTCTCAATCATGCGAGAGAAATGTGTCATTTCAAAGTTATAGATCATCCTATAACAACTGAACTAACAAAAAAGGCTGCTAGTAGTTCAGAAGAAGAACTTCTAAAACAAAATATAAAAGTTTTAGAACTTACAATTCAATTAACTGAATTACAATCTAAACAGAAGAAAAGTACACCAAGAGAAAAGGTGAATTATGCTTATCTTCAACAAGGTGAATTTTCTGATGAAATTTACCAAAAAGAATTTAAAAAAGATTTAATCGAACAGGTTATCAACCAAGATGATTTAAATCAAAATGAAAATATATCTTATTTATCAGAGTTTTACAACTCAGAAGATGATATCATCCGTACATTTCCAAAAGATATATCTATCATTTCAATGATGATGATACCGATTCAATTTTCAGTAATGATTCTGACCAATATTGGATAGCTTAATTAAAGAGTGTGAAACTGAAGAAAATTTTAGTGATGAAGATGACCCTTCACCTGAAATTATCAAAGATAATCTTGAAGTTGATGAAATCACAAGAAGTCAAGATACAAATGATTATCTCATCAACGATAATTTTGAAGTTGCTAAGATCACAACAAATCAAGAGAAAATAGATAACTTAATTAGTAATGATTTGATTATCAAATCAGATAATGAAGACACTGAAACCATCAAAATTGTTAAAGAAACAACGTCTCAATACATTCAAACAAGATTTTACTTTAATGGTTATCAACCATATGAAGTTTCTAGTTTGTATGATTCAGGTCGTACGCTATTGTTGGCAAAAGAATCTATATTCGCACCAGAATATTGGATTAAAGGTCCACCAAACAAGTTAGTTTATGCCGATCAATCGTCGATAATTAAAAATCATGCCTAGGGTTGCCTAGGCGATATGCCCGTCCCCTCCGCCTTTCCTAGGCCCTAGACCATTGGCCACACACACACACACACACACACACACACACACACACACACACACACACACACACACACATATATATATATATATATATATAACCACAGGAAGGTTATGCCCTACCCCTCCGCCTTTCCTTCTATACTTATCAATCTTAGATGAGTATACTTTTGGTTCAAGGAAAGCCATAATAGACAAATTATGAATTATTTTTAACTTTTTCATTCTTCTAATCGCATTGTTTTTAACACTTCATTGAATGTTCCAAATTAGGAAACTGATCTTTTCTTGTTGGTTGGTGTAGATAATTGTTACCGAGAAATATCATAATGTGTTATTTCCACAAAGTTGATATAATCAGACTACTTTATCAAAATCAATGCCCTTCTGTTTCTTTTGAAATTAATATTTGAGCACTTTGCTTAACATTCCTTTGGAGATTATAGATTGTGCTACTGAAATAAAAGAGTGTAGGTGCAGCAAATCCACTACTCCAACACATGAAAATCAATGGTCTCTCTTTGAACTTGTCATGAAATGAAAATGATAATGGTTTTGGATTTTGTCCAGCCCCCCTAATAAACCCAATTAATGTTGCGAAAATAGGGGGTGTCCGTCTAACATCATATATGGCAATTAGACACTTGTACAAGTCATCCCCATCTTTGTAGGATAAGACCAAACGCTCTACGGAAGCATCACATGCTATCTTCTCACTACCTCGGCTGCCAGTCAAGGGTTTTATCTCTGGCAGGTCAACAGGAAGTAGGTGTGCTTCCAATGATGGAGGCTTTAATGCAAAGTGAATAGAACCTAATGTTGTAGATTCAGAGAAAGCAATAGGTATTATACGCCCATCAGGATCCCATTCTTAGGGTACTTTACACCATTTCGTTACTTTTGTTTGCAGGTATTTTTGTTGTCTATTCAATATTATTCTGTGATTGACTCATATTACATGCGCTAGGATGTATTCCCAGTGCTTTGATCATTTTCTTTGATTATACCTTTGCGTGCTTGCTTTTATCAATATGGCTCAATAAAAGAAGTTTACCCTTGTTAGAAGTGGAATCAGTGGTCTAGGTAAGCCTTCCACCACTGTTGCTCGACGTTTAGCATGTCAGTGTTCTTCCACGCACTGATACTTTCCTGACAATTCAGTGGTAGAGTTATCAATTACTAAGCATTCCTTTATTTTAATAACTCGTGATGGCATACCTTTTTGCAGTTCATTTTCTTCTTGACCCATCCATACCGAGAGGACCATCGATGTATCTCACCTACAGAGGACTATAAAGGGTGTCTTATGCGCTGATTGCACTTAATATCATTTGTCATCTTTACATCTTTCACCATTCTATGTGGTAAATGATACGCTTAATCACTACTTCTACTCAAACATTATCATTAGAACAGAGGATTCACGTCCCTTAGCATCCTTGGTTCATTGTCAAGAGATTGTTCTGACTGAAGAGATGATTGCTGCCTATCTAAACTTAGAGCATGTTGATTGGTTAAAGTTTTATCTTCACCCCGAGCAAGGTATCTCTCATGATCATCTTTTACGTTCTTATCTTGTTGACAGATTGTATAACCTGATGGTATTTTCTAGTAGTATGACATGTTACCGATGTATCTCATTAGATATCTCTTTATCATCTATTATTTCTATCCTCACCATAAGACTCATCACTAATATTATAAAGTTAGTCTCTTTATACGAGCCATATTTAAGAGTTACACTATTGATCTCCTGTCTATCATATAAAATGTTCGTGAGGTTGTTTTCCTCATATAAAATGTTATATTTCTTCTTGTAGGTTCTTGCATCATATTTGATTTGGATCTGAATACTTTGATCAATAATTTGGATGTGGAGCTCCATGAAAATGAGAAATGGGACAATGTCATAGACAAAAGAACCAATCTTTTTAATGACAATGCGAAGTGTTACAAACCAAAGGTTACTTATGCTCAATTATGTGATACACAGAGATGATAAAGATTCTTTAGTTGTTAAAAACCGCTACACAACTTCACATCTCTACATGGCATGATATACTAGTCATATTCATAAGATACATATAATTTGCCTTTTTTAAGTTTTCATATCATTCCTAAGCATGCATCAGAGCGTGAGCCTAAATGATGGGATTCTAAATTCGCTTGGAAGCATTCAGGTCTTCCAGTAAGTTTCTTCTCAAAATAAATAGGCGGGGTGTTCTCACTTTGACATATCGCCTCAAATCCCGGTGAAGACGAACTAGTCATGAGATTAGCTTTGTTATTCTGTTTATAGTGTATGTCTTCCCACTGCTTGTTTTCCCATATTCACTTAAGTTAATACCACTAACAACTGAAAGAGAAATAACTTTCGCTCCATTATACAAAAGCCTCGTTGAGCAATCACCACGAAATACTCAAATGTATAGGCAGTCGAAAACATGGAGCGCTCTTGGAGGCTGTTTCGGAACAAAATGGAATAGTCATTAATGCATTACCAATCCGAAACATCATTCTTGGCAATATCCTTTTCACTCAAAGTACTCAACCTCACCAACACAAGAATCTTCTCCTCGCAAGCATTCGCCAACGCTTGCATTTTCTCCCACTTAACCAACTCTTCCCCACCAATTACCCCCATTTCACACCTTCACTTAGTTCCTATCAATCTAAAACGCCCCACCAGTTACATCAAAATTAAACTACCCATATTTCTATATTCCCCTAAACACCCTATAACTAGCCTAGTAGTATTTGTCATGGTACCGAAAATAAAAAGACAGTTAGGATGTTAGAATCATTTTGGTTGTGGTTCGACGATGGCAAGCGTAACCTTTTTAATTTTTTTGTTTTATGTGGGTCGACAAAGACAAGCGTAACCTTTTTAATTTCTTATTTCATCACTTAAGACCCCTAAGAGGAAGCATAGTTTTGGGAATGCTTAGTTACTACGATTCTTACTTCTATTTCACTAACTATGGATTGTTCATTTTGCACCAACTTTGGGATGTTTATAAAGGTTAATTTTTCTACAGGATGTCTATAAATGTTCAGTTACTACGATTCGTGCTCAGGTACCCTCCGAGAATACATAAATACAGGCTTTTAGACTTTAGTTACTTTTACAAACTATGACTTGCTACATGTATTATTAGGATATGTGTGATTAACTTTTAATTCATCGATAGTGAACTCAATAAGATGATCATTTTCAACCGGTTTGGGTTCTTCTTAACAATGGTTTTAATCCTAGAAACAAATTAAAATATGATTAGTGAAATTATAATATGCCTATCAGTTAAGCACAATTAATTAGGATATGTGTAGTTAAACATTTGTCATAACATTTAAGTCTAGAAATTCTTCAGTTTCCTATTCTCCTCATGACTATATATATGTTTCAGCCTCCTAAATTTTCTAGCTCATTGTGAGTTGCTTCCTTTTACTTCCACAAACAAGGTTTTGCAACTTAATTTTATTTTTACACATAATCATAATGATTCATATATGATCCCTAAGTTTGTATTTATGAATATGTAGTTAAAAACTATCAGAATAGAGGAGGGGGTACTTTTAAAGAGCCAAAATATATCCCCGTCTCAATATTTTTTTCATAACTAAAAGATTTTCTCTTTAATGTTACTGGTATTTCCAATTCATTACATATGCTCATGTGTTTTTTGTTTTTCATCTTTGTATGTAAAGATGGCAGGGGGAAATTTTATATAATCATAATAGTTCTCGTTTTATCATTAATTTATATTGCTGGACAAATTACTCATCCCCTTGAAGGTTTTCCTTCCATTGTTGATTTTTTTACTGTTATGTCCCTCATTTTTATATATACTTAAAGAGGATTTATTTATATATGCTAAAATTATTGTTTATTATATTGCAGTGAGAGCATTGTTAGTGAGTCGTTGTAAACTTCATGATCCCTTGAAAATCTCAATAGCTTGAAAAAGAGTGACCTATGAACTACGAATTTGGATGGGATACTTTGTGATTTGGATAGAAGTGACGGCTAACTTCATGTTAAAAGAGTTGCATGTGCTATATTTGTGTGAGTAGATTTTGTTTATCTATATTTTGCAAGTGGCTTTGTTAAATTTTATAGGGTTATTACTTCAAAATTGGTATAAAAAAGTCCACCTGTTAGTGGTGCAAGCCGCACATTCAACAAGACAACCATTGATTCCACCCGATATATATTATTATTGGATTTTTTTATTTCTTAAACAGGGTGGATAGTCTTATAAATAAAGGAAACTCTGCCCAAATTTTTAAATTTTTTTTATAATTATTTGTGTTATAGAATTTTTTTTGACATAAATTATGCATGTCTTAATACTTTAGAAAAACTGGAATTCATATGTTGTGTTTTATGCTTCATTAGAGATTTATATATGTTGTTTTAAACTTATTCAGGAACATCTACTTAGAGGGATGTGAAAGGTGTATCATTATTGGACAATACGATCGTGATCATTTTTAGCAATCAAAGGAAAAAGATCATTACTAGACTGGGAGAATATTAAGGTATTTGTTCAATAAATTAAATTTAATATTTATTTATTCACATTTGATGTGGGTAATATACTGACTCCTTTATTTTCAGGTCCATAAACAACAAGGGAAAATTATATGTGATTTTTTTGTATTAAAGTTCATGCGAGAGCTCTTGAAAAATTCATCTAAGTCTATAAAAATGAAGGTCACGTTTTTTTAAATATTTCTTTACATTCCTTTTTATTTAGATGTGAAAAAATAAATTTGATTTTATTTGTCTTGTTTAGATGAAGGAGTTGAAAGGAAAGTCGTCATATCAAACTCATGAGATCAATGAGCAATAAGATGATTTGGAGCTTTTGAAGTGTTGCCACAATTTCGCGAAAGCCATAGAATGATCGACGCATTTATGAGTGATTTTTTAATGTAAATTTTTTTGGAGACATTTTTTTTAATGATGTACATGGTGGGTATATCTAGTTATGATACATGTATTAGGTCATTATTGTTTCGTGAATAATTAATGTAGATGGTGGGTATATCTATTTATGTCCCATTATTTTTTATACGGACAAATGACTTCGTTTGGTGCATTTTAGGTGTACTTGACTTCAAATACAAAAAATTCAAGACTGTTTTTATGTTATTGTAAATTTTGATTTGTGTTTAGATTTATTTTTCAACTATGACATTAATATTGATTATTAATTTTTTTTCATTATATGTTTAATTTATGACTATTTATATTAAACCCTCATGTGATGAAGTTTTTTATATGACCATTTTAAAATTTTGAAAACTGTTTATCATGATGCTTTTTAAATCAAATATGACATCTTATAGGGTATATTATGACCTTTTTTTGTAACAAATATGACATTTTTGGAAAAAAAAAGTCATATATAACTGTTACCTAATATGACACCCAAACATATGACGCTTTTTATTAAAAAATAAAGCGTCATAAATGCATTTTATGACTCTTAAAAAAAGTCATAAAAAGACTTTTTTCTTATAGTGATCTAATCAAAATTGAGAGGTGGAGCATCAACTTCGAGAAGGATAACTCCCGCCAAAGATGAATATGCCTTTTGTCACCCTAAATGGCATTGGAAAAATGATTGTCCTAAGCTACAGAAGGACACAAAGAACCCCAGTGTAAATGTTGAGCCTAGTGACAATGATAATTATTGAATTTGATTTGTCTATTTCACCATTTAGATCTAGTTCTCATGAATGGATTTTGGATTTGAGTTGTTCTTATCTTATGTGTCCCAATAAGGAGTGGTTTTCTATAATTAAGGAGATAAAAGGTGGTGCTATTTTAATGGGCAATGATCATTCCTGTCAAATAAAAGGGATACGAAAAATCCAACTGAAATTGCATTATGGAATTTTTAGAGTGATGGAAGACGTTCAGTATGTACCAGACCAAAAAAATAAATTATTTCACTCAGTGCTTTAGCAGTTATGGGATATGAGATCACATTAAACGACAATGTACTGAAGGTCTCACATGGAGCCCTAGTTGTGTTAAAGGGAACGAAGAAGAGTAAATTGTATTTTCTCTGTGTTAATAAATTTATAGGTGTTGTATCCATCTCAGAAGTTCATAGGAGGTTGCATAATATGCTACCAGATTATGGCATGTGCACTTAGGACACGCATGAGAGAAAGTTTTGCATATATTAGCAATCTTACGTTTTATGAACATTGTGTTCCGGATAAGAAAAAAATAGTCAAATTCGGCATAATAGTACATCATGTTAAGGGGACACTTTATTATATGCAGTCGAATGTTTTGGGACCTACCAAAGTTTTATCTTTGATAGGTAAGCATAATTTTATGTCTTTGTGGATGAATTCTCCAGACGAGTTTGGTTGTACACCATGAGATAAAAGGATGAAGTCTTGAAGATTTTCTTGAACTGGAAGAAGATGATAGGGACTCAAACTGGTAGAAAAACTAAAAGACTTGGTTTAAATAATGGCAGTGAATACAAGTCAGATCCATTCTTGAAATTATGCTAGGGCGAGGGGATCGTGATGCACTTCACACTCAGAGACATATCATAAAAAAATGGTTGGTTGAAGATATGAATCATACTTTGCTATAAAAGGTGTGATGCATGTTGTCCAGTGATGGTTTGGCAAGGCATTTTGGGCTAAAGCTATTACATATGGATATCACAGAATTAATAGGTTGCATGTATCTATGAATGAGGCAAAAATGACCATGGAGGTATGGTAAAAAAAACCTGCTATAAATTATTATTCTTTATATTGTTCCCCTACATATTTTTATTTTAGGGAAAGAAAGTTGGATCATAGAGTAAAGAGATCCATATTCTTGGGAATTAGTGATGGGGTGTAGAATTTGGTGCCCCGAAATGAGAAATATCATGAACAACAGGGATGTTACATTCAATGAGTCTTCAATGTTGAAGAGTTCTCTTAGGGAGGACAAAAGTAAAGAATTTTTCACAGTAGATGGAGCTTGAGGCTCCAATTATTCAATCCGGGCTTATCATAAATACAGAAGAGGGTACGATATGTACAAAAGAGGTTGTGGCTCTTATCCATGAGTCTCCTAGGCAACAAGATTCTATTATAGTCAATAAACTATGTAGACAAAAAAGAAAACATGTATGTCTTACTACTAACATTATGGCCTTTCCATTACCATTAGTGGAGGATATCATTCCATCTACCTACAAAGAAGATAAAAGAAGGTCAAAAAGTGTATATTAGAAGAAGGCGATGGATGAGGAGATGCAATCTCTTCATACGAACCAAACTTGGCATCAGTTTGATCTTTTATTCGTATTTTGCAAGCATTATTTGCACAGTTTGATCTCGAGTTTGAACATTTGGAGTCAAAACTGCATTCTTATGGGGAGATTTGGAGGAGGAAATTTATATGACTCGTCCAGAAGGGTACAAGGTTGATGGTAAAGATAATTGGTCTTACCATCTAAGAAAATTGATATATAGGTTAAAACAAATTCAATGCGGTGGAACAAGCAATTTGATCTGTTTATGTTTGAGTGGAAGTACACAAGGAGCCATTATAATCATCGTGTTTATTTTTGAAAGCTTCAATATGGTTCCTTAATCAATTTTCTCTTATATTTTGATGGAATGTTGATTAGTTTTAATATAAATGTGGATATTGACAAACTAAAAATTTAGTTGACTCAAGAATTTGAAATGAACGAGCTAGGGGAAGCTAAGAAGAAACTTGGTATAGAGATTCACAGAGATAAAATCAAGGGAGCCGCTTTTTTATCACAAAAATAGTATTTGATTAAGGTATTACAACACTTTAATAAGGATTTTAAAATTAAATTGTAAGTGTAATATTGGCCCCGCACTTCAAGCTATGTCGCATGCAATCTCCACAGAATAGTGAGAAACGGTCACAAATGGCTCATGCTCCCTATGCTAATGCAATGGGAAGTTTAATGTATTAAATGGTGTGAATAACGCTCGATATTTCAAAATTTGTTTGTATGGTGAGTAGGTACATGCATGATCTAGGAAAAATGCATCAGAAAGCTATGAAATGGAGCCTACAATACATCCATGTTACCATAGATATTGGTTTATGTTTGAGAAGGATTCATATCCTCATCAGCATGTGTTTGGTTATGTGAATTTAGATTATGCCGATGATTTGGATAAACGTTGGTCCACCACAAGTTATGTGTTTGCACTTGTTGGAGGACCCGCATGTGGGAGGTCCACACTACAATCTACGATTATTTTATCTACTATAGAGGCAGCGTATATGGTAGTGACAGAGGTTGTTATATAGGGCATTTGGCTTAATGGTTTGATTGCATACTTTGGAATTATTAAAGATCACATGGATGTCTTTTGTGATAGTTAGAGTGCCATCCACTTAGAAAAGAACCAGGTTCATAATTCATGGACAAAGCTTATCGACATTCATTTCTCCTTTCTTCGAGAAATTTTGGATGAGTGGATTGTTCTCCTCAAGAAGATTAGAATTGTGGATAGTCCCACAAATATGTTGATGAAGGTTGTTACTGGGTTCAAGTTGGAAGACTTTTGAAACTTGATCAATATACTTCGAATTTGAACACCTCCGGGTATATATCACTTTCGAGCGCATTTAGAGGCAACTCAAATTGTTCGCTTGTTTGGACTATATGGGGTTACTTGTTTTGGATATCTCACTAAGGCGGAGATTGTTAATATTTTGATGCTCGTTTACGAAGTCGATTCTTATTGGTAAAAAAAATTAAAGTGGCCAAAGGTGGAGATTGTTGAATCTGAAAGTGGATGGAAGGCCCATATCCTTAAATCCCTCATTTTGCAAGATTATTTATCAAAAGGAATCCTCAAAACATGAGATCCTTTTACTCCAATTTTTACTCTAGATTTTGCTCCATATCTTCTCCTTTCATCAACCTCAAACATGTATATAAGGGGAGGCATTCAGGTGGTATGGACACTCCAATCGAGAGAGAAACATTAAGAGATAAGAAAAGAGTAGAGAAGAAATTACTGACACTTATTTGGAGTATACACATTTGTATAAAAAATACACATTGTATTTTTCATTTGGAGTATATATGTGAGAGCCTCTTTTGTAACTCATTTGTAATAGTGAATTAATCCGAGTGTTGGTAGACATAGCCAAATTGATAAACCACTTAATTATTTTATCTTTTGGGTGCTCGTCTTTCTACTCATTATACTTTTATTACGTGTGTGTCATATTATTTTTTGCGATCACAATCAATATCATTTGTTGACATGCTTCCGCACAACACTTGTCTCACTATTGCGCAACAATCACTTCTATTTTTTTAATTTCCTCTCCTTTACTCCAATATTCTCATATAAAGAACTACATTTATTTATTTCCCACTCAGACAATTTTAGTTCACAACCTTTTAGTGTATCTATGAAATCTTGCCTTCTATATTTATCTTAAACACCTATTATCTTATCTTTATAATCATTTTATTTTGCGCAGAAGGCTTCAAACCAAAATTTTTTATTCTTCTGTATTTTCTCCGCAATTCGTCCAGTTTCCATGTTGTTTATAAGTAATATGTGCAAATGGTCAGATCATTGTGATCTACATGCGCCTCCATTTAGGGTACCCCGAGTTCCTTTGGGTCAAGAATTCAGTGGACCATTAGATCTCTCACCCTAAATGATTTTGGCTCCTCCATTATGGGGGCCTTTACGACCTTTGGCCTATAGGAGGTCAATTCCAACTTTTTATGAACCATTTTGACCTTTTACCTATAGGGGATCGGCTTTAATATTCAATGGATCCTCATCACCTTCATCTCCTAGGAGTCTTATCTTATACCCTCCAATCTCCTATCACAATAGGAACAACTCAAGAGATTTAATCCTATGAGGAAATTGGTGATCCTATAAATGATCTCGTATCAAGAATATAAATATTTTGGTCCCTCAACCCAAAATAGATCAACCTAATAGGGTAGGCCTCATACTCTTACAGAATATTCCTCAGACACTCAGTCTCATACCTTCACTAGGTCGGCCAGAATGAGACGAAAAGCTAAGAATGCATAGAATTCACCAGAACGGGCATTTTAGTCATATCAAGCCTGCATAAGTGGGCCACATGTTTTTATTATACGTGAAGAGAATTTTCACACTTTTTATGAAGCTTTTAGAAGGACATGTCGATAATCAAGAGGATCACATCAATCAACATTCTCTATGTGACTTGTGGTGCACATTACATCACAAGCCACCTATAAATACATTGTACCTTATTACGTGATCCATAAGTCATTCTATTACAAAACACACCAAAACTCTAGTAAATATTATTAGAGAGAGAAAGTACATGAACATTAGCTTGGAGAACACTATTCAACTAGTGAAGAATGATTTGTGGGTAACACCCCGTAATTTTGAGGATTTAATATTTAATTATTTCTGGGAGTGATAAAAATATTTAAATTAGAGAAACTTAAATTCATGAGTTGGAGAATTTAATTTAGTGAGCCGAATTAATTATAATTGGCGACTTAAAGTTTAATTGTTCGAATTAATGTGTGTCACATTTTGGGGTCGAAATGTGGATATGTCAAAAAGTATTTCGGATAGCAATTCCGAGTGCGCGATTGCATCCGGATGGGTCGAGATAGTCAGAATAAAGTGCCCGAGGGTAGTAATTGGGTCTCGGGGTATTTTTGGGCATAGCCGAGCCCACACGGGGTGAGTTGGGCCATTTTAATTAGGCCCAGATGGCCAAAAATGGGATTAAGGATTTTTAACCAAATTGAGAGACTAGGGAACGACAGTCAACACACCACTAAACCTAGGGTTTGAGAGGAAATTTGGGGGAAAGCAAATCAAGAGCCAATTTGGGGATGTTGGAGCCAAATTAAGGGACTACACCAACGGATCAGACTCTACGAAAAATTCCAAGCAAGTGGTTAACTTTATGTAATGTGTAAATGGTGATATCAAATTCATATGTTAGTGATGTGTAAACTAAAATTCATTTTGGGGATAAATGGGTACAAAATGGGGTTTTGTTAATGGAATACTTGGCTGAGATTGAAAGTAAGAAATAGGTTTATTATATATCCCTAAGTAAAGATAAAATGAAATTTGAATATATTTGATGATTAACATGTAATCTTTACGAGTTCTTGAATGAAGAACATGAATCTGGAATGACTTAGGGTTTATTTGATGAACACAAGAGGTCAATCTGCCAGAATTTTTGACACAACTTTAAACGTATGCCCTTTGAGTTGTACTTCGAATTGGAGTGTTAACCATACATTCCTAGAAAGTTATTTCTCGTAGCTATCCAATGAACTTTGAATCAGGTCAAACGGAGTTCTGTAGTGGGAGTAATCCACATTTTACTACAGGGTGTTTGATCTGTCAACATAGTAATCTGCCAGAATTTTGACGTGACTTTAAACGTGTGCGATTTGAATTTTTTGCTTCGAATTAGAGTGTGAACAAAAAATTAATGGAAATATATTTCTCTTATCTATCCAATGAACTTGGAATCAGGTCAATCAGAGTTCTGTAGAGGGAGAAACCGAAATTTTACTAGAGGGTGTTTAATCTTCCAGAAAATTTGAGATTTTTCTTTTTAAGCCTCAAATGTCTAAAATTTTATCGGGGAAGTGTTTGGGACCTTGATGGAATATATTGATGGAATAATGATATGGAAGTAGGTCTATGATTTAGTGTTGGACTTTAATTTTGTGAGAGAGTTAAAGTAGAGATTCATAGGCTTGATTGTGACGTACTCTAATTCAAGATGATAAGAATATAATTACGAAAAAGCATGAGTGAGCTTAAATTCGTTAGGTCAGTGGGTTAACAAGGGTAACTACTGAACTGATATAACAAGGGGTAACTAGGACCCTTAGAGTTGTGTGAATACTTGAATTAATACGAAAGTGAAATAAATTCGTAAAGCAAACAAGTACGATGAATATTAGAGAAAAATATATTACGTACAAGTATGAATAATTGGGTTGTGTAAATACCTATTATTTTGTAGTATTACTTGGGTTGTGAATGCCTATTGTGTGTTTCCTTGTGACTGGAACATAGACTCGGGAAATATTAAGTTATGGGACAAGTGAACGAGTCCGGGGATAATGGTTGAGTGACACCAAGTTATTAAATTAATGGATGTGTTAATTAATGAAGGTAGAGTCAGAAGGTAGACTCGGAAAAGTATTAAATTAATTATTGAGAGAGTAATTAATTTAGAGTCGGAACATAGACCTGGGAAATATTAAGTTATGGTCCAAGTGAGCGAGTCCAGGTACGATGGTTGGGCGATGTCAAGTAATAAAATTAATTGAGGTTTTAATTAATTTAATTAGAGTCGGATTGTAGACTCGGGTAGGTATTAAATTAATAGGTGTGATAATTAATTTAATTAAAGTCGGATTGTAGACTCGGTGTAGGTATTAAATTAATAGGTGTGATAATTAATTTAATTAGAGTCGGATTATAGACTCGGGTAGGTATTAAATTAATAGGTGTGATAATTAATTTAATTAGAGTCGAATTGTAGACTCGGGTAGGTATTAAATTAATAGGAGTGATAATTAATTTAATTAGAGTCGGATTGTAGACTCGGGTAGGTATTAAATTAATAAGTGTGTTAATTAATTTAATTAGATTCGGACGATAGACTCGGGTAGGTATTAAATTAATAGGTGTTTTAATTAATTTAATTAGAGTTGGACGATAGACTCGGGGAGGTATTAAATTAATAGGTGTGTTAATTAATTTAATTAGAGTCGGACGATAGACTCGGGGAAGTATTAAATTAATGGGTGTGTTAATTAATTTAATTAGAGTCGGACCATAGGCTTGGGGAAAGTATTATATTATTTCAGGTGTAAATTAATTATATTACAGTCGGACCATAAACTCGGAAAGATGATAAATTATTAAGTGAGAAAATTAATTATGTTGAGTCGGGCCACAGACTCAGGAAATTACAGGCTAGTGTACGGGATTTTGAGTACACGATAAAGCCGGGGTTTATATTATATATATACGGTGTAGTGATAGTATATATATATATATATATATATATATATATATATATATTGTGTGTGTGATATTAAATATCAGTGACTAGATACTTATTCAATTTATATACTCTAGTGCTATCAAGGGAGGTTGCGCGATGTGGGTGAATCCCCTAGCTTGAGGAGTAGGGCGAGTATATCCACATGTCATAGCGTCCGGTATATGGGTGAGGGATTTATATCACTTTCAGGGAAGGAATATGACCGCCTCCACTACGTTTATAGTTTGGGCCAAGTTGGTGAGCGATTCCAACTTGGGGAACTAGGTTTTGTGAGCACACCTAGTGAGATAGCACTTTATAGGGAATCATCCCGCGAGGCTATACTCGGAGGGATGGATATACGTATGTTATATGTGTGGATGTTTTTGTAATGGTACGTATATAATGGTATTCAATATTATATGCGGGTAATAATACAGTATGTGATGTATTTACTTTATATAACTTGTGACACAGTTATATGCTACTATTTAAGAATGAATTAATTAAGTTAATTGTGAGATAACTTATAATTCAAAAATCATTATACTCGGGTTAGAGTAGTATGGCAAGGGGAGGTTATACCAGGACTAGTTGGACGGGGTAGTACAACTAGGTGGGGGTTAAGGTAACCGTTAAGTGTGCATAATAGTGGAGGGGTGAGAATATATCCACAAGGGAGTGCGATACTAACTTAAATATGAAGCGCATCGATGCATTTTAAATAACTGTAGTTAATTCACTTGCTAAATATTTTCAAAATGTTTTGGGTTCTAACCCTTGCTATAAAACTATTTTCAAAACCTTTTAGGTGTCCATCCACAAGGACGCCAGGATTGATATTCTATTCCAGGGATACGGAGCTGTGGCATATGTGGATGCTAGCGGGAGTTTGGATTAGACGCAACGTTCATTTATTCCTAGAGTAGGAATTATGCATCAGTTTCAATTTTATTCAGGGCTTGTCGCCCAGTCTTCTTAGTACAGTTTTCAAATTTGTTTTATTCCGGTGTAGAATATTTGTATTGGATTATTTCACTTTGGTGGCCGAGAGTTAATTCGTCAAGTTGTGTAATTAATTATTCAGTTGAGATTTATTCAGTTATGTGAATGGTGTATATTTATTTCCGCATGAACTGTTTTGTTTAAGTAAAAAGTTAAAATTTGGCACCAACTTTTGGAATACTAGGTGGTTAGTATGTTATAAAAAGTTTTCGACAATGATTCTAAGAATGAAGCAACAGGGATTCTTGTTTTAATTTGGTATAGGACTGATCGCCCGGTATTTTATTAGGCGGGGCGTCACATTGTGTTCACATTAAGTGTAAGCCAATTGGCTAAACCGCTTTACATATGTGTGTTAATATTCTTTTTATCTGTTTTACTTCACTTTTACTATTCACTATCATAAGCAGATTATTTTTAACTTCATTACTCACTGAGTTCATTCTTATTATCTGGATGTTACATTTTAGTGTAACATCAACGTTTATCATGGCACAACAACATCCATCTAACCTTTAACATAATCTTTAAAAACACTTTTCCTAACAACGTCTCGTATAAATCCTGAATGTTCCCTTAGCAATAATTTAGCTCAACACACATTACGAATTGGTGTGCAACTTACTACCAAATAAACAAACTTAAAATACAAATTAATATAAATAAGGATGAAATTACGTAACAATACTATATAAATAATCACGATGTCATAAAATACCATTACTTTAGGGATTACAAAGGATTGAGGCATGTTGAGAATTTCTTGAATCTTTACTGGTACCCTACCCTCATTAAATGCTTCACAGTGTATTACATGCATAAAAGATATTATTTTTGAGCACATCGTCCATTGAGGAGTGTAATTAATTTATTGTGGTGGGGGTTATATTCTTTCTAAAGTTTACATGTGTATATATTTGTCCGGAAGCAAGATACAATAATTTAAGGATCGATTTGGCTAGGCATAAATTAAAAAAAGAGTTAGGTGTAACTAAGATTCTCTACAATAAGAACTTACACATTATTAACTTGGTAGCATGAATTGGCTATCCATGAATAGTTCACCTTTGAAAGAATCAGTATTGGTACAACTTTAGTGACATGATCAAACCATGTGATTAAGTAAGAATGGAATATGAACATATTCATTTTTTAAAAATGCCAAAAAATAAAATTATTTTTTTGGGGGTTTTAAACATTTCAAGGTACCATTAAAAAATAAGCCCTTACGAGAGAAGGCCTATATATATAGTACTATGTATTTTCTATATACAACTCAACAAATTTTTTAATAGAGATAATTTTTTAATGTTCTGCTTCCCTGATGCCTACCCCGTAACTAGGCAACGCCTTTTAAAACATTACATGTATATTAGTAAATCGCAGACTTGTATAGTGATAGAGAATCATACCAACACTCAGACTCTACCTACAATTTGACTAGTGTTTATAGTTATGTCCTATCAACAAACATATATTAACGATATAAAGTTAACCCACTAAGTCTTTGTGTAGCGACTCAACGAACATAGCTAAGGGTCCATTTGATAGGTCATATATACCGTTTCAAATGTGACAAATGGTGGTAAATTAAGGTTTTGCCCAGCATTTTCTGTGTTTGATAGCCCTTACTTTCCATGGTAAATTTTTCATGGATACCATGCCAACATATATGATTTTCCATACTTTTGACAAATTTGTGGGCAAACTTTTCTTACTTTTACAGGATGGAAAAACTTTTCCACAAATTTTCCATCCCTATGAAAATTATTTTTTTAACTTGTTTTTCTTGGATAAAACTTTTTTATTTTGTTAAAAACTATATTTTAATTTTTTATATTTTTCGTTATAACTATTTTTTTAGGGTTAAAAATTATTTTTAAAAAAAAAGTGTTTTCACTAAAAACTATTTTTTGGTTAACACTGTTTTTCTATAATAAAAAAATCAATTTGTTCATTAAAAAAATGTTGTTACTGTCTAAAATTGGTGATATAATTTTGGATCCTAGCTGGTAAATACCAATAATAAACTATAACTATGGGTGCAAAACCATAATTAACTAATATTTGGCAGCCCAAACAGGACCAACTTGCTGTCCAAGTTAGATTTAGCATCAGGTGGATAATTATGGAGACATATCACGTGGATAATTATAAAGACTAATTCTTGTTACCTACATTCTCAAAGGATATAAACAAGGATCAACCAACGAGATAATAACTAGTTGGAAGAGTTCGTGGACAACACAACCACTCTTATCACTATAAATAAAACCCTCACCCTAGGACAATGGGGCATGTAATTTTGAACCTCTAAAAGAATTAATAAAAATGAGAAACCCTCTCTGGATGTAGGCAGTTGCCGAACCATGTAAATCATGTGTGTTGTGACCTTAAATTGTCCTTTAAATTCCTTTACTTTTAGAATTATTAACTATGATTCGTTGCACTCATAATCGACGTCATTTGTGGGAAACGATTCTCTTTTCTAAAAGAAACTTGAAATCAAATAATGAAAATAATGTCTCACTCACACAGTGAACCCATTATTGGTGACTTACAAGCTGATATGTCCTTACTAAGAGTCAAATCTAATGTTCATCGAGACAGAAATTCATGATTTCACCCACAGGAGCAACTTTCTGAGAAGAAAAATGAATATACCAGATCAACATAAATCTCATAGCTGGTCGACGCTTATGAAGAATGACTCAATCATCAAAGGAAGGTAACACGCCTCCAAATGGAAGAGAACGTATATTTCCAGCGACGTCTGGAGAAAATGGAAAGATAACTCCATGAGGAAAACCATAAGCGCTGTGGTCGGACGCCTAATCCTCAGACGAGCAAAATTCGCAGCCAGGGAAGGAATACTAGCGCGAGCGAGATCGTTCAGAGCATGATAGTCATCTAATAAACAAAATCTAAATGAATAATTCCATAATCAAGACATATGAAGTCTGGTCCAAAGAGAAATGGATCAACATCCAGCTCATCGTAGAGCTAGATCAACAAAAGAGCTGGCAAGGAGGGCACTCATCACTCAAATGCAATCCCTTCAAGGGAAATTGAGGGAGAGGATCCTCCAAATAAGTTCATAGCCCCAAGGGTAAATATATATGGTGGAAAGACCGACCCTATGAATCATTTGAGGTAGTATATGCAAGCGATGACTCTGTTGAACCACAACAATGCTCTCATATGTCGTATATTTACATCCATCATAGGAGGTGTTGCCCAGAAGTGGTTTGTAAGGTTGCCCCAAAGGTTTGTTAAAAGCTTTAAGTCCCTCGCAGATGTTTTCATAGGTCGCTTTAAAGATAGAAACTCGTATCTGAAAAGGATGGATTATCTCCTCACCATGAGGAAAAAAACACAGGAGACATTATGAGAATATGCCAAATGCTTTTGGGAAGCCTTTAACGAGGTTGAAGATTTCTTGGAGAAGGTTGCTGTAGGATCATTCAAGATTGGCTTGCCCCTAAATCCATATTGCATAAGTCCCTCACTAAGAAGGGGGAAGATACCATCGATGATCTCATGTCACGAAATGGGAAGTATCCCAAAGTGGAAGATGTGGTTACCCTCAACTAAGGAGAGACTGGTCATGCAAAGGTGACCAAGGGAAATATAAGGAAAATACCCCCAAAATGGGAGCAAAAAGAATAACCGAGGATCTAGAAAAAGGAACAAAATAGACTCATCCAAGGCGTTCCAAGAAGTTAATATCATTTTTTAAGAACCAATTTATAAGATCTTAAGCATAATCAAGGACCATCAATTAGTCAAGTGTTCGAAGATGGGCGACGATCTGAGTAAGAGGAATAATTCACTCAGATGTACCTACCATAAGGAGAACATACACAAGACAGAGAATCGTAAGTCCCTCAAGTCCCATATAGAAGAGTTAGCCCAGAAAGGGCATTTGAATGAGTGCATAGAAAAGAAAGTTGATCGAGTTTCCCTTAATGTTGATCGAAAACTAGGCAACATTTTGGATGACTAGGTGGGGCATGAGTTTGACATTATTCACAAGGCATCAGATCCTAAGAAGATCCAGGACAACGCAGTTCAATTGAAACTAAAGAAGGTCATTATAGTGATTAAGGCCTTCCAAATTGACCCAGCCAAAAGCATGGCTAGAAATTACAGGAGACTAGAAGATATATACTACAACAAGCATATAGTCTTCAAAGAAGACGATTTAATTGATGTAAGTACCCCACACCACAATGCACTATTAATCACTCTCAGGTTTGCAAACTGGAATGTGGATAAGCTACTAGTGTATCAAGTTAGCTCTTATAAAGTAATGTACCTGGAGCTTTTTCACAAGCTCAAACTAAAAATAACAGACCTAAAGGAAGCGATAGTCCCTCTCGTCATCTTCACAAGAAAGATAATGTCATTGGGGAAAGTAGTTCTTCAAATTAGGGTAGGAAATATTTCTAAACTCATTGAGTTTCTAAAGGTAGGCATTCACTCTCCATACCATGACATCCATAGAAGAGGATTGTTGCGCACCATAAGGGCAGTTCCCTTAACATATCATCAAAACCTCAAGTGCATTACATAGTGAGGAATAATGGAGATCGAGAGCGTTCAGTTCATCGCTCGGAAGTGTTTCATCGTTGCCATCAGGACTAAGAAATAAAGGAAAAAAGAGAAGGAATTCATCCTCAAAACATCTCATGACAGATCCATGCCATCTAAATAGCAACTAAAGTATGTCATGCCAAACTAGAAGAGACAATAGTTAACCCCGTAGATAGAGTCATGGAAATATTATAGGAAATAACTTTGGACGAGAGATGACTATAAAGGAAATTTCTAATTGACACCACATAGTCTGAATAGAAAAGTAAGGAATTAACTAGTTTTCTAAATTAAAACCTAGATGGGTTCACATGGGAACCGTATAGCATGCCTGGGATCGATCCTAAAGTCACTCGCTATCAATTTCACATTGACCCCACATTTTCGTCGATCACACAAAAGGCTTTTTGCACATCCCCAGAAAAGGCCAAGGCATTAGAAAATGAGGTAGGAAAACTTTTGGAGGCAAGGTCCATCAGAGAAGTTAAATTCCAAAAATGTCTCTCAAACTCGGTGGTGGTATGAAAGAGAAATGATAGATGAAGAGTATGCGTGGATTTTATCGACCTCAATAAGTCTTATCCTAAAGATAGATTCCCTCTGTTCAAGATAAACCACTTGTTCAATGCCACGGTAGACCAAGAGTGGATGATCTTTATTTATTCTTAATTAGGGTACCACAAGATTCTAGTATTCAGCCCCGACTAACATAAAACTTCATTTATCACTCCCTTAGGCTTGTAAAGTTGTAGGGTCATGCCTTTCGGCCTCAAAAATGCTGGAGCCACGTACCAAATATTGGTTACCAAAATGTTCAAGAGATAATTTGGAGAAACAATGGAGGTGTACATTAATGATATTCTCATTAAAATGAAATGTAAATTTGATCACTTGAATGAAAAAGATAATACATTTAAAATCTTCAGACATTACCAAATAAAGGTCAACGTGAGCAAATGCTCCTTTGGGGTCATGTTAGAAAGTTCCTAGGCTACTTGGTCAGCAAAAGAAGGATTAAGGCAAACACGGACCAAATAGTCACGATAAAAAATGTTCATCATCCAAAGATGTTAAGTGAAATTTAAAAGCTAATCGGGATATTGGTAGCCCTGAATCATTTCGTCTCTAAGTCCTTCTAATGTTGTTGACCATTCTTTCAACTTCAGAAGAAAGAAAAAGTCCTCACCTAGAATAACAAATGAATAAAGGCCCTTGAGGAAATCAAATCATATCTGAGCAAACCCCCTTTGTTGATCATCCCATACCCGAGACATCCTCTTTATCTCTACCTAGCAGTTTCAAGCCATGTGATTAGTTCAACCTTAGTTTGATAAAAAGAAGGATGGTAGTCCCCCATTAGTTATGTTAGAAAAACTCTCCTAAATGTCGAACAGTGCTACCTCCAACTGGAGAAACTGGCCTACTCTTTGGTCATCGTGTGTCATAAACAAAAACACCACCTTGAAGATCATTTAATTATAATAATCACATATTTATCCCTCGAAGAAGTTCTTCGTAAGGCCGGCTAATTTGGACATATGTCCAAATGGT
Source organism: Sambucus nigra (assembly GCA_949130495.1). Taxonomy (NCBI): domain Eukaryota; kingdom Viridiplantae; phylum Streptophyta; class Magnoliopsida; order Dipsacales; family Adoxaceae; genus Sambucus; species Sambucus nigra. Next base: position 246,894,184 of record OX422218.1, read on the forward strand.
CAATCGAACTTGGGAGGTTTGATATACACTATCGACCGCGATTAAGAGAGAGGTGTTGGCTTATTTTATCACAGAATGTTTTGGGGAAGATATACTTAGAGACCAGCAGATTGCTGGCCAATTAAAATGCCATAAAATTTATCGATCCAAAAAATGGACACTATTTACGGATGGAACATCTAACTCTAAGGAAGATGGAGTATGAATTGTTCTCGTCACTTCGGAGAATGCCATGATTGATCAACGAATAAGGTTGGGTTTTATAGCATCCAAAAAAAAGTTGAGCATGAAGCCCTCCTAGCTGAACTACATAAGGCTTTGTTATTGGGAGAAAGTTATCTTGATGTATATTGCGATTGAAAGTTGGTATCCAACCAAGTAACTAGTGACTTAAACACCAAGGATAAACGGATAACACTATACCTACAGGTGTCTTAATTTAAGGAATAACACATTCAATAGTTCCCCCGGTAGCATAATAGTCATGTCGATGACTTAGCTGGGCTCCAATCTAAAGAGAACAATTGAAGTGTAATTCCTTTCCAAGCCCAACATTACAAAGCTAGTGGTCGCTGAGCGCGTTCTCTCCCTACAAAACAATTCTAGATAGATAGACCCAATAATTGTTTATATGCCGAATGATATCTTGCCAGTCGCTAAAAAATAAGTCCATCAAGTTAGGGTTAAAGCTATACAATTTTATCTGAGGCTCGAAGGAAAACTTTACAAAAGGTCTTTCGCAGGCATTAAATCCAATGTGTCAATCCAAATGATTGTCACCAAGTTATTTACGAACTACACGATGAGATATGTGGAGGCCATGTAGGAGGAAGGTATCTTACCTTCCTAGCAATCAAAGAAGGGTATCGGTGGCCATATATGCAAAAAGACACAACCTCTTATGTCGAGAAGTGTGAAAAGTGCCAAAAGTTCTCCCCTGTGCCTTATCAACCAGATAGTGACTTGAAGTCACTAACTAGTCCATCGTCATTCTCCCATTGGGCGTTGGATATTATAGGACCACTCCCAACAACATCAGGAAATCACAAGTACACTGGAAAACATCATAGACAGTCATATGATCAGGTTTATCTGGAGGAGCATCATAACACGTTTTGTGGTACCCGTAACAATCATCATGGACAACATAATATTTTTTAGAGTGTAACCTTCTAAGGTTTCTGCGATAAACATGGCATCAAACACCATTTTTGTTATGTGGCATATACCCAAAGTAATGTCAAAGCAGAAGCTTTTAACAAAACAATGCTCGATGATGTGAAAAAGAGATTAGAAAAGGCAAAGGGAGCTTAGGTGGATGAGCTTCCCCACGCTCTGTAGTCATATAGTACTACACCTAGAAGTCCTACGGGAGCAATGCCCTTTACTCTAAAATATGGGATGGAGGTTTTTATTCCTCTGGAACTTGGTCTACCAACCATGATGCCCTACTTTATCGAGCAATTTTTGAACGATGAAGCTATGAAGGTTGAACTTAACCTAGTAAAAGAACGAATGGAATATGCCATGATAAGAAGGGCGCCAATCAGAGGAAATTCCATGTCGATAATTATGTCCTCAGAAAAGTTCTCGACGGTGCCAAAAATCCTTTATATGGAAAGTTAGGATGCAACTAGAAGGAACCATTCAAGGTCATCACATACAATCTTTAAGGAGCCTACTGTTTGGAAATAATGGAGGGAATGGAAATAACTAGGGCTTGGAATATAGCCAATCTGAAGAATTTTTACTTTTTAATTCACTCTTGTTTAATTATTTCTAGCTTAATTAGTTTTTGCAAGTTTTTATTTCACAACATATGATGCTTGTGGTTTGGTCTAGCATTTTTAATCAAAGATCTAATAGTTAAGTTAGTTTCTTAACATTATTATAAAATGACAAGCTTAAATTTTAATTAATGATCATAGTATTGATCAGCATCACCTTAGACTAATTAAAATTAACATTTATTTAATTAAAATAAGACCTAAGGTCTCAAGGACTTCATTATGAAAAATACGAAAACCTTATGAATTGGCTAGACAAACAAAAGACTTACGGGGAATCCTTAAGAACTGAATGAACTCTACCTTGTTGGGATAAAAATCTTGAATGAGTGGATGACCCTAAACTAGGTGAATTTATTCCATATTCTGTCCAAGCCTAAGGTAGTGTGATGACACAACTTAAAAGGTAAGACAAGATAATACAATGCATGCTCGATATAGTGGGATGAAAAAAATACAAAATAACAATATAAACAACTGGTTACAAAATTTTATAAGTTTTTAAAAGTTTGTTTACAATAATAAAGGGAGAAAATAGACGATAATTATCACCGGCTAGCAAGAGAGGCAATAATGGCTCTTCTTCGACTTTCATACGGATATGGTCAGAATTCATTATCACTTTCCTAAGAAGTTAGCTAGATCTTGGCTAACTGAAGAAGGATGACATACAATGGAACCTAACTTTCTTCACCACTAAAGGGTGCATGTTATAAATCGGACAATCAACTGGTACATATACAAAAGATGAGAGTCCTTGGGAACTTATAATACCCCAAGGCATTTAGCCAACCATTCTGGTAAGCTAGTTGTTTTGCCTCGTCTAGCTTGATGGGGGCATCCATACACCCTTCTTCATATCCAACAGACCACGCTACCTGAGGACCCATCCTGAATAGATGATGCAGCTTAAGGATGTCGTGACTAAGGCCCATCATAATAACATGATCCCTTCAATAATCATCTTCTGCCTCAATAAGTGTTTACTTAAGGGAATTGTTGTCGGCATGAAGAAGCGACCCAAAATCCCTAATGTCCTTAGTTTTCACAAGATGCTTCTTCAAGGAGTTCACCTCTTCCTCAATGAGAGTGCCCATATCTCCAAAGTCCTTAACGCCATCTTTCAACTTAGCCACTGAAGGAATAAGGAAAATAACATCAGGTGTCCGATCGTGCAATAGCCCACGTGAGAAGTATAAGGAATGAGATCAGCCAAGATATTTATCAATAACAGAGGATCAGTAATGTTTTATCATTTTAGATATTACGTGATATTATTCGTATTTATCTTAAACCCTAGAAGATATATACTTTAGTAAAACTACTCCTATAAATAGAGGGCATTAAATTCATTAAGAACGGATGATAATTGCACATAACAACTAAACTCTTAGCTAGTAACACTAGCACTCCATTCGTTACCTCCTACCTTTTTTAATAAACATCTCATCCCCCCTACACCACATGGACATAAGTCAAATACCCGACCAAACCATGTATATGATGTGTTATTATTATTTATATGCATTTAATTTTTGGGACTGTGCTTTTAATTTTCTACCCTTGATTGTGGGGTAATTTTCCCCTACAATTTGGCACCTTCTATGGGAAATCGAAGATATCACCGTTACGAGAGTCCTAGGATGTAAAAATGAGAGCAAAAAAATCTCACCACACTCCCTCAAGAAATCATGTTCAATCTAAAGTATGAATCGTCGGGAGGGAGCAAACTACTATACGATTTCCTTATGCTCAGTACCTCTCCAGATCCAGGTGAAGATGACCTAGAAGATCTAGTCCTAGTAATAAATATCGAATGCCGCCAAACGAGAGAGGAGAAGGAAGGGATATCTCATGTATCGCTAGCATCTATGAAGAAATATTGAATAACTATAACCAGGAAATCGTGCGATTGCGGAGGTAGTTGTCTCGTCAATCAGAAGGAGACACCTCAGATTCATGAATTCAGCCCAATAGAAAAGGACCCCATTCACCAAAGAATGACACCAACAGAATATCATGATTGAGAAGACCAAGAGCACCACATCACCAGCATCATAGTCGCTCCCCAAAAAGGAACTCTATCAATTATAGGTAGCACCGAACTTATCTCATGGAGTCAACCCATAATAACAGGTTGACTCTTAAAAGAAAGATACATAAAAATAAGAATGACGAATTAAAAGGGCTCATCTGGAGGGAGTTAGATAGTAGGGTGAACCCAAACCTGGATAGAACCCCCAAAGATCTGGCTAGGAAAGTAATGGGGTATGTTTTGGCTTCCCCAATCATTAAGAAAATAGAATCATTTGAGCCTTCAAAGAAATTACCCATGCCCAAGGTTATGATATATAAAGGCAAGATAAACCCAGTTCACCACATCTGGCACTATCGACAGACTATGTTGCTCTAGAGCCATCACGGTGCTTCGATGTGCAAGGTGTTTCCATCGATGTTAGGAAAAATTGGCTTGAAGTGTTTTAAGAAAATACCCTCGAGGTTAATTTCTTCTTTTCGAGAATTATTTGAGAAGTTTGCGGCTAGGTTCATCACAAGCAACAAGTCTTTAAACGAGGTTAACTCATTGATCTACCTTAAGAATAAAAAGGGGAAGCCTTCGGGATGTATTCTAGAGGTACTGGGAGCTATATAACAAAATTGATGACTATAAAGAATAGCTGGTAGTCTCATCGTTTAATTCGGTCTAGACCAATCAGACTCCCTTTACCATTCACTGATGAAGAAACCACCTTCTTTGATGGATGATCTCATATCCCGCATCGAGAAATATTCAAGTGGAGGAAGAAGTTACTAGCACCACTGTACCCATTGAATAGGAAAGGAATGAGCCTAAGAAAGCTCCCAAAAGCGAAACCAATCATAGGTGACTAAAAAGGGATCCAAAAATGATGATTCTAGAAGCCGCTCCAAAATGTAAGAAAGTGAGAATTACTTCAAAGAAGTTAACACCACCTTCAAGAAGCCTATTTATAGTCTTATTCATCAGATCAAAGATCATCCATTCTTTAAGAGGACCTAAAAGATGCCCTATGATCCAAGTTCCAGGGATACGAGTCTTAAGTGAAACTACAAGCAAGACCAAGTACATCTTACTGAAAACTCAAAGTTATTCAAAAATCACTTAGAGGAGCTCGTTCCAGCAGACATATTACTGAAACATAAATATGTTCAAAAGGTACTTAGAGGACCTCGTTCAAGATAGACATATTAAAGAATACATAAGCACGATGAAGACAAAGGTTATGAGAAAGATCAACATGGATCAAGCAGGAGAGGAAGAACTACCTCCGAAGGGATTGGTTGATGTCATACAAGGCTACATCGATCCCTCTCAATACACTAGCAAGAATCTCAAGGAAAGGGTGAGTATAGTGTCCAGCATTTAGTAAGTGTTTCGAGATGACATAACCAAATCGATCCTCTTGAAAAGGTAAAAGAATGACCTGGATATTGACTGCACAATCATTTTTACCGACAAGGACCTGGTCAATGTGAATTCTCCTCATAAGGACGCACTAGTCTTCACCCTAAAAATTACAAATTTTAATGTGAGAAGGATATTGATCAACTAGGGAATCTCTTCAAAAATAATCTACATAATAATACTCTACAAACTTATATACAACGCCAAAGACCTAGGAACTAACGTAGGATCACTAATCGACTTCAACAATAACGTAGAGTCAAAATGGGGAAAGTTCAAGTTGCCAGTCAAGATTGCCAACACTAACAAGGATGTTAAATTCCATGTCATCTAGTCTGGACTCCATACAATGCTATCCTAGGAAGAGGGTGGATCCACCACTCGAATAATGTTCCTTCCTCACTCCATTAAAAGCCCAAGTTCCTCACCGATCAAGGAGTTGTAGACATCAGAGGAGGCCAAGACGTTGGGAGGATCTACTTCATTTCCTGTATTAAAGAAAAGCAGGCCCAGGCCAAGTCCATTCGAAATGGAGATACCTCTGACGATGATCAACTTAAGTAGCAATGAAAGGGATTTTAGTTAGGCATTAAAGAAACAAGAATGGCCCTAGTCGAACAATAATTAGAGGGGCTAATCATTGTCCCTCTTGACGAATATCAACTAGAAAAAAGGGTTTCTTATTGGCTCAGTGATCCCTAAAGAAGAAAATGACCATCTTGTATGCTTTCTTTTTTGAAAATTCAAATGTCTTTGCTTGGTAACCATATGATCTCCCAAGCATAGACCCTGAAATTTCTTATCATCCTTTGCATGTGGAACTAGGCATTAAAACTATCAAATAAAAACCTAGAAATTCCATGCCAAAAAAGTTTAATGGTGTAAAAGCACGGGTGGACAACTTTCTCTGGGATGGATCTACTAGGGAGGTCCGATTCCTAGACTGGAATTCTAACATTATCGTTATAAAAAATAAGAGAGGTAAATGGAGGGTCTGCGTGGACTTCATCGACCTAAATAAGCATTATCCCAATGATAGCTTCACACTATCAAGAATTGATTAGCCTGTAGATTCAAAGATAAGAAACTAATGGATGAGCTTTAGGGACGCTTATTCTGGATACCACTAGATACCTACATTCAAACCTGACTAAAAGAAAACCACGTTCATAATGACTTTGGGGTTATATTATGATAAGGTGATGCCCATTGGTTTAAAGAATGCAGGAGTAACATATCAAAGGCTGGTGATCAAAATGTTCAAAAAACTAATCGGTTCCACCATAAAGGTCAATATAGATGATATGCTTGTCAAGAGTAAGCTTACGAACAACCACCTAAGGGATCTCACAAAGCCGTTTGATATCATTATAGAATATAGGATGCAGCTCAACGCATCCAAATGCGTGCTTGATGTCAGTTCAGGCAAATTTCAGGGTTATCTGGTCACTCAGAGATGTCTTAAAAAAATCTCAATCAAATTAAAGCTCTGCAAGACTATAAGAGATAGACTCTCATCAGGGATATTTAAGTCATCATTGGGATGTTGGTGGCCTTTAATCAAATTATTTCCAAGTCATCTAACAAGTGCTGACCATTTTTCCAAGGTTTGAAGAAGGCAAACCAAACCATCTGGATTGATGAATGCGAGAAGGCTTTAGAGGTAATTCAGTAGTACTTGGGGACCCCTATTTGTTGTCAACCCCCAAGGAAGGGGAAACTTGTTCATATACTTGACTGTATCTAATCATGACACCAGTGCCTCACTAGTCTTCTTACATGATGATGAGTAAAAAATAGTGTATTATGTAAGCCACAGCCTCCTAGAATGAAAAACCAAGTACAAGACCATAGAGAAGATGGTTTGGGCTCTAGTCACCATCGTAAGAAAGTTGAGGTATTACTTCGAGGCCCGCACCATAGTCATCCTAACGACCTATCCCCTAAAGGATGCTCTAAAAAATGTTGATCTCTCAAAGAGGATGACTAAGTGGTTTCTCTAGATAGCTTGGTTCGACCTCAAATATGAACCCCGAACTTCTATCAAATGCCAGGTGTTGGCGGATTTCATAGTAGTTTTCAACTTCGTCATTGGAGTAGAATCCACAGTCTATGTTAGAATCACTGGCCATCAGTGGAGCCGAATAATGGAAGATCTTCGTCGACAGATCATCAGATAAGAAAGGAATAGGTGTTGGAATAGTGTATGTAACCCCATACAGAGCACTCATTAAGCAATCCATCAGGTTAGGTTTCAAGGATTCAAATAATGAGGCCGAATATGAAGTAATGATACATGGTTTATAAGGAGAAATCAATTTTAGTGCTCACCATATCGGGATATTTTATGAATCCAGGTTGGTCTCTAATCAACATAATGGAAAATATAAAGCCATGGATTCTAGAATGGTCGCTTACAGGAACAGGGCCAAGGACCTACTTCAACACTTCAAGTCAGCCTTCGTCGAATAGCTTCCAAGAAAGGACAACATCCATACGAACACCTGATACCTTAACATATTCCATTGACACCGATCTCAGAAGAATAATTAAGGTAGAGTTTGTTAATCGACTAAGAATTGAAGGCAGCACCAATAGTCTAAGCATCCTCCAGGTATAGATAGCCTCGTCTTGGATGGATCCTATCATTTCCTATCTGAAGAACGAAGAGTTTCCCCCTAATGACAAAGAGTCACACAAAATCATAATCAAGTCAATGAGAAATTGCCTAAATCACAAAGGAAAACTATTAAAAGATCTCTCATAAGATCGCTGCTAAAGTGTGTTCAACCTAGTTAGGTGGAAGAAATTTAAAAGGAATGCATGAAGAATGTTATAAGGCACATGCTAGCGGATAATCACTTTCCTACAGGGAGATCTCACAAGGGTATTGGTGGTAATTCATGCTTAAAGATTCGAAATTATTTGGCCAAAAGTGTAAAAAGTGCCAGATGTTTTCACCAATGATCAAGCAATAAGCTGCTGATCTCAATCCACTCAAAAGCACTTGGACATTTGCCCAGTAGTGAGGGATATTGTGGAATCTTTGTCGATTGCTCCTACACATCATAAGTACCTGATTATTATGATCAAATACTTATCCAAATGGGTTGAGGTCAAAACACTAACCCACATCAGAGATCCTGACGCTAGAAGATTCGTCTAAAAAAATATCATTACACGGTTTGGGATCCCCAGAGCGCTAGTAACAGATAATGGGACTCAATTTGACAATGATTCAATTAGGGACTTTTGTACCAAATATGGAATTAATATCCACTATGTTTCTCTAGTCTTCCCTTAGTACAATGGGTAAGCATAAGTAACCAATAGAACTCTGTTATTAGTCATCAAGCAAAGATCAAAAAATGCCAAAGGGCGGTTATTTGATGAATTCCCTCTGTTATGTGGGCATATAGAATGACTTCAAGTAAGCAGACCAAGGAGATGCCTTATTACCTTCCATAAAAAATGGAGGTAGTTATGCCCCTTGATATCGGGCTAACAACTCTCAAGTCAGAGGTATTTGAAGATAGAAAAAATGATGATCGAGTAGCCAATAATCTGGATCTAGAAGAAGAAATAAGGGAACAAGCTTTGATTCACTTAGAGACCTAGCAATAAGAGCTCTCAAATTTTTATTATAAGAAAATCAAAATTAGAGACTACCAGGTCAGCGATCTAGTGCTCAGGAAACTACTTCCAGCAGCTAAGAAAACATCTGATGAAAAGTTAATGCAGAATTGGGAAAGACCCTACTGTGTAACTCCCAAAGGGATAGGGGTTCATATCATTTAGATGAATTAGGAGGAAGGGTGATCCGAAGGTCATGGAATGCCATGAACCTTAGAAAGTTCTATCATTAGTTGTAATCATCATCTATTTTATTTTTTGCATAATAAAGATGATTGTTTAGTCCATTTTTATTATTTTTGTAAATATTCTCTGAACTCAATATTAAGATCCATTCGTTACAATGATATGATCTGGGAAAGGTCGTCCAAAATCCATTTATTGCAATGGTAAAATCTAGGAAATGTCATTTGAAAAAATCCATTTATTGCAATGGTCGAATGTGGGAAAGGTCATCTAAAATCCACTTATTATAATGGTACAATTTGGGAAAGCTCAGTTGAAACAATCTATACATTGATATGGTATGATCAGGGAAAAGTCGTTTGAAAAAATCCATTCGTTGCAATGGTATGATCTGGGAAAGTTCATATAAAATCCATTTGTTATAACGGTCATTCGTTGCAGTGGTGTGATCTAGAAAAGATCCTTCAGAAAATCCATTCATTGCAATGGTACAACTTAGGAAGGGTCAAGTCAAAAACCCATCACATCAGTGACTTAGCTAACAAAGATAAATTAACCAATCGAATTGACAAAACTACAAGTTAATTAGTCTGGCTAATTTTATTAATGAACTAATGAAGTTAACTAGTTTGGTCGATCATATTAGTGATGACTAATTACTTTTGCCGATCCTATTAGCGACAAGTGATAAGATTAATTAATTTGATCGATCACATTGGTAACTTAACTAAAAAGGTTAATCAGTTTAACCAATCACACTTGATCATCTTAATGACTTACTTAATACCAATGGGATTACTTGAACAGATTAACTAGTTTTAGCCTTTTTACTTGAAAAATGTTAAGAATGATGGATCAAGATGTACTAAGGCAGGTTTGGGAAAAATTGACTGAATGCTTTAATCTTAAAAGGGTTACACATTCAAACCATGTGGGAAGTAAATAACCAAAAGACTATTTTAATTTAAAGGAGAGAACAAGGGTGCAAGGCTTATAAAAATGACCATAGAAAGGCCAGCAAAAAAAGAGAAAAAGTGTATCAAAAACTGTAAAAAATAAGCCCTTATGCATGGTCAGTAGGGGCATTATGTTCGGTAGGGACATCCACAGGTACATCCTCCTCGGCTAGGGCGCTAAGGGCCAACTCAACCTCGGCTTGGCCTACCAAAAGGTCAGGCAACGGTGGGTATTTGGCATATGTCGGATCATCCTCACCTCGCTTACCCCTCTGCAGGACTACAACCTAGTCTTTTTTAAAGACTGCAGACTTATGGTAGTCGAACTAGGAAGTGACCTGTTGAAGGCAAGCATCAAAGCCTTCGTCATAAGCTTCATCAAGGTAGGCTTGCTTTGAACTTTGACCCATTTGCCTAAGATTTTGGAAGATCATATACCCCAAAATAGTTCAATGATCATGTACCATCATCTTGGTCAATTGGGATTGATACGACTAAACTCATTTTGGGCTTTTCCAGTCTCCTCCACCGCCTTGGCACAAGCGTTAGGCGACTTCTTTGCCTCCGTCTTTAGGGTTTCATTTTCCCTGACTAAGTCGTCCATCTTTCCCTTGAGAGAAAGGACATGCTTCTCGTACTGCTCAAGGTCCTAGAAAATTTAGCACTACGAGAGTCCAGCTCTTATTAAACTTACATGCTCTACAAAAATAATAATCAAAAGATTAGTTGGTAAAAATGTTTGTAAAAGGAAGAACACAAAAAAATTTAAAAAAAAAGTCTTACCAACACACTATGGTGCAGTCCTTCCTTGTGAAGCCTCTCTATGGATAAGCTCGATAGCTCCATCAGTTCGGAGGGTATCATGGTGGCCTGGGCCACCTAGAAATATATCTCCACATCGCGATGGGCCAAATCCATGGTGGTGACCTACTCCTTTCACTTGAGAAAGGAAATATCCTAAGGAAAAAAATTAAGATAGTGGTGGATTCTAGAGATAATTCCCTATCTCTGACTGATATCACAAATCATGATCAACTGAATTTAGGGTGGAGGAGTCCTTGAACCACCCTTGGTGGTGGTCTTGTCGATTTTGTTTTTCTTATCTTATTCGGCCTCAGCTCTTTGTCGCTCTTTATCTACACCTGAGATAAGTTTTCTCTTGTTCAGCTCGTCGATCGGAGATTTCCCACATGGGTCAATGGGAGTTTAGTACTTCATTTGTGATAAGTCAATAGCCATTTTGGTAGTCCTCTTTCCCCTCAAATCTTCCAAGGTAAAGGGAATAGGTAGAAAGTTTAAGTCTTGGACAAATAAACCATCTTCAGCCTCTAACTCCTCCCAATGTTGACCTGACACACTCCCTTCATAGGAAAATAGAGGGTCCAAATCATATAGGAAGGTTTTAAGGCTTGGGTCTATCCTCTTATCCTCCTCTTCTACCCTCTCTTCCTCTTCCACATATTCTACTTCTTCTCCTTCTCATTTTCCTTATCTTTCTTCACTGTCAATTGCGTCTGAATCCGACTCGATAAAAATTACTTGGGGAGTGGGAGAAAATCTGTCAGAAGATCGATCAGCAACTCAGATGATCGAAATGCCTCCCAGAATAATAGAAAAGTTGTTCAGGGATCGTTAAGTTACGCCATATCTAAGGAGAACCAGAGTTGATCTCCAATGGTGGTGGATGCCTGGAGGGGTTTATCTCTTCCAAACTATCTCTAGGTCAGACAAGTTCACTTGGGATTTAAAAGTCCTGATGAAGCAATATACATATAAAAGTAGGACAGTCAGGAAAAATAACAAATTTAATGAAAATTGGTTTAATTAAATCATTTCTTAGGCGACCTACCAGGAGTCCCTTTTTTAGTAGGAACCCTAATGCCATCATATCCTTCGCTATATATATCACCAGAGACGATTATAGTGTTCTTCTTTGTGTCCTTTTGAGATTTGGGTAAATAGAAAACCGAATTTTGAGCTTTATCCCTGGCCTAGAAATGGTAAAGACCAGTGCCTGGAAAGGCCCTTAGGTCATAAAAATACTTGATCTCTTCCAGGACCAAGTTAGTCCCACAAATTTAATTTATGGACAATGTATCCATTACAATACGAAAAAAACTCGCATTAACTTGAGCACGGAGTATTCTGTAGGGATGAATCACCCTGACCAATAATGGGTGGAGTGGGAAGCGTACTCCCCCTCTATTATTGCAACGGTATAAAAGGCCACATTTCCACGAGGGAGGTCAAAGATATCCTCTTCCTTTGGAGAAATTCTTTAATGTTCTTTTCCATGAATTCTGTAACTGTCACAAAATTCTTGGAAACCATTCACTATAGAAACCTCATATTTCCTTGTGCGTCTAGACATGGGAGGAGGAAGAGGTATGAAGGAGATGAAGCAGAGAAAGTAGAGAGCGATAAAATCAAAGATAAGTACCTGATACAAGTCTCAATGTGCCAAAGTATAAGGGTGATGTAAACCCTTATAATGGAGGATGGTACATATTTTCTAAGTTGTCATAACGTTTGGGAAGATGCACCATGAGCCCACGCGCCAATATTACCCCTCATGATGACGTAAGGGAGAGAAACCCAAACATTAAAAACATGACTAGAAGTGATTGAATCATACGCCCCTAGAAGTGATAGCGTGCCAAAAAATTAAGGAGAAAAACTGTCACGTGGTAGTCAATAAGTCAACATGACTGACTGATCTAAAAATTAAGCTGAACATTCATTTCTCATTATAAGGTGAGGCCGATCAGCATTAAAGGCCGACCCCCTCCACCTTGTAGTAAATAAAGGAACAAGGAAAATAACGCCACGTGGTCGATCTCGCAATAGCCCATGTGAGATGTACGGGGAAGGGGATCGACCAAGATATCTATGAATAATAGAGGATCAATAATGTTTTATCATTTTATATATTAAGTGATACTATTCATATTTATCTTAAACCCCAAAATACCTATACTTTAAGAAAATTACTCCTATAAATAGAAGGCATTAAATTCACTAAGGATGGGTGATAACTTCACGTAACAACTGGACTCTCAACTAGCAAAACTAGCACTCTAATAGTTACCCCCTTCGTTTTCAAATAAACATCTCCTCCCCCTTCACCCTGTGGACGTAGGCCAAATACACGGTCAAACCACGTATATCCTGTGTTATTATTGTTTCTGCGCATTTAATTTTTAGGATTGTTCTTTTACTTTTCTACCCGTGATTGTGGGGAAATTTTCACCTACACCCACTAAGGCAGATAAACCTTTGTAGTCATCAATTATCTTCTTTATGGATTTTCGAATAGCAACAAATGTGCGACGAGCTTAGGCACTAGCCTAACAACTACGAATGACATCAAGATTGCCATAAAAGAAGGAATCTCTTTGCTAACATTGGTATGTTACAAAAAGTAAAAAGAAAAGGAAGCTAAGCAATAATCAAGAACATAATTAAAATTCACAACGAAATATTTCATTAATAATCAAAATGGGCAAGGTTCTTACATTCAGTGACCAAAGGAAAAATACAAGGGTGTGTAAGCTAATTATTTCTAACTAGTCTCCTTGATCTTCAACTGCTATTGGGTCTCTGGGGATTTACCTTTAGCAACTAAATAGGAAGTCTGGTCTGTGGGGGCATCTGTGAAAGACTCCTCATCAACCTTTGGTGGAGAACCACAATTGTGCTTGCCAAAATGATCAGAATCGACAGGGACATTTACCCTAGCCAATGTAACATCCTAGCTTTTCTTGAAGCTAGACTTTTATATCTAAGCCAACAGGCATTTAACATCCTCAAAGGCTTTAGTGTAGCCTTTATCATAACTATCCTCCTTGGATGAAGAGATTTTCTCGTAGTATTTCTTTGAAAGATCACATCCAATAACAAGTTAATCATCTAACCTTCAACTATTTGTGAAAGGTTTTTAGCGTGGTCATAGCATCGCTGGTGGACTTCTTCTCATCGTGATATGCCCTTTTGTCAGGAGTAAAGGCTTCCTCAGACTTATCTAGGGACGTCATCATATCATTTTTTATTTCGGATTGGGCATAGCTACTCTCCAAAATGGCAATGAATTCCGCCACAAACTATAAACAAATAAAAAAAATATTATGAACATTTGGGTCGTATTCTTCTGATGCGAGTGGGTCCTAAAATCTGGAGGGAGGGTAAAAACCTTGGAGGAGATCATCCACCTCTCTTCCCATCGTATGTGTATGGGTGATTCGAGGATATGGGAGTCCTCTTTCTGCCACTCGTGTTTATATCTTTGTGGGTTCCCATGGATATAAATTGGCCATAGTCAAAAGGGGATACCACAAAGATATGGAGTCGCCAACCTATCTTCCTCAAAATAGGAAAAATAAATGTAGACGTTTTGAGAGAATGACACCAAGATCGTACAGATGCATATGAAACCAAATGAATCAAGGGTTTGATGTCTAAGTTACGGAATGGGAAGGTGTTAGGCACCCATTTCACTCTTTCGATCTCTCATGAGCTATGTTAATATTCTCCTTTTCTATGAAGCATGTTGAGTGTGTACATGTGTGTAATGTAAATAATGGGAGAAGGAAATCAACCGACTCGCATCATGGGAAAGACGAAGCGAATTCATCCTAAGGAGTGTACCCAAAAACAACATAAGCGTATAATGTGAGTGTTCATCGAACCATGAGTCACTATAAAAAAGAGAATGTGCACATCGAACGAGACACAAATATATAGGAGTTCATGATTCACAAAATAGATACAGATGATATAAAAGCATAAAATGGGAAAGATAAAACTCGAATCCGAGGATTGACCCTGGACGCTTATGTAGCCCAAGGGGAAACAAAGTCTGCATAGTTTGATATATCACAGGGGTGGGGTTTAACTCATAAATCCAAATTTAAGACTCCTTTTTGAATGTTTTTTAAGAAAGTGTGCTCAAGTGTAAAAGTGTGAAAAAGTGAAGCAATCTTACTTTTGGAATATACTAGTAAATCCTCTTTTTTGTCTTTATTTTTTGGATCTTTATGAAAATGTGTGATTTGGATAATGGTAATAAAAAATGATATTAGATGATGTGAGATAATGAAATAAGAGTAAAAGATATCACAAAATGGGAATAAAGTGGGTAAATAATACTAAATGGATAAAATAGAAAAGAGTAGGAATAGACCTCCTAGAAGACTTACGCTATTGATTTTGAAGGAGAGTAAGTTGATTTTATGGTGATCTATGGATGGTTAAGTAGGGTGAGGTAAGTGACCAAAATTGGTAGGACAATGAGGTAAGAGAAATGGAGAGAATGTTGAAAAATAGTTTTTTGGGAATGATGATGCTCTGATTTCGAGAGAATGTTTTTGATTGCTGGAAAGGAGTTTTTTAGGAGTGAGGTCACGGTCTCCTTAAATAGTGCCAATATAGGGTTTAGGGGGTGTCAATAGACCTGGATCCTAGCCTTTATATCGGTATAGTGTCTTCTTTGCCGGGAAAGGAAAGTACACCTCGTTTACAGGCGGGGGTTTAGGGTGCCTATAGGTAATTCGGAATAGACTTTTTCAAAAAAATAGGCATAAAATACAAACTGTAAGTCTTAATCTCCCATGAATGGGACCATTAGAAATGGTATTCAGAGGCCTTAAAGAATCCATTGATCCACTCTATGGTTCGGACGTTGGATGAAGTCAAACAAGCCTCCAAAGCATCCCATGGTCTCTAGACAGGGGATTTTCGGAGTAAAAAGGGCCGTTCATGTGAATCATGAGGTTGATTCGCATACGGTATGAACCTTTAGAAAGGGGATTCAGAGAACTTTGAGATTTTTTTGGGATTTTCTTAGTTTTGATAGTTAACAAAGGTCAAATGGGGCTCGAGAGTGCTCGATGACTTTTCAGAGTAAAAAAGGTCATTTGTGCGAACCGTAAGGCCAATTCGTGCACGGTATGGACCGTTGGAAAAGGGATTCATAGGCCTTAAAGATTTCATTTACCTCATCTTTATTTGGAGAGTTGACCCAAGTCAAAAGGGGACTAAAACAAGTGTTGGCCTCTAAATCAGTTCTCAAAGTAAAATGGATCACTCGTGCAAACCATGTGGTCGATTTGCGCATGGTATGGACTATTGGAAATAAGATTCAGAGCCTTTTATGGTTTCATTTATCTTTTCTTAGGTTAGAGAGTTGACCAAAGTTAAATGTGTCTCGAAAGCACCTAGTGGCTTAGGTCAGTTCTCAGAGTAAAAAAGGATTGTTTGTGTGAACTCTGAGGTCGATTTGTGCATGGTGTGGATCGTTAGAAAGGGGATTTAGTGCCCTTAAAAGTCATTGAGATTATCTCAGGTTAGAGAGTTGAAAAGAATCAAACAGTTTCTGGAATTGGCCTGTGTCCTCCACATCAGTTCTCAGAGTAAAACGGATCGTTCGTGCGAACCATAAGGCCGATTCGCACACTATATGAAACATTGGAAGTGAGGTTAAGAGACCTATGAGGTTTCATTGAGATTTTCTTGTTAGAGAGTTGACGAATGTTCAATAAGACTTGGAAGTTCCCAGTGTTCTCTAAATTAGTTCTTTGAATAGAAGCGATCTTTCACGAAAATTATGATATTGATTTACGCATGGAAAGGACCGTTAGAAAGGGGATTCAAAGCCCTTCAAGGTTTCATTGATATTTTCTCATGTTGGAGAGCTGATCGGAGTAAAACGGGACCCAAAAGTGCCTAATGGCTTCTAAATCAGTACTCAAGGTAGGACTTATGGTCTATGTAGGGAGGAGGAGTGTTAAGAACCTAAGAAAGTACTTAAAGGGGTACTAGGATGGGGTGTCTATAGAGCCCCTCGATGGGCGAGAATAAAACAAATGGAGGTCATCAAAAATAGACACCTCATAGATTTTTGAGAAGAGGATTAAAGTCAATTTTGCAGACCTAGGGGACAGAGGTGATCGATTTAGGGGGTCGAGGTTAATTCTGTAGACCTAGAGATCAAAATGACAATTTCAGTGAGTCGAGGTCTATTTTGCAGACCTTAAGAGTTAAATTACTGATAAAGAGTTAAATGATGGCTTCAGAGGGTTGATATCGATTCTACGAACCTAAAAAGTGAAATGGTTGATTTAAAGGGTTGAAGTCAATTTTGCGGACATAAAGAGTGAAATGAACGATTCAGAGGTTAGAGGTCAATTAGACCTACCTAAATATTAAGATGATCAATTCAGAGGTTCAAGGTCGATTATGCAGACTTAAAGATTAAAATAACCAATTCAACGTGTTGAGGTCGATTCTGCGAACTTAAAGAGTGAGATGACTAATTTAGAGGGTCAAGGTCAATTATGCAAACCTAAAGATTGAAATTATCAATTCAGAAGGTCCATGATATTCCCCAAATGCACCACCTCCACTCTGAGACATCAACCTCGGCCAAGGATGTGGCCGAGGTTAGAAGGGCCATGGATCGTTGACCAATAACCTTGGTCATGGCAAGGTCGGCCATGGCCGAGGTTACTACTAACCTCATCAAGACAAGTCCTCACGGCACATGGAATAGATATTCATCAGATCATTCCCTCGCTGACAACATCGACTAGGAATAGGCCGAGGTTACAGAAGCTAAGCTTATGTAAAGGCCAACCCCAACAGTGAATCAACCGATGTTCCTGACATTCTCCAGCTTAACCTCAGCCCAGGCTGACCTTAATACCCTTCCTCGACTTCACTTAAGCCGAGACCATGATGGTTCTTCTCGGATTGGATAGGCAGCTAGACCTTACCAACCTCGGACTCTTCCTGGCTGAGGTTATTACCAAGCACTGAGGTCGAGCACCTATTGGCATGTGTGGACAAGGACACGTGGACACAAATCAGTTATAACAAATCATTCACCCCTCGTGGGTGGAATATTTCATCATCATTCTGTACATGTGACAGGGACATATGTCTTCATCATATTGGCTAGATCAAGACACACAAGCTCTTTACATGCATGGGGGTACACTATACCCCCCAGGCACTATAAATACTTGACTTCTCCTTCTTAGAAAGGGATCCAAAAAAAACACAACCCTAGCTGAAACTCTGTCTAAATACACAATAGAGAGAGAAAGCTTGAGAGATTGTATTTATGGCCATTAGAGCCCTCATACAGTGATACATACCACAAACTTGCACAGTGGACATAGGCCTAATTGGCTGAACCACTTATATCCCGGTGTGGTTCCTCTTCTACTCACCTCATTCTCTTATATTTACTATATACATGTGCTGCCATTGTTAACATTGAATTGAGCTCACAAACACCTTGAAGGGTGGTGCTGTTTCCAGCATCATCATTTTGGCGTCGTCTGTGGGAACGAGAAGCTATCTCTTCCTCATTTTTTGCTTAACCTCACCGGAGGCTCTGGTGGTGAACCAGGCCTCACCCTTTGTGTGAAGATGCTTCACCATTAAAAGAGGTCCGTCAAGGTACAAATCTCATTTACTCTACAAGCACTTTAGTGTTAACACATGGCACCAGAATTACCACCGCCTCTTCCACCGCCTGGTGTGGGAGGACATAGTTCCAGCCAGGCACCGCCTGAGTCCGAAATGGCGGAGGTAGAGGCAGCCTTGAGGTCTTTGGCTGCAACACAACAAGGTATGCAGGAGTAGTTTGCACAGCTCAGCCAAACTATGATGAAGCCACCTGGAGTTTCACCGAAAATGATTACTCCGGCGGTTATCTAGCCTCATCCTGATGCCAGGGGACCACCCCAGGCACCAATGAAGGACCAACCTGCTCCCCAGCGGAGGAGGGATGTTGCTGACCCTAGGCGCTTATGCCTGGGGAGGCAAGGAAACCCTTGCCCAGAGGACAGGTATGACGATCTAGAAGTGGAAGAGGTCCCAGAAGATTGTTGGGAGCCGTATGAGGTTTCGAACAATACTGTTTTCCCTATCCAACAAAGCCCAGGTTATGAAGGCAGAAGAGGCGGGGAAGATCAACGACGAGGATCCACCTTTGATCGACTGAGCAGAGGGTCAGCCTTTGAAAGGTTGGGCCCAGTAAATGACCTAAGACATAGGTTATCAAGGTCAAGGAGTGTAGCCGGATCGCAAAGAGGAGATGGACAACGTCAGCCTCACCAAGGCCGACCTCGAGCAGGAAGAGGTAGAGACCAGGAAGAGGTCAACATTCGACATTGCGCTGCGGCTGGGGAACCTTCAGTTCACCCCTTGGAGGTGGCTAGGGATAACCTCGGCCAGGCCAATGGTGGGAGACCATGGAATGACTCTATCCAACGTCTTGAGGAGAAGATAGGAGACCTCATTAAGAGCCAAGATCCATTGGAAAGAGGTTTCTCGAAGGGATCCCCCTTTGTGGCAAGGATAATGATCTTCCCAACCCCTGCTAAGTTCAAACCACCCGTGGTGTCTCCTAAGTATGACAGTAGCACCAACCCTGTACATCACATTGAGATGTATCAGTCAGCGAAGAAAATCTACTCAATACCTGATGAGATGAAGTGTAGGGCCTTCTCTGGGACTTTGACAGCAGCAGCACACAGCTGGTTTACTTCTCTTCCGAAGAATTCAATTGATAACTTCAAGGGCTTGGCTGAACGATTCATTCACAACTTCTGCTTTGGGGTAAGACCTCAAAAGAAGGCCACTCATCTACTGTATATCAAGTAAGGCAAGGACGAGAGCCTAAGAGACTACATCGCCAGGTTCAACAAAGAAAAACTTGAGGTTGAAGATTACGAAGAGAATATAGCCATGACCTCCCTCATAGGAGGTCTTCAGAAAGGGAAGTTGTTGTTGAAACTCGCGGAAGACCCTCCCAGATCTATAGCAGATCTACTGGAAACTGTGGGAAAGGTCATAAATGCCGAAGAGGCAATGGCTACCAAGTATGAGGATGAGAACCGCGATAGTAGCGATACGTCCCAAAGAAAGAATGGTGGAAAGAAGAGGTCAGCCGATGACAAATTCACTCACTATACTCCTCTAACTGTGAGCTGTGAGCATATCCTCAATGAGATAAAAGATGATAGGACTCTAAGATGGCCAGAGAAACTGAAAGCCCCTCCACATAAGAGGAACAAAAACTTGTGGTGCGAGTTCCACCAAGACCATGGCCATGTTACAGACAGATGCTTCGCCTTGAAGGATGAGATTGAAAAGGTGTTAAAGTTTGAAAAGTTGAGGAAGTATGTTGAAGGCAAGGCTCCTAAAGGCGAAAGAGATGAACCTAAGAAGAGGAGAAACGACAGACGTCGTGACGATACCCCAGCTAGAAGAGACAATGATTCAGAAGGTGATGATAAAGACGATCCGAACCTTCCACCGAAAGATGACAACACTCCGGTGAAGAGGGTTGGCATGATCTCCTTTGGTGTTGACGCCATATGCGGAGGACTTGCGGGAGGTGGCTCTGAAGTGGCTGACAGAAAAGCTCATGTGGCAAAGGCCAAGTCAGTGGCCAAACTTGAAGTTGTAAATCTAACGTCTTCTAATATAACAATGAAGAGCAAGAAGGTGGACATGGACACCCTTATAGTTGGGTTCTCCCGACTCGACTTCAAAGGTATCTTAGCCCCATATGATGACCCTTTGGTAATAACCACAAGGGTGCATGGATGCGAGGTGCAGAGGATCCTCGTGGACGGGGGGAGTGCAGTAGACGTAATGTTTTGGCCTTGCTTCAAGAGCCTAGGTCTTACCAGAGCTAGGTTGGTACCCTATCACCATCCTTTAATGGGCTTTAGTGGCGAAAAGGTCCACCCATTGGGCATGTATGAGATGGGCTTACGGATGGGTGATGAGTGGCCTAAGAGGTTGACCAGGAAGATAAATTTTTTCGTGATGGATGAAAATGTCTTCTCGGCCTATAACCTCATCTTAGGAAGGGTAACCCTTAAGGAGTTTGAGGTCGTACGATCGACGGTCCACCTAATGCTAAAATTCCCGCCCCCTATGGGGTAGGGGAAGTGCAAGGTGACCAGACCATAGCACGAGAATGTTACTTCAACTCGGCCGAAGAGAGAGAGGCCCATAATAGGGCAACCACCATTTATAGCATTGATACACTTGACCCAAGAGATGAAACACAGTTGAAGAAGGGGGAGGCCGCGGAAGAGGCAGAATCCATCATCCTCAATAAGGATGAACCGAAAAAAACCATCGAGGTCGATAAAGCCTTAAAAACTGAAATCAAAGAAGAGCTAATAAACTTCTTGAGGAAGAGGCAGAGTGTCTTCACTTGGAGTCATGCAGACATGCCCGGTATCAACCCTGAGGTTATGTGTCACAAGATTAGCGTGACCAAATATGCGAGGCCTATCAAACAAAGACGAAGAGTTTACTCCAGGGAGAAGTACGACATCATCCGGGAAGAGGTTAAAAAATTGGAAGAGGCTGAGTTTATTAGAGAAGTCATATATCCGGAGTGGTTATCGAATGCAGTCATCATGCCCAAAGCCAATGGAAAGTGGAGAATGTGCATTGATTTCACTGACCTGAACAAGTCTTTCCCAAAAGACTGTTATCCCTTACCTCGAATAGATCAGATGGTAGATGCTACTGTAGGGCATGAGCTTATGAGCTTCATGGATGCATATTCAGGCTACAATCAGATCTTCATGATTGCAAAAGACTCAGAGAATTCAACCTTCATTACCGACAAAGGGACGTACTACTACAAAGTGATGCCCTTCGGTCTGAAAAATACGGGGGGAACATATCAACGTCTTATGAATAAGATGTTCGAAGATTAAATAGGCAAGACTATGGAGGTGTACGTTGGCGACATGCTGACAAAGAGCTTAAAGGCCTGTACTCATGTGGCAGACCTTTAAAAGACCTTCGATACTATGGACCTATATAGGATGAAACTTAACCCAGTGAAGTGTGTCTTCAGGGTAGGAGATGGGAAGTTTCTTGGATTTATCATCAATCAAAGAGGAATCAAAGCAAACCCTGAGAAAATCAAGGCTTTGCTTGACATGAAGACACCAAGGAGTATCAAGGACGTCCAAAAACTCACGAGGAGAGCGGCCATACTCAACAGGTTTGTTTCCAGAGAAACGAACAAGTGTCTTCCATTCGTTAAAGTCCTTAGAAAGGCCTTCCAGTGGGACGAAGAGTGCGAAGAAGCTTTTAACCAACTAAAGTCTTACCTTAGGTCTCCCTTATTATTATCTCGGCCTATAGTAGGAGAGAAATTGTATGTTTATCTAGCGGTTTCTGAATCGGACATTAGTGCAGCCATAGTACGAGAAGACGTTGGAATACAAAGGCATGTGTATTTTAACAGTAAAGCCCTTCAAGGGTCTGAGAAAAATTATCCTCGTATAGAAAAGTTAGACTACGCCCTGATACATGCTTCAAGGAAGATGAAGCCATACTTCCAATCCCATTCCATGGTCATCCTCACCGATTCCCCACTAAGACAGGTTCTACGTAAACCTGAGAAGTCTGGAAGATTGATGACCTGAGCCATTGAGTTGGGGGAATATGACCTTACTTACTAGCCTAGGGCAACTGTCAAAGGGTAGGCCCTTGCAGACTTTGTTACTGAGTTCACATGGGAAGAGGCCGAGGTAGAGAATGACCTAGTGGGTGCTAAAGGGGTTGAACCTAACGTCTTCCAAGAACAGGAAGATGTTGCACCAAACGTCTTCCGAAGCCAGGAAGAGGTCGTATCCAAGAAGATCAGGAGCATAGTAGAGGATAACGAGGAGGATCGGCACCTCTTCAGGCAAGGAATCATGTCATAAGGAGCCTTCTCATCGAATACAGACATTTGGAATCTCTTCGTTGATGGTTCTTCCTATGACAGTGGAAGCGGTGCAGGGCTGATACTTTCAGCTCCAGACGGTGCCAACATTGAATACGCTTTAAGATTCAACTTCAACGCATCTAACAACGAGTCAGAATGTGAGGCCATGATAGCAGGTCTCTAATTGGCAAAGACTATGGGAGTAAGATGACTTCTACTTCATAGCGACTCAAGGTTAGTTGTTAATCAAGTATTGGGGGTCTACGAGGCCAAAGATGAAAGGATGGCTAAGTATCTGAAGAGGGTGAAAATGATGTTAGAATACTTCGAAGAGGAAAAATTGAAGAGGGTACCTCAACAAAATAACAACCACGCAGATGCATTGGCAATATTGGCTTCAGCAATGAGGATAAACATCAGAAGGTCAGTTCCTATCGAGGTCTTACCAAAAGCGACCATTGAGGAAGAGGAGGTTAGCAACCCTTGTCTCAATTTGAATCTAGGAGACTCGTGGATGGACCCCCTCATCAGATATATCAAAGAGGGAGATCTACCAGAGTCCAAGCTAGAGAGAAGGAAACTAAGATACAGGGCTGCGAAATTCTCCATAGTTGGAGACATCCTATATAAGAAGGGGTTCCTATTGCCTCTCCTCAAATGTGTCCATCCCACAGAAGTTCCTCGCGTTTTACAAGAGGTACATGAGGGTTATTGCTCTAGTCACATAGGAGGAAGACCCTTGGCCAAGAGAATTATTACACAGGGGTACTGGTGGCCAACGTTGGCCAAAGATGCTGCAGCTTACATTAAGAGGTGCGATAAATGTCAGAGATTCTCCATTATTCCTCACCAACCTCATCAACCTATGACGTCAATCACTTCCCCGTGTCCATTTTCAGTATGGGGAATTGACTTAGTAGGACCCCTACCAAGAGCTGCCAATAATTATCGGTTTTTTATAGTTGCCATTGACTACTTCTCAAAGTGGGTAGAGGCAGAGCCAATGATAACGATCACGAAATAGAAGACCTTCCAATTTATTTGTAGGAACATCATATGCAGACATGGCCTCCCAAACACTCTCATCTCAGATAATGGAACTCAGTTCAAGAACTCCTTTTTAGAAAAGTATTGCGAAAGAGTTGGGATAAAGTAGTTCTTCTCATCTCCTGGCCGACCTCAGGCAAACGGTTAGACGGAAGTCACAAACAGAACAATCCTTGACGGAATCAAGAAGAGGTTAGAAGAAGCAAAGGGAAGATGGACTGAAGAGGTTTATGTTGTGTTGTGGGCCTACAGGACAACGGCAAGAACACCGATAGGAGAGACCTCGTTCATGCTAACACATGGCTCAGAGGCCGTCATACCAACGGAAGTGGGACTCCCTACTCATAGGGTTCAGACCTATGACATTGATAAAAATAGGGAAGAAAGGAGACTAGACCTAGATCTGATTGAAGAAATAAGGGAAGACGCGGATATCAGACAAGCAGCTTACCAATAACGAGCAGCAAAATTCTAGAATCAGAGGGTGAAATCAAGACCCATTGCCGTGGGAGACTTAGTACTGAAGAAGACGTTACTAAAAACAAACAAACTCCACCCAAACTGGCATGGTCCCTACAAAGTGACAAAAGAGGTTGTGCCCGGGACCTAGAGGCTAGAAAACCTAGAAGGGGAACCTTTTTCCAACCCCTGGAATGCTGATCACCTAAAGAAGTATTACATATGATGTTGCAAAAATTTATGTAAATGTACCATCTTATGAAGAGGTTATTAATGAGAGATCAGTTTCCATGTCAATTCTTGCTTCATTGTGCTATAATGATAGAATATAAGAGGATAACATCTTAGGTAGTGGCCTCAGACCTTAAAACATCATTATTTGGTGACAAGGTCTGAGGTCAGACATCATACTTGGATGACCTCAGACCCTTAACATCATTAATTGGTGACAAGGTTTGAGGTCAGACACCATACTGGGATGACCTCAGACCCTTAACATCATTAATTTAGTGATATTATTTATGAGGATGACATCTTAGTTGATGGCCTCAAACCTTATAACATCATTATTTAGTGGTAAGGTCTGAGGTTAGACACCATACTGGGATGACCTCAGACCCTTAACATCATTAATTTGGTGATATTATTTATGAGGATGACATCTTAGTTGATGGCCTCAAACCTTATAACATCATTATTTGGTGACAAGGTCTGAGTTCAGACACCATACTTGGATGACCTCAGACCCTTAACATCATTAATTGGTGATAAGGTCTGAGGTCAGACATCATACTTGGATGACCTCAGACCCTTAACATCATTAATTTGGTGAAATTATTTATGAGGATGACATCTTAGTTGATGACCTCAGACCTTATAACATCATTATTTGGTGACAAGGTCTGAGGTCAGACATCATACTTGGATGACCTCAGACCCTTAACATCATTAATTGGTGACAAGGTCTGAGGTCAGACACCATACTGGGATGACCTCAGACCCTTAACATCATTAATTTGGTGATATGATTTATGAGGATGACATCTTAGTTGATGGCCTCAGACCTTATAACATCATTATTTGGTGACAAAGTCTGAGGTCAGGCACCATACTGGGATGACCTCAGACCCTTAACATCATTAATTTGGTGATATTATTTATGAGGATAACATCTTAGTTGATGGGCTCAGACCTTATAACATCATTATTTAGTGACAAGGTCTGAGGTCAGACACCATACTTGGATGGCCTCAGACCTTATAACATCATTATTTGGTGACAAGGTCTGAGGTCAGACATCATACTTGGATGACCTCAGACCTTATAACATCATTATTTGGTGACAAGGTTTGAGGTCAGACATCATACTTAGATGACCTCAGACCCTTAACATCATTATTTTGGTGAAATTATTTATAAGGATAACATCTTAGTGATGGCCTCAGACCTTAAAACATCATAATGTGGTGACAAGGTCTGAGGTAAGACTACTAATTTAGTTTAAACAAACATCATTGCAACAAGACTTCAGAGCTGAACATCATATGGCAAATAAATATTCAACAAATCAACAAATAAAGAAATAAAGAAATAAAAACCCTCCTCAGAGGTTGTCATCCAATTATAAAATGAAAAAATATAAATTGATAATGTTCTTCAGCGGTTACAACTAATTAGGGACTACAAAAAAGTACAAAAGCTTCACAAAATAGCCTAAGGATTTGAAGGGAGAGTGCTGACATCCTCAGCCTGATTCCCCTGGCTGACATTGGTCACCTCAGCCCCATCCTCTCTGGGGTTGGCTCTTTCAGTCTCTGTAACATCCTGGGGTGCAGTCTCTGCTGGGTAAGTATCTTCTTCTTTGACCTCCTAAAGTTCTTGGGCGAATTGGGGGTTAGCAAAACCCAGACCCACGAAGTCAGAGGCTTTCAAGCTACCCGACTCCTTTTCCTTAACAGCGGCCCACTTGCCAGTAGCCTTAATACCTCTCTCGAGGTACTCAAACCCGAAGCTGATGAATTCATCGGAGACTTTGTAATTGGCTAAAATCCCCTCAGAAGCATCCTTAAGGGCTGCCTTCACTACTGTATTGACCTTTTACTGAAGAACATCGTCCTTAGCCTTCAGAGCAATGGTATGGTCCTTTTTCTGCTTGGAGATCCCTTTCTCCAACTCCTTAGCCTTCTTATCAGACCCATCAAGTAGAGCCTTCAGACGGCCTACCTCTGCATTCAGAGTACTTTCTACCTTCTCAGCCTTTTGGCCTTTCTGGATGAGGGGTAACTTCTTCAGGGTCCAATTGGCAAGATGATGCATAGCAGCAAGGCCCTACAAATCATGTGGTCATATATATAATTTACAATACAAAGAAGAGGTTACATTTCGAAGATAAACTGAAATCCAAATTCATACCTGAATAGACCTATGAAGGCCAAACTCAATCAGTAGAGGAGTGTCCATAGATCGACAAAAATGTTTGTCATCATCGGTTATAGCAGAGCCGATGGCATCCAATGCCTGCAAACTATGCCCTATGATGCTATCATTACTTTTTAGTTGCTCTATACAAGCAGCCAATGCATCCTCAGAGGAAATGGGGATGGCTCGATCTCCCCCTTTTTTCTTCTGCCTCTGATCCTTAGGGGCAAGGTCAGAAACCTTCCTCTTCTTAGTGGCATCTGACCTTGAGGCAGATGGAGGGGGAGGAGGAGCGATCAGACCAACCTTTTTGATGAGCTTCGTCAAACTTCGTGCTGCCATTTCCCAAAGCTCGTCAGATATTCCCTTCGAACGCTCTGCAAAATAGGAGGGTCTGAGTTAGAGAATCAGATATACATATATTCAGAGGTATAACTTATTGAAATAAGAAACTTACTAAGCTCTGTAAGAGGACTTCCCCCTAAACCTGTCTCAGAGAGGTAGTGGGGGGTCATCAGGTGTTCAAATATTACGAGCAGACCATGTGCCCCTGATCCTGAAGGTCTTTGACCTTCTGAATATTTTGCAGGTTCAGACCAAGGGTCGGTTTTAGCAGCCATTGTAACCTTTCCCCATCTTATAGGCATCCTTGGCTCTAGTGGGGAAGAGGGGGCACATGGGCCAAATTCCCATGGCCCTGAGGTAAAGAAGTAGCGTGGCTTCCAATTATGATTAGAAGTTTGAGTTATATGAAGCATCTTCTTTTCAGGTTTCCGAGCTACAAAATGATAGTAGCTCGGATGGTTTCTGGCAGATAAAGGGACACAGGATCCTACAAATACTTAGACTGGAAGGTCTGAGTGATGAATAGCCCTCCATAAGACAATAGCCCCAATTATCACCCTCTAAGCATTGGGTGACAACTGGGAAGGGGCTAAGTTGATATAGGCCAGTATAGACCTGATGATGGGATAGATGGGAAGACAAAATCGCAACTTGAACATATTCTCGTACAGGCAGATCTCACCATCTCGACCGTGGTAAGCCCTCTCTTCCCTCAGAGGTCTCCTAAGCTTTATGGAGGGGCTGATGGAGTATAAGTACCTTAAGCAAAGAAGGTCGACCTCACTAACTGTACTCTCAATATTGGCTTCCTCAGAGACGTCAACATCACTCTCAGCATCATCATCATCTAACTCAACGTCGGCATGAGCAGACGATTGGGCCCCACTTGGAAACCTCTGAGCTAACTTAGCCCCTGTGACAGCCGACAAGGGTATGGCTTTAAGGATTGGCAAAACTGCCACACTCGGCCCAATAATTTCAACCTCAGAGGAAGAGGTTGATGTGCTTGAACTTTTGTGGGACGAGGCTCGATTGGAAACCTTTGCTTGATCAGGGGCCTGATCTTGCAGAGTTGAGAAATCCATAGCCTCTTCAAAAGAGTCCACAGACATAGGGTCTGAGGAGGATGACTCAGACTCAGACTCAGACATTAGCGACGGTTCAGCAGGGACCTCTGCATGGTTAGCTGGTTCAGGATATACGACCTTCAGAGGTGGTGGAAAGATAGGTCTAAGGGGGAATTCCTCTGACCTACGAGCTTTCTCCTGCGCTCTTTCTATTTGCCTAATTTTCTCTAAAGTCTTCTCTCTAAGAGAGGGGAACTCCTCTAAGAGTTGATAAATAGGTCTGAGCATAAGAGGCAGACCCTACACTTACAACTCTCTTAAATAACAAACAGGATTGGAAAATGAGATTAAAGATCAAACTATCAAACCTAGAGTAATGACCACAAAGAACACACGAGAACAGTTCGGCAGAAAAAATGGAGATCTCACCGGAAATCTCCTAAAAACTCACCGAAAAATGCAAAAGTAAGAAGAAGACAGGAAAAATGAAGAAGAAAGAATGGCAGAGGATACCTGAAGATAAAGTGGTAAGGGAGAAGGAAGAAATTGTAAGAAATCACCACCAAAATGCTTCAAACTAGAGCTTTTCTATAGAGAGAGAGTTGTAGGAGCAAGTCGAACCAAGAGAAGGAAAGAAATGAGGAAGAAAGAGAAGATTCGGGGTTTAAACCCTAAGTATGGGAGCACACCTCCTAAGGCCCATCATTGCCTTGGGATCCCAAAGACAGCCATCATCAAACCTGTCAGGCATGCTACCTACTCCAATTATTGACACTTGTCAAGATGATATTTGACACCTGAAGAAATCCGACCTCGAACTGATATAACCCTTAGATACCTGACCATACAGGTAACTAAGGTCTAGGGGGTGATGGATATGCTCCAAATGCACCACCTCGGCTCTGAGACATCAACCTCGGCCAAGGATATGACCGAGGTTGTAAGGGCCATGGATTGTTGACCAACAGCCTCGGTCATGGGAAGGTCGACCATGGTCGAGGTTACTACTAACCTCATCAAGAGAAGTTATTACGCCACATAGAATAGATATTCATCAGATTATTCCCTGACTGACAACCTCGGCTAGGAATAAGCTGAGGTTACAGAAGCTAAACTTCTGTAAAGGCCAACCCAACAGTGAATCAGCCGGTGTTCCTGACATTCTTCAGCTTAACCTCGGCCCAGGCCGACCTTAATACCCTTCCTCAGCTTCACTTAAGTCGAGACCATGATGGTTCATCTCGGATTGGATAGGCATCTAGACCTTACCAACCTCGGACTCTTACTGGCCGAGGTTATTACCAAGCACTGAGGTCCAACACCTATTGGCATGTGTGGACAAGGACACGTGGACACAAATCAGTTATAATAAATCATTCACCCCACATGGGGGGAATATTTCATCATCACTCTCTACATGTGACAGGGGCAGATGTCTTCATCATATTAGCTAGATCAACACACACAATCTCTTTACATGCATGGGGGGTACACTACACCACCTAGGCACTGTAAATACTTGACTTCTCCTTCTTAGAAAGGGATCCAAAAAAAACACAACCCTAGTTGAAACTCTGTCTAAATACACAGTAGAGAGAGAAAGCTTGAGAGATTGTATCTATGGCCATTAAAGCCCTCATACAGTGATACATACCACAAACTTGCACAGTGGACGTAGGCCTAATTGGCTAAACCACTTCTATCCCGGTGTGGTTCCTCTTCTCCTCACCTCATTCTCTTATATTTACTATATACATGTGCTGCCATTATTAACATTGAATTGAGCTCACAAACACCTTGAAGGATGGTGTTGTTTCCAGCATCATCAGTCAAGGGTGGTTCTGTGAACCTAAGGACCTAAATATTGAAATGATTGACTCAGAGGGTCAAGGTTAATTCTTCATATCTAAAGATTGAAGTGGCTTGTTCAGAGGGTCGAGGTCAATTCTATAGACCTAAATATTAAAGTAATCTATTCAGAGGGTCGAGGTCGATTCCACGGACCTAAATATTGATATGACCGGTTCAGAGGGTTGAGGTCAATTTTGCGAACCTAAAATTTTATTTACGGGCAGCTTTTCTAATGGTGTTTTTGTTGGGGAAAGCGTAGATTATTTTAGTTCAATTGGGGAGTATGTTGGTGATAAGAGTATGATCCCGCCAGGGATCAAGTTTGGTTATCTACCATGGGATTTACTCAGAGTAATAACATTCTTGACTTCACAGGGACTGTTCGGGAATTTTTGTGATTTTTTGAGCAATTTTTTAATTTTTCTAGCAATTTTATAATAAAATTTGAGGGGGTGTTGATAGGAAGGTCTGGCGAGTTGCCTATTGGTATAGGGCATGGAATCTTAGGCTTTTTAGGGGAGGGAAAAGGTCATTTCCAATAGGCAAGAACAGGGTACTGTCGAATGGCAGACCCCTTAGCCTCTTATAAAAAGGGGTGGCCCTCTTCATTTTTTCATTCCTTCAAGTGATTGAATCTATTGCTTTCTCTTTCAAAAATTCAATTTCAAGTCTATTTCCTTTGCAAGAACTCAATGAAGGGTATTTCTAGTAACAATAATAATGACTGGGTAACTGTTGATGATTGAAAGGACTTGGAATGATGGGTTGTTGGTGTTAGGCAACAACAATGTATATGATAACTTTGAATCGGTAGTGGATGAGAGGGTTTTACTACGAGAGCCTTTACATCACCGTTCCACTAGTGTGGAAAACCCTAAGGGTTATGTAAGTGTTTATCCTTTGGTTTCCTACCTTTTTCTTTTTCTTCTTCTCTTTGGGACAACTAAGGGTTTTTCTTGCCTCTTCAAGCATTTGGTATCGGGGTATGATCGGGATTAAAGAGGTTTTAGATAGCCTTCTTGGGGTGGTATAGTTGATGGTGGGTTCTACTGGGTTTGGATGAGACGTCGCCCTCTTTGGTAGTGTTAAGTGCATTGGGCTAGAGATGGTGGGACACGACCCATAAATTTCACCTGGGAGTTGTGGAGATGACGATTACTCCCTTAAATGTACAACAACTGATAGGGTTGGAGTGTGCAGGTTAATAGATTGTGGTGGACCACACTTTATGGGTTACGGAGGTGGAAATGCAGGCTGCCTTGAGGGATATAGGAATAATCGTGTCTGGGGATTCTGTCTAAATATTGGTTTCAAATGATATTTTTCTATCTAGGTAGATTGATGAGACTGAAGGGAGATTCGTGGTGGCGATGAGAGACGACGTCGTTCATTGTTGTTTTTTCCATTGTTGAGGATTATCTCAAACATCCATATATATGATTGGGGGAGCATCACACTGGCATCCCTTTATGTTTATTTGGATTCTTTTATTCAGTGTTTTTTACAGACGTTTACAGGACCCACGTATCTCTTGGAGATAATCTATAAGTTGAATTTCCCTTTTATTTTCTTGTTGTGTTTTGCTTGCTTTCTTTTTAATCTTGAGGTTGCCTTTTGCAGACATGCTTTTATGAGGTGAGAGGGCGTAATATGGGGTTTGTATTACTGAGGGATATCTAGCTAGGAGGATTCTATAGGATGTACAAATGGAGTTGAATAGGCATTCGAACCAATCTCTTTCCCTGAAGGGTGTGCTGGTGGTGCTAAACGCCTTGATGAGCAACCAGGTTAGGCTTTTTATCATTGTCACTTTTTGAGTTTTTTGAATTTTTTCTTCTAGTTAGATTTTTGACTATTCGCTGGGGAAGAAGGTGACCTTCTACCCTTGGCATCTATCTTTGGGGGGGTCGTGGGGGTTACGAGTATGCATGCTCAGATGAGGAGATCTCTAGTGCATGAGTTTGGGTACATCTGGTACCTTAGGGAGAGGGCGATATGATATAAGTGATGCGCCATCTTCCTCAATGATGCCATACATATTGAGTATTTGAGGAAATCTTCCTTTAAGGAAGGTTAATATGCTTCCCTCGCTCAGCTTTGTACTACATAGGGATCAGAACTTGTACTTATTCACAATCTTGGCACTCCCCTAGATAGAAGAGGGGGTTGACAATTATGAGAAGGTTGGTGAGTCTATGGAGATCAAGGATCAGCTAGTGGTTGTCGAGCGAGCAGATGATGAGGATGCGGTTGACAAGGAAAAGGTGTGAGCTGGATATCAGAAGATTTAGGAGTTTAATACTTTTTTTATTTTCTTTATGAATTTTTTCATTATGAATGTAACACCCTGATGTAACTCCAATTATATTTCAACTAAATGAAGTTTTATTCTCGAGGTCATTGTCCTGGTTAAATTATTGTAACTTTTCCTTTGTTTGGCCTCTACTTATATGCAAC
Source organism: Sambucus nigra (assembly GCA_949130495.1). NCBI lineage: Eukaryota > Viridiplantae > Streptophyta > Magnoliopsida > Dipsacales > Adoxaceae > Sambucus > Sambucus nigra. Next base: position 246,926,592 of record OX422218.1, read on the forward strand.
CATATGTTTTTTAATTTAACACCAAGCTGACTAATTTGGTTGCTACATAGAATTACCTTCTATAGAGGCATAAGAAGTTATTCGACATTGGTTACAAAGCTATGAACGTAGAGGATCTAGATGAATTGCTCATCCAAGACATATAAAATCAAGCCAATAATTCCCAAGTATGCATTGGCCTTTTCATCAGATAGTGGTGAGCAATGTCGCATATCGTGAAATGATCCTTAATCTCCAGTAAATTCATAAGGACATAGTAATAAGTCTTTCATCTGATCATGAGAAGAAGTTTGTTGACTTGAAAAAGAGCAGTGGGTGACTAGACACTGCTATCCTTTTACTCAACTTATTCTACGAAGGAATTTATCCTTAACTCAGAGTTGAAAAGTGCTAGAGAAGTTTCCAAATTACTTGAGCAAGAAAAAAAATCATTGCACATTGAGGTTGAGGCACTACAAAAAAAAGTTTCTTTTAAAACCCTATTTTTTAAGACAGGTAAAATATAGTCTTTAAAACATACTTTTTTAGATGGATAGAACTAGCCGTCTCAAAAATAATTATTTGTTGAGACTGTTGATTATTGTCATCTCAAAAACTAATATTTTTTTAGACTACTAATTATAGTCATCTCAACAAAGGTCATTTTTTGACATAGTTAATTATTTTCGTCTTATATAGTGAACCAAATGAGATAGTAATATTTACAGTCTCAAAATATATACCAAATAGGACGGCTAACAAAAATTACTTCCCTCTGCCAAAACTTTTTCTCCCGCTCTAAACACTTAACCTCCCACCCAAAAAAATAAAAAAATAAATAGCTGCCAAAATAACCGAGCTCTATGCAACCCCGATATCCCGTCGCACCCACCCCCGAATTTATTCTCCTCCATTGTTCTCTCATATCCGGCCTCCTCCTCTATCGTTCTCTCTCTTTCCAGCACTCTAAAGGTGATGTTCATACCCTTTGTGATTCATTATGTGTAGATACCTGATTCGATTAATGTTTAAGTATGAAATCAGTGGGTTATTTAGATTAAGGAGTGGAAACATTCAATATATATATCCCAAGATTTGTTTTTTTGTAAGTTTTAGTGTATTTTTCAAAGAGCCCTGTTATGAGTCCCAAATAAGTCTCCCAAAATCTTTCCCATAATCAATAATTTTTTGAGCCCTGACAAAACCCATACCACAAGGCAACACATAATAGGTAAGTGAGAGAATAAGTAGAATCCACATCACTTTTGGTGGAGGTTTTGGTACTCGTATCATTATTTTTTTTCTAAAGTTAAAAAAATTGAGTTATTCAGTTAACCAATTTAAATGCCCAACGCAAACAGTTTTGTTGTGCAAAATATTATAGAGTGATGGAACAATTTGAATTTTGAAATAAATATAAATCATGCTATATTAGACGGTACAACTTTGACTTTACTATACAATTTACTATGTGTGAATAAATTTAACTAATACAGATTATTAATATTAAACTTCGAAGTATATTTGTGTTTTTATTAGATTTGGTTTATTGTATCTTTCTAATTTCAGGTTATTGGATTGCTAATGCTATTATGGTTGTTTTTATTAAGTTTTTTCCCCTAAATATCATATTTTATTTTAGTTTCAATTGAATTTATAGTTGCCTCCATTTGATAATATGGCTAAATTTTACTAAAAACTTAAATACTTGTGAAAAATTTAAAAACATTCGCTTTGGGGGCTAACGCCTCTGAACCCCCGCACTGGCAATTTCTTCAAGTGCCCCACTTGAACACAATTCTTGGACCCACCACTATATATATATATATATATATATAGAGAGAGAGAGAGAGAGAGAGAGAGAGAGAGAGACCTTTGGACTACTCCAGCCCAAGTTCGATGCTTCTAATGTAACACATGCCATTAAGAAAAGAAGCATAAGTCAAAGTTCATCTCTCTTCTTTTGCATTGATAATTATGCCATTGTTGCAGAATCTTTTGCTTCTTTTTCACCCATTGCCTTGATAGTTATGTACAGTTATTGCAAAATCAAGACTTAGAAGTGTTGGAAATATGCAAAGCATCCTCAATTGTTAGATCAACAATATTAGTTTAATCTGAAACACTAGTTGGGAACATAAATAATGAATTTCTGTTTTATTATGTAGTTGTGTCAATCATGCTCTCCAATTATTGAGAAAGATCCTAATTAACTGTTTACATTGTTTATTATTATTATTTATCTTTTTTATTATTTTTTTTCTTCAAAATATGTTCCAGTAAGTCTTGTGGTCAATCACATTGAAGCCTTGGAATTTTATCACGGTCTTATACATATATGCCCATAAAAAGGGATTACTTAAATCTTCTGATGGAAAGTGATTCTTTAGGATTGATCATTTTAACAAAAAATTATTATGTTTTAAGTATGTATATAAATATTAAAGTAGTATGAGCCTCATTCGTTCTTTAATTACATATCTTTTCTCGGGAAATGTTTGTGACATTGAAGGAGTATGAGAAACAAAAGAGGAAGAGAACAGAAGAGAATAAATAAAAATTAAATGAGTTTCAAATACATGATTTGTATTCGAAAATTCAAAATAAAGTTAAAAATAGAAAAAAGTGGTTCAAAGAGTAAAAAAAATCGTTTGGTGATGATGACGAGTTTATGCCACTTGAAGAAGAAAATGAGCCCGCGGATTCAAACGAGGATGAAAATGGGTATGTGCCTTAGGAGTTTTTTAATGTGTAAATATTTAGTGATGTAGACGTTAATTAGTTGATTGTGTGAATTCTTATTTGATACTTTCCATTATCATGGGTGCATTAGCACTTCAATATTTCAAATTTTAATTGTTCAATTTAGTTAGCCATATTAATACTTAAATTTATGTGTTGAATTATATTGTTATTTTTATAGCTTGTTCCCCCTTTATGTGCTAATCTCTTTAGGAATTCGTGTTTTTCATTATTAATATCTTTATCTTTTCATAATCTTGCGAAGACATTATGAAGATTTTCTCTGATTTATGTTATGAAATATAAATTTACTAACATTTTTTTTATTAGATTCATAGATGGAAACCATGGATAAGAGTTGGATTGATTTACGCAACTGGTGTTCAACAGAATACATTAATGGGATTGATGGGTTTCTTAACTACGTATATGCAAATAAAAATATCGAGACAACAAAAATCTATTGCCCTTGTAAAAGATGTGCAACTCGATTGTACCACGCCCAACAAACTATCAGAGATCACCTTGAGATACATGGTTTCGACAAGACTTATAAGGTTTGGATTTTTCACGGAGAAACTTTTAGTGGTGTAAGCAACGATAGAAATATTCCCCGGGATGATATATTGGTTGATGATATACCTATACCTATTGAACTAAGTGCTCGAGATAACATGGTTACATAGTTCAAGAGAGAACAGATATTCCGCACACGTTTGATAATATGCGTGAGGTGGAATGTAACATCAAAGATGTCTTTGAATCTGACACAGATGTTCAAGAGTATTATAAACTTATGAAAAAGGCTCAATGTGACTTCTATGAAAATTGTTCGCTTGGGGTTACCGAATTTTCATTTGTTGTTAAACTCTTCCAAATGAAGCAACTTCATGGTTGGATAAATTTTTCTCTCACGCCTTTATTAAAATTTTTAGAGAGGATATTTTCGCATGCTAGAATTCCCAAGTTTTACTACCAAGCCAACAAGCTAAAAAAAGACTTGGGATTCAAGTATGATACATTGGATGCATGCCCAAATAACTATATGATGTTTCGTAATGAAATCGAGGGTCTTGAAACGTGTGGCATATGCGGATCTTCTTGATATAAAGATGAGGACTCAATTATTGATGGTGTTAGTGGTCCGAAGGTAGCCGTAAAAAAAATGAGATGCTTACCTTTGAAACCAAGACTACATAAATTATTTTGGTCATCCTATTCATCTCCTCTAATGAAATAGCATGCTGAGGAAAGGATCAACGATGGTGTAATGAGACATCCCGTTGACTCTCCTGCTTGGAAAACATTTTAGTGAGAAAAACCCTTCTTTTGTGAAGGAGATTGTAATGTTAGTCTTGGGTTAGCTGCTGATGAATTTAATCTATTTGGTAATATGAGCATTAAGCACAATCCATGGCAAGTTATCCTCATTATTTACAACTTACCTCCGTGGTTGTGCATGAAGCAACCTAACTTGATTTTGTTTATTCTTATAGATGGACCGAAAGTACCCGAAGATAAGATTGATGTATTTTTACAACCATTGATTGATCAGTTAATTGAGCTATGGGTTGATGGTGTACGCACTTACGATGTGTCAAGTAAGGAGTTCTTTCAGTTGCATGCATCGTTCTTGTGGACCATTAATGATTTCCCCACTTATGCCATATTATCAGGATGGAGCACACAAGGTACATTTTCTTATCCTTGCTGTAACGAAGACCACCAGTCAATGCGATTAAATAATGGAATAAGTTTTGTTATTGGGGTCATTGTCTATTTTTAAACTCGTGCCATAGGTTTCGTAGGCAGAAGGCATCATTTAATTGGAGGGAGAATTATGACCATCCCTACTTAAACTTTTGGGCTTGCAAGTATTGCAACAGTTGAATGAGCTTGACACTGAATGTGAATATAAGATGGAAGATATCTTTAGAAGGAGGGAAAGAGAGGAGCTAGAAAAGAATAAATAGGCAGTTCCAAAATGTAGGTTTGGTTTGAAAAAGAAGAGCATATTTTTTAAATTTCCATACTGGAAGGATAATCTTATTCACCATAATCTTGATGCATATTGAGAAAAATGTTTGTGATAATGTCCTGTTTACATTGTTGGGAACTAAAGGGAAGATAAAAGATAATTTAAAGGCTCGAAAAGATCTCAAAATTTTGGCTATTAGATCAAAGCTGCATCCTCTACCACGAGAGTCAAATCTACACTACCTCCACCCAGCAGAGTACACGGTGGGTAATAAAAGAAGGATTTTTTTTTAAAGTGTTGCAGAAGGTTAAAGCTCCTAATAGATACTCTTCGAACCTTTCACGGTGCGTAAACATGCAAGAAAGAAATATTTTTGGATTAAAGAGCAATGATAATCATATTGTAATGCAACAATTACTTCCAATAGCAGTGCGAAGGGTATTTCCCAATCATATTGTCAGAGCCTTGATTGAATTAAACAATTTCTTTGTGATATTGTGCTCAAAAGGAGTTACCGTTGCCGATTTGGAAAAGTTTGAGGATCGGATGGCCCTTACACTTTGTAGCCTTGAGAAGATATTCCCTCTGAGTTTCTTTGATGTGATGGAACACTTGCGTCTACATTTTTTGAATGAAATCTTGGTTGATGGTTGTTTCCTTTACCATTGGATGTATCCTATTGAGAGGTACCTCTACCTTTAAAAAGGCTATGCTAGTAATCGGGCTCTTCCTGAGGCCTTGATTGCCAACTTTGTTATTATTGAGGAACGCTTGACTTTTTGTTCCTAGTATGTGGATGTGGAAACTAAGGCTAACAAACCGGCTAGAAATGATGATTAAGGGTATATAAATGGTCGTGAATGTAATACCCCGTATTTTTATGCTATATTAATTTGGGGATTTATTAAATTTAATGTGAATTAATTATTTAATATAAATCCGAAAATTAATTATGTTATAATTATTAACGTGATGAGAGTTAGTAATTATGGGAAATTTGTTGAATATTACTAATGAGCAAAGTAATATATAATATTGGTTATATTAAATGTCACGAGTCAATAGTATGACAATTTTGGAAATTTGAGTCGCGTCCGTGTCGCGTCGGGACTAAATATTGATTAATAAAAGTGAATATATTATAAGTTGCTCATATGGTCATTTTCAGTGCGCCAAAGTGTCTGGAAGGGTCGAGATAGTCAGAAAAGTATACCCGGGGGTTTAGTTTGGGTCTCAGGGCATTTTTAGGCCTATTTAGCACCCCGGGAGGGCATTTTGGACATTTTACATTTTTGGGTAATTAAACCCACAAAATTTCAAGGGTTATATCAGATGTCTAAGGTTACCTTCTAGGGTTAAAAAAACTTAAAACTTTAGAACGACCATAGGAGAGGGAAGGAGGAAGCTTTCCAAGCAATCCAAGGCCAAAAAGTCACCCGATTGCACCGCCACCACCACCAACGCGTAGATCGCACGACGGGGAACGCAACCACGCCAAAATCGTCCACAAATCAGAATTCTGAAAATCCCAGGCAAGTGTTTATCTTGATTATTTTCGTTAATGCATCACTCATGTTAGTCTAGGGATGATTAGGATGAGTTTCATGGAAGAAAACCCAAGTTGGAGATAGGAAATCGCATGTAGTAATAATTTGTATGTTAATATGGAAACCCCTTCACATGTAGAGGATAGAAACCAAGAATTTATGATGTTTTAGAAGAAGAAAATTCTGGAAAAGATTGATTAGAATCATGTTAAAGAAATTCTAGGGTTCTTGAGATTTTTATGAAGTTTTTGCCTATAAATCCATGGTTATTGATGCAAAATTACATGCTTTACGTAGAAGATGAATAATATGGGTGTATACTGATTATAGTACAAATTTTAGGAAGTTTGGGTGTGAAAAATCTGGATTTGTGTGAGGTTATGTGTTAGAACCCGTAACTGGTTAACTGCAGAATTCGCCATACCAGCTTGATCGGTCGATTGAGCTAAGAGCTTCGATCGATCGAGCCCCTGCCCTCGATCGATCAACCCCTCCTGGCAGACTTAAATTACCCTTTTTAAAATTGTTGAATTGATTCTAAATGAATAATACTCCTTAGACACCCTTATTAAAATATTTTGGGAGATAAAGATGACCAGTAGGATTTATAAATGATTAAGAAACCTTTAATGTAAGGCGAAATTTATATTTTTGGGGTGTTTATATATAAGGGATGATGGAATTTTGTATTAAAGGGAGAGATACGTAAAAATGGTTATGATGGAAAATAGATGAATACCTACTGAATTTTACATTTGGGAGGATAGAGTCCATGAGTGTTATGTAGTAAGTTGGAATAACCCCTCGATTTAAAGTTAGAGACAAACAGTTATACGTGATAACAAATAATGGGAAAATAAGGATAAATGTCATGATTATGGGTTATGGGATTAACCTAAATTGATATGATAAAAGTAGTATATGTATATGACTGTGTATGCATATACTATATACATGTAAAAATCATGCCCGCGCTACTTGCTATCCCTGAGGTTACCGCGCTGGGACAGTCTTATCTCTATGGGACCTTTATGGGGGATATTGACTCGTACCCTAGAAGATAGATATCCTTGGTACAAGCTATCTGATCGATTGTCAAATGGTCCTACGATATGTGAGGGTATGTGCTGACCTCTTAGTGACTTGGAATCTATGCTTCGCCTCAATATTGTTTGTGTTTGTGTTAATACAGTTCGAGAGTGATTCCGAACTTGTATTTCCCTTAGTACGAGAGATACGGGGATTGGATAGCAGAGTATGCCCGCACCATTATTTTTATGTGGGGTGCTGTTAGAATATATATATATATATATATATATATATATATTATGAGAGATTTAATATATATATAAAATTCTGAAATTTGGAACTGCCTACTGTGATATGGTAAGTAAGACATGTATAATGACTCAAATTGGAAATACTTGTTTTGAAAAAGTATAATGGAACACTGGGAAACTTTATTAGCAAATAAGGTTTAAATGAGAACTTTGTGATCAAATGAAATTATTTTCTTAAACAATTATATTGTTCAGTTTTAAATCTTACGAGTAACCTAAGATAAGTTAAACCATTGGGAAGGTTAGTGCGATAGGAATGCACATTAGAAGAGAGGTGAGAAATTCTCAAGAGAGTGCCGCACTAATATGTTGTTGCATTGGCCTGTAAACATTTTAAATACTTGCAAAACAAATTTTAAATCATCTACACTATCGGGCTCTGACCCGTTTCTATTTCTCTTTCTCTCTTGTATATATATGTATATATTATCGGTGCCCAGCCACAGGGGCGTCTTGCATAGGATCCTTTGGAAGAAACGCGCTGCAGCTTAGGTGAGAGTTGCAGGCCTCTTGCTTAGACGACTTCATTTATTTGATTCCACTCCTAGTATATTCTTTTAGTGGGTCATGTGTCGCCCTTTCCATTATTCAGTTATTTTATTGGACATTGTGATTCAGTTATTGCTAGTATTGTCACTTTGGGATTTTTTACTGTCTGGATGTTTTACTTTAAGTTTAAATGTTGGGATCTAGTTGTGAATGTTTAAATTATTTGGATTATATGTTCCAGGATAATTGTGGTATGGTTCTTTAATATTGTATTGTTGTAAACATTTAAATCTTGGTTTATAAAATAAAATTTGGAAAGTACTGTCTAAAAATGGTTTTGACACTTAGCTTAATTAATTAGGGTGTTTAAATTAGAAAAGTTATTTTTCGACAGTGATGTTAAGAATGAACCAACTGTTCACCTTGAATTAATTTAATAAAGGAGTGATCGCCCGGTATTTAATTAGGCGGGGTGTCACAGGTGGTATCAGAGCATCAGGTTCTAGTGTCCTTAGGATCTGTACGGCTTATTTCGCTTTCAGCTTAACATTTTTGCTATAGAGCCCTATTTTAGGATTGTTGTATTTCTGCTTTTACGTTTACGTCTTTAGCTATTTGAGATTTGATAATAACTGTAGACTAATGAATTTCTTCACGTTTCAGATGCCTCCGAGACATGCACCAAAGGATAAGCATGCCCAAGCCGAGCAGTCAGCAGCTCCGGCATAGGGTATGATGAATGCTAATGAGGTAGCCGCTATTGTTGCTCAGGAGGTGAATGCCACGCTAGCGGTGGTTCAGCAGGGTCCACCCCAGATTCAGGCAGTGGCGCCATTACCTGCATAGCTTCCATCTGCATGGGAGCGGGTTAGGGATGCCTTTCAGAAGGCGCATCCCCCTGAGTTCTCTATTAGTTCAGATATCATCATCGTCAGCCAATGGAAGAAAGATATCCAGTGGCATCTTCGTATGTATGAGTGCAGAGACGTGCAAAAACAGTTGTTGGCTTCCTTTAAGCTGGTGGGGGCCGCTTTGCAGTGGTGGGAGTCCACCACCACCTTGGAGGAGAGGGATATGATCCCGATTCAGTCATTCTGGGAGCGGTTTGACTGCAAGTACTTTCCACCCGCCGTGCAGACTGAGATGAGGAGGAAATTACTGAACTTGAAACAGGAGAATTATACCGTTGCTGAGTATGAGGAGGAGTTCACGAGACTTCTCACCATAGTGCCAGATGAGGCACCCACCGAGGGTAAGAAGATAATGTTGTTTGTGGACGGGTTAGCTTGGAGGATCCGTCAACACCTTATAGGGAATCTGTCTCTGAGTACTTTCACCGATGTACTCAATGCTACTTTACTACATTGCCAGGATCACCGCTTCCATATGCAGGTAAGCAAGCGAGCAGGAAAGTCCGGCCAGCAGGGAAGGACCGGGGGTAGTGGTGCTAGTGGAGCACTGACATTTCAAGGACAGACTCATCAGCACGAAAAGAGTTCCCATCAGGGGGACCCTGCTAAGAGATTCCGTTCAGGTGATTCCAGACAGGGATTTGGGGGTTATAGGCAGGGCCAGCCTAATCAGCCGGGCCAGCAAGGCCAACACCGACAGCAGCAGGGCCAACCGGGCCAACAACATTTTCATCGGGGCCCACAGGGCTAGTGGCGGGGTGGTAACGGCCAGCAGGGCCATGGCCAGCAAGGTCAGAGGGGAGGTAACTTCAGAGGCCGATGTTTCGGGTGCGGTAAGAATGGCCATAGGCGCCAGGATTGTCCAGAGGGAGAGAGGGCCCCACAGCAGCAGGGTGCCCATAATGACCCACAGAGGCCACTTTTTCCAGCTGCCCTCCCAGCACCAGCCCTACCAGCCGTTCCAGTAACTCCAGTGCAGCAGGGGCAGTTACAGTGTGGACGTGTCTATAACGTCCACCAGGCAGCAGCTCCACAGGCACCACCCGCGATTGAGGGTATGTTTCCTATCCCTGGTGCTATGGGTTGGGTTTTGTTTGATACTGGGGCGACGCATTGTTTTATATCTACTCATTTTGCGAAGGCCTTAGGGTTATTAGCCACAGTAGAGAGCACTGTGACGTGTGTAGACTCACCACTGGGGAGTGGGTCGCTTATTTTCTTTATATGCCGGGGAGTGGGGGTAGAGATTGGTAGCTTGGTATTACCTGCAGACATGTTAGTCTTAGATATGCATGAGCATGACGTTATTATCGGTATGGATTGTCTCGCTGCTTAAAGGGCCATGATAGATTGTTTTGGTGGGAGTATTGTTTTTGCCATTCCGGGGCAAGAGATGTTTGTAGTGGCGATTCCTCGCCCAGAGGGAGGCTCGATCGCTCATTTGTATTACATAGAGGAGGATACCTCTAAGGAGGTTGTGATTCCCTTAGACTCGATTCCAGTTGTTCGTGAGTATTCCGATGTATTTCAGGAGATACCAGGCCTACCCCCCAGTCGAGAGATAGACTTTGTCATAGACTTATTGCCAGATACTAGACCTATAGCACGCACTCCATACCGTATGGCTCTGGCGGAGATGCGAGAGTTACGAGATGAGATAGAGCAGTTGTTAGGTCAGGGCTTCATTCACAGGAGTACCTCACCTTGGGGCGCTCCAGTCCTGTTTGTGAAGAAGAGAGACAGTTCACTGAGGCTATGTGTGGACTACCAGGAGTTGAACAAGGTCACGATACGGAATAAGTATCCATTGCCTCGAATTGATGATCTGTTCGACCAGCTGAGGGGAACAACTTTCTTTTCGAAGATAGATCTGAGGTCAGGGTACCATCAGCTACGTATTAGGGAGCAGGATGTTTCAAAGACTGCTTTCTTGACGAGATATGGGTCCTATGAGTTCAGGGTGATGCCATTTGGCCTCACAAATGCTCCATCCGTGTTCACGGACTTAATGAATCGTGTGTTCAGAGAGTTCTTGGATCAGTTTGTCATCGTCTTCATAGATGACATTTTGATATATTCACACTCCGAGGAGGAGCATGCCGAGCACTTGAGACAGTTTCTTCAGACTCTACGAGAGCATCAGTTGTTTGCTAAGTACGAGAAGTGCGGATTCTGGTTGAGAGAAGTACAGTTCTTGGGGCATGTTGTTTCTGAGTAGGGGATAGCAGTCGACCTGAGTAAAGTGTCAGCGGTGAGGGAGTGGGGATAGCCCACGACACCGACGGAAGTGCGAAGTTTCTTGGGGTTAGTCGTATATTACAGGAGATTCATTCGGGGATTCTCCAAAATAGCGGGTCCATTGACGAACCTGACTCGCAAAGGGGTTCCATATGTTTGGGATGATGCTTGTCAATTGGCTTTCGACGAGCTTAAAGACAATCTTACTTCAGCACCAGTCCTTGCCTTACCGAAGCCGGGTGTGGAGTACCTGGTTTACACCGATGCCTCTTTACGGGGACTTTGGGGAGTACTTCAGCAGGAAGAGAAGGCTATAGCTTTTGTCTCCCGCAAGCTTAAGCCGCATGAGAAGAATTACCCCACCCACGACCTGGAGTTAGCAGCGGTCGTTTTTGCATTGAGTATATGGAGGCACTATTTATTGGGGGGAGAAATTCCACTTGTTCACAGACCACAAGTCACTGTAGTACCTTTTCACTCAGCGAGAGCTGAATATGCGTCAGCGCAGATGGTTAGAGTTTATGAAGGACTATCAGTTCGACATACAGAACCATTCGGGGAAGGCCAACATAGTTGCTGATGCGTTGAGCCGTAGATCAGTAGACGAGGTAGTGGACGTCTGGAAAGCAAAGTGGAAGGAGTTAGGACACCAGGACGCAGTAGCCCATTCCTTCATATCTGTTATGATAGTGACACCCGAGATTGTTACGAGGGTGATACAGGCACAGACCGCAGACCCGTTTTGCCAGGAGCAGATTGTACGACTCTTAGGTGAGGGTGCTGCTTCCTATTCTGTTAGTTCTGATGGGGGTTTGGGGTTTAATGGGAGACTAGTGGTCCCAGAAGGAGTAGAATTACGACATGCGGTGATGACCCAGTCTCACGAGTCCCGATTTGCGATACATCCTGGAGGAGATAAGATGTACCAGGATATGAGGCGGCAATACTGGTGGAGTGGAATAAAGAAGGACACTGTTGAGTTCGTGTCCAAGTGTTCTACCTGCCATCTGGTAAAGGTGGACCATCAAAAACCGTCAGGGTTGCTTCAGCCATTGGAAGTACCCGTGTGGAAGTGGGAGAGTATTTCCATGGATTTTATTACAGGGTTACCTACTTCACAGCGGGGCCACGACTCTATCTGGGTGATTGTAGATCGTTTGACCAAGGTGGCTCATTTTCTAACGGTGCAGACAGACTATACCACGGGTCAGTATGCTCAGTTGTTCATTGCTGAGATTGTCAGATTACATGGGGTGCCCCTGAATATTGTGTCAGATAGAGACAAGATTTTCGTGTCGCGTTTCTGGGAGAGATTTCAGGAGGCTATGGGTACTAAGTTTAGGTTGAGTTCATCTTATCACCCACAGACAGATGGAAAGACAGAGCGTACTAATCAGATGTTGGAGGATATGCTACGCATGTGTGTTCTTGATTTTGGAGGAGTCTGGGAGACACACCTTCCATTGGTAGAGTTTGCTTATAATAACTCTTATCAGTTCACGATTGGCATGGACCCATTTGAGGATTTGTATGGCAGGTCTTGTCGTTTCCCAACTTGTTGGCTAGAGGTGGGGGATAACAAGTTGCTCGGACCAGAGGTAATTCAGGAAACCTCCGCGAGGATTGAGATGATTAGGAGTCGCATTCGAGTAGCCCAGGATAGACAGAAAAGCTATGCCGATGCGAAACGGTTCTTCCGGTAGTTTAATGTGGGGGACCAGGTGTTACTACGTGTATCTCCTATGAAAGGAGTGATGAGGTTCGGGAAGAAAGGGAAATTGGCCCCAAGGTACGTGGGACCATTTCCCATTATCAAGAGGATTGGGTAGGTAGCATACAGATTGGGACTGCCAGAGCATTTACATCGCACTCACGATATATTCCACATCTCGTCGTTGAGACGATATCTTCGGGATGATATGGCCCATACTCACATCGCGATAGATGAGATAGACTTACAGCCTGACATCTCTTATGACGAGAGATCGGTGGCTATCCTAGACCATAGCGAGAGGAAATTGAGGTCGAAGATAGTTCCACTTGTACGGGTCCAGTGGGAGCATCATAATGTGGAGGAATCCACTTGGGAGCGCGAGGCAGATATGCGCGAGAGATACCCAGATTTATTCTTAACAGGTATGCCTTATATTTCAAATTTCGGGACGAAATTCCGTTATTAGGGGGGAAGTATGTAATACCCCGTATTTTTATGCTATATTAATTTGGGGATTTATTAAATTTAATGTGAATTAATTATTTAATATAAATCCGAAAATTAATTATGTTATAATTATTAACGTGATGAGATTTAGTAATTATGGGAAATTTGTTGAATATTACTAATGAGAAAAGTAATATATAATATTGGTTATATTAAATGTCACGAGTGAATAGAATGACAATTTTGGAAATTTGAGTCGGGACGCACCCGTGTCGCGTCGGGACTAAATATTGATTAATAAAAGTGAATATATTTTAAGTTATTTGTATGGTCATTTTGAGTACGCCAAAGTTTCCGAAAGGTTCGAGATAGTCAGAAAAGTATACCCGGGGATTTAGTTTGGGTGTCGGGGCATTTTTAGGCCTATTTAGCACCCCGGGAGGGCATTTTGGACATTTTACATTTTTGGGTAATTAAACCCACGAAATTTCATGGGTTATATCAGATGTCTAAGGTTACCTTCTAGGGCTAAAACAACTCAAAACTTTAGAACGGCCATAGGAGAGGGAAGGAGGAAGCTTTCCAAGCAATCCAAGGCCAAAAAGTCACCCGATTGCACCGCCACCACCACCAACGCGTAGATCGCGCGACGGGGAACGCAACCACACCAAAATCATCCGCAAATCAGAATTCTGAAAATCCTAGGCAAGTGTTTATCTTGCTTATTTTCGTTAATACATCACTCATGTTAGTCCAGGGAGGATTAGGATGAGTTTTATGGAAGAAAACCCAAGTTGGAGATAGGAAATCGCATGTAGTAATAATTTGTATGTTAATCTGGAAACCCCTTCACATGTAGAGGATAGAAACCAAGAATTTATGATGTTTTAGAAGAAGAAAATTACGAAAAAGATTGATTAGAACCATGTTAAAGAAACTCTAGGGTTCTTGAGATTTTTATGACGTTTTTGCCTATAAATCCATGGTTATTGATGCAAAATTACATGCTTTACGTAGAAGATGAATAATATGGGTGTATACTGATTATAGTACAAATTTTAGGAAGTTTGGGTGTGAAAAATATGGATTTGGGTGAGGTTATGTGTTAGAACCCGTAACTGGTTAACTGCAGAATTCGCCATACCTGCTTGATCGATCGATCGAGACAAGAGCTTCGATCGATCGAGCCCCTGCCCTCGATCGATCAACCCCTCATGGAAGACTTAAATTCCCCTTTTTAAAATTGTTGAATTGATTCTAAATGAAGAATACTCCTTAAACACCCTTATTAAAATATTTTGGGAGATAAAGATGACCAGTAGGATTTATAAATGATTAAGAGACCTTTAATGTAAGGCAAAATTTATATTTTTGGGGTGTTTATATATAAGGGACGATGGAATTTTGTATTAAAGGGAGAGATACGTAAAAATAGTTACGATGGATAATAGATGAATACCTACTGAATTTTACACTTGGGAGGATAGAGTCCATGAGTGTTACGTAGTAAGTTGGAATAACCCCTCCAATTAAAGTTAGAGATAAACAGTTATACGTGATAACAAATAATGGGAAAATAAGGATAAATGTCGTGATTATGGGTTATGGGATGAACCTAAATTGATATGATAAAAGTAGTATATTTATATTACTGTGTATGCATATACTATATACATGTAAAAATCATGCCCGCGCTACTTGCTATCCTTGAGGTTACCGCGCTGGGACAGTCTTATCTCGATGGGACCTTTATGGGGGATATTGACTCTTACCCTAGAAGATAGATATCCTTGGTACAGGCTATCAGATCGATGGTCAGACAGTCCTAAGAGACGTGAGGGTATGTGCTGACCTCTTAGAGACTTGGAATCTATGCTTCGCCTCAATATTGTTTGTGTATGTGTTAATACAGTTCGAGAGTGATTCTGAACTTGTATTTCCCTTAGTATGAGAGATACGGGGATTGGATAGCAGGGTATGCCCGCACCATAATTTTTATGTGGGGTGCTGTTAGAATATATATATATTATGCGATTATTAAATATATATATGAAATTCTGAAATTTGGAACTGCCTACTGTGATATGGTAAGTAAGACATGTATAATGACTCAAATTGGAAATACTTGTTTTGAAAAAGTATAATGGAACACTGGGAAACTTTATTAGCAAATAAGGTTTAAATGAGAACTTTGTGATCAAATAAAATTATTATCTTAAACAATTATATTGTTCAGTTTTAAATCTTACGAGTAACCTAAGATAAGTTAAACCATTGGGAAGGTTAGTGCGATAGGCGTGCATATTAGAAGAGAGGTGAGAAATTCTCAAGAGAGTGTCACACTAATATGTTGTTGCATTGGCCTGTAAACATTTTAAATACTTTCTAAACAAATTTTAAATCATCTACACTATCGGGCTTTGACCCGTTTCTATTTCTCTTTCTCTCTTGTATATATATGTATATATTATCGGTGCCCAGCCACAGGGGCGTCTTGCATAGGATCCTTTGGAAGGAACGCGCTGCAGCTTCGGTGGGAGTTGCAGGCTTCT
This sequence comes from Sambucus nigra, assembly GCA_949130495.1. NCBI lineage: Eukaryota > Viridiplantae > Streptophyta > Magnoliopsida > Dipsacales > Adoxaceae > Sambucus > Sambucus nigra. The sequence goes on from OX422218.1 coordinate 246,942,529, forward strand.
TGCTTAGATGACTTCATTTATTTGATTCCACTCCTAGTATATTCTTTTAGTGGGGCATGTGTCGCCCTTTCCATTATTCAGTTGTTTTATTGGATATTGTGATTCAGTTATTGCTAGTATTGTCACTTTGGGATTTTTTACTGTCTGGATGTTTTACTTTAAGTTTAAATGTTGGGATCTAGTTGTGAATGTTTAAATTATTTGGATTATATTATCCAGGATAATTGTGGTGTGGTTCTTTAATATTGTATTGTTGTAAACATTTAAATCTTGGTTTATAAAATAAAATTTGGAAAGTAATGTCTAAAAATGGTTTTGACACTTAGCTTAATTAATTAGGTTGTTTAAATTGGAAAAGTTATTTTTCGACAGTGATGCTAAGAATGAACCAACTGTTCACCCTGATTTAATTTAATAAAGGAGTGATCGCCCGGTATTTAATTAGGCGGGGTGTCATAGTGAAATTGGGAAAAAAGTTCAATTTGAACTTGATTCTGTAATGTATATGCAAGATCATTGGCACGTTCTTACCAACACCGAGGCAGTGACACCATTTGTTGAGTAAGTTTTATTATAAGTATTTGGTGTTTTTAAAAACCATTTTTATATTTTTTTTTGAATTGAATATGGCTATTTGTTTGCTTGTAGAAAGCATCTTACAGAACTTTTATCAAAGTATCCTCAAGATTCACAAAAGAATCGTGTTAATTGTCTTCACAACGATGAGTTCCAAAAATGGTTTAAGGATTATATAAGTGAAAATATCATAACTAATACTTGAATTATGAATAAGTACTATACTTTTATATTGACATTTACTTTAATATACCATAGGTTAATAAATTGACACGTGACGGTGTGGAAGTATTCGACGAAATCAAATGCTTGTCTTTAGGTCCTCTTAAGGATACCATCAGATTCAACACTTATATTATTATAGGTTTTAGATTTCGAACAAAGAAACGTGATAGGGGAAAGAAAACTCAAAATAGAGGAGTTGTTATAAAAGATGAACAAATGAGTTATTCTAACGGGAAGGACAAAAACCCTATTGTGTATGATATTACATACTATGGGGAACTATCAGACATTATTGAAGTTCAGTATCTTAATGGCATGAAGTTTGTATTCTTCATGTGTGATTGGGTTGAAAATCGCATCGCTACAAAAGTTGACGAGTTTAACTTTACTCTAGTGAATTTCAAGCATTTCAAATATAAGAATGATCGAGAGTGTAACGAACCTTTCATACTAGCATCCTAAGTAGAACAAGTATTTTATGTGCCGGAACCTATCGATACGGATTGGTACATTATTGTTCCCATGACACAAAGAGACCAATTTGATAGGTACACGACAGTTCAAGAAGCTGAAGAAGAGTTATTACTTAATGGAGATGAGTTGTTTGTCATGCAAAATTTGAACGAAGATCAAAACTTACAGTGGGCGAGGGATGGAGATGGATTAATAGTTAACACTAGGGTGGTTCAAGATAATTATCATGAAGATGAAAATGTGGATGAAGATGGAGATGAAATTTAAAGGGACAATACTTGAGGGAGATACAGTCCTAAACTAGTTATTTTTGTTTTTGAACTTGAAGCATTTGTAGTTTGATTTTGTATTGATAGTAATGGGTATTATATCCAAAACTAGTCACCATTATCATCTTATCATTGCATATTATTATTTAATAATATTGGGTTTATGCTTCAGTTCAATAGAAATTTAAGTGGAATAGTACTTCACTATGTATCACTATAATAAGGATGTTCTAGTTTGGTCTCATATGTCTTAATGCTGAGATCTTATAATAGTACTCAAAAATTAGTTTGTATTTGAAATCTTATCTATGTTGAGTTTATAATTTAGTATGCCAATTTACTAGTTTTATCTTCATACATTTCAACTGCTTTTTAAGTAACATAGGCACTGTTATAGGGGCCAAAGAAAAGAGAATAAACTCTAATCAATTGAATCTGCATCATTATAGTATTTGCAAAACATAAAGAATAATTTTTTTTTATCAGATGAGGAATGTGGTTTTGACCTTCCCTGTGTACGAGCAGGTTCTTATCTCTTGATAATTCAGATTTTAAGTTGTTCATCGTCATAATAATAGTTATATTAAAATAGGGCATCACCTCATAGCATATTAAAATGTAAATTGCATAGTATTCAATTTCTTGTTCTGTGTACATCAGATGTGTTATAGGTGTACTTTATTATTATTATTTAGTTTTATTTTCTTGAACGGATGTTTTGGATGAGTTGCGGGTGTTGGAGTGTTTATGAAGAACATTTTGGACCATTTTGGCATGGACATACTAACAAAATAGCCTCTCACAGCAAGAAGGACATCCTTATAGATCACCTTCCAGTTGTGTGTGAAGAAATGTCCATTCTTGAATAACTCCTTAAATTATCTATTTAGTCCACAAATTAAGGAAAACAAATCTCTTTTTTGACATAATCAAAAGTAGTACCTAAACTAATCACAACATGAGAGTAGTCAGATGCACTTTTATTAAGATGAGAAATAAATTCCTTGGGGATCACATTCATCCATTCGTGATTATAGAGGGCTCTGTCTAACCTGCACCAAATTCTAGAAATCCAGTTTATTTTATTATGCCAAGTGACCTAAGTACCCGCGTAACCCAAGTGAGTTAAGCCAACGTTGGCAATGTAATCCAAGAAGTCAATTGTAGCCCCATGTGACATTGAAGCTATTATACACACCGTGACACAACCTAAACATAATATACAATACACAACCCTAAACACAATAAGCCTACCTCACTCTATTATTCCAATTTTATGTGTGATTTTAATTTCCTATATCTTTGTGACTAAATGGAAGTTGTGATTGGCTTTGTGACCTCTGCTGCAGATTTAATATTTTTGTTTGTTTTGTCTTTGGCTGCGGTGACTGTGTCTGTGGTGTTGATTATATTCATTATGGCAGTGGTGGTTGGCGAAGAAGGTTGTTGTGGGTAGCCTTGTGATGGTGGTCCAACATCATTTACAATGAAAATGGGAGAAAAATATATCATCACTGTAAAAAAAGTAGAATTTGGTAACTAAACATCTTTTTTTTTTACATCCCCAAAATATATGTATAATAAATGTACCAAATGGATGCAGGAACTACAAGTTGTCTTTTAAACCATAACACCCAAGGTATTGTGACAAGGTCCCTAGCCATCTATGACGAATATGAAGCATACCTAGGAGTAACATACATTTAAACAAACCTAGATGATTGGCTAGCCCTGCGTCTCCTGGAAAAATAGCTTTCCACAGAGTATCCAGTAGAAACACTCCTCCTCGAGCTCCTCCTTGACCTGGGAGAATGTGGCACGGGGTAGCTTCTCCTTGAACTCCTCCTTGATCTAGGAGAAATGCAGCGCGAGTATCTTCTCCTTGAGTACCTCCTAGTCTTGGGAGAAATGATGCACGAATAGCTTCCCCTTGAGTACCTCCTTGACCTTGGGGAAACACTGTGCGAGTATCTCGTCATTGATCGCCTCGGAGAGATACTGTGAGAGTATTTCCTCCTATACCTCAGAGAAATTATTCTGGAAATGGATCCATATCGTCAGTTGTGCATCTGTAGTATCGATCAATAACATGTGAGTTGTCCCTATAGTAGTAGGTGGAATGCGATTAATCGTGGTCGCGCCTATTGATAGGGGACTGCTGTATAGTGACCGAGATCGAGAGAAGGACCTTCGATAATTTTAATAAGGAGAGTATGATCTTCTACGATGTTGAATGTACTAAGGAGAGTATAACCTTCTCTTATCTCGTTCAGACAAGTAAGGAGGAGAATGGCTCATGTAACTTGGGGACCAACGACTCCCATAACTTGGGGACCAATGGTGCACTCGATATGTTCTCATCTCAAGGTACTTTCCTGGAGTAGGTGTTCTATCATTCTCCACCATGATCACACGACCTTAAAGTATAGATCTCTCCAGATATTTTATGCAGCAACCAACCTTCTTAAATGAGGACATTGTCATAAAACTAAATCCTTGAGCCTCTCTCCTCCAAGGATCGACCACAAGGTGCACATCCTCTACCGTCCCCTCTATCAATAAATGCTTCTTGAGGCCCCTCTTTGTGATCTGAGGTGATAATCCTATTACATATAGACTATTTCTAGGATTTTTAACATCATTTGAATCATAGCTCCTTAAACGGCTCCTTGACATTGACCTGGACCTCAACAAAGACCTTGAGATAGATCCACCGTACCTCTTGTATGGTGTAGGGGATTGGGAGTACCTTGATCTTCTGGAGTACGACATGATTGCAAGCTATGATGAATAGAATTGCGATTAAGATCGATTGATCGGCAACTATTGATCTCTCTCTTTGGCTGCACTTTTTTTCGAATGGTAATGTGTGTATCTCAACATCTTAGCACTGTTTCTACCCTCATATCTTTTGTTACTTCTCTTTATAAATAATTATTTCATTAGTTGTTGGCTAAATATTTTGTTTTATAACTAAATCAATTCATTAGGTTCTGGGAAAATATTTTTGTATATTGCATTTTGTAACTGTACATCTCATAACTGTTTTTACACTCATATTTGTAGTTCCTTCTCTGTATATGTAATTCATTTATTTAGTTCTTAGGAAAATATAATTTTTGGTTGAAATTGGTAACTAAACATCTCATAACTATACAATAACTAGAATTTGTTAAGTAAACATCTCATCACTGTACAAAAACTAACATATTCAGTTTTTTTTTTCAATTTTAAAGTGCCCATATTCTTCTGTTTTGATGTATTAAGACTATCAAAAGATTAACATGAGAGATTGACAAATTAGAATGAAGTGTAATTCTTCCTCAAACAGTTATTTATCCTTATATGAAAATTGTTGGAAGTTATGCTTAATATATGGCATTGTTGTGCTTGGAATTATATTTTTTTTGTATTTAATAAGACCATTTTAAATATTGTAACACACTGATTTATTTTTTGTATTTAGTAGAATGAAGTGGTAGTTTGGCTATTTGATATCTATTGTATCACACTGATTTATTTCAAAATGAATAGACATAGTTAAATCATCCATATTATTATTATTATTATTATTATTATTATTATTATTATTATTATTATTATTATTATTATTATTATTATTATTATTATTATTATTATTATTATTATTATTATTATTATTATTATTATTATTATTATTATTATTATTATTATTATTTGACCTGTGTAGGCCTACCTCTCTAGTGATAAACATACCACATTTGCATCTTGTAGTGTTGTAACGGCTCAAATAAGTGTTGATCTTTAAGTACAGTCCCAGTATTCACATATGAAGTATTTGGTGGGCTTGACATCATGTATATTTAGTATAAGTTTACAACACTGAGATGTCGACGTATTTCTTAGATTAAGAAACATGATATCTGAACTGATGTATAACTGATATTAAAATGATGTATAATTGATATTTTTCATGTTTGATTAGTTTTATAACTAATATTAAAATGTGATATATAACTGAAATGTGACACCTTGCTACGATAAACGCAAATATACAGATCTGTGATGTTGAATCGTCATCGTTTGACTTTGTACGACCTCATAGCCGAGGAAAGCCCACTGGAGAAGCAACCACTCGTAGCTCCAGTGGGAAATGATTTAGAGAGGAAACCCTTAATTAGTTTCGTTCAACATAACATAAGGGACAATAGAACTAGAGATATGAAACAACAACTTTCCCCAAATATTGAATTAACATCCCAGTCACAAAATACACACTGCAACTCAAGAACTCGCGTTTCTTTATTTTAAATACCTACAAATCAACTTTCCCCAAATATTGAGCAGATTAATAATTCAGTTGGAAATTTCAATCCTCCATCTAATGAGACGGCTTTAGATGGTGAGGATCTCACAGGTATGCTGTGTTATACAATGCACCGGTTGTATATCTCCATTTGTATTACTTTTATGTTTATATTCATATTGAACAAGATGTATAAACATTATTTATCAAATTTTTGTTCAGGTACAATGAATACCCTTACTAGTAAAAAGGGGGTTAGAAATGGAGCAAGACCTTGGCTCGAATGGAATGATAATAGAAAGAAGGTATTGGAATGGAATGAACTTTGTCAGTTAGTTTGTAAGCTTGAAAGTAAATTGATGTCATATTTAGGTTATTATGCAAGGTGTCAAAATTTATTTTCGTTGACAAGTTGTATTGGAGCGAAGCACACGAGGAAGCACTTAATAATATTTGGAAGCAAGTGAAGCTAACTATAACGCCCCACCCGTCCGACAAGAGGCACGCGACATGCTACTAAGATAAGAACTAAAATAAAACCATTTACAATAAGTCTAGAGCATCTATAATCCAGAATTTAAATGTAACAAATCCATAAATTATTACACTTTCACAATAATTACAATAATGTTTCTCCCAAAATACACAATTATCCAAAAAAAAATTACACCACTAATTTATACATCAAAAATAAATCTTCTAATCCAAGCTCTAAAATAATTCTCCAAAATAGTCCATAGTGTCCCAATCCACGCTAGCCTGCCACTAAAAGAATATACGGGGAAGTACACAATATGACAAGAATAGATACTCAAAAATAATTAGCACAATGAGTAAATAGCAACAATACGAATGTGGATATACAAATCAAATGCAATACTCAAGCATTATATCAACATTAATTTCTCAACAACACGCCAATGGGTCACCAGGCCTCACCTCACCTCACCTAGGCATCTCAAAGTCATATATCGATTTTTGGACTATTGGCGGGTGCCCATTCTTCATGCCATATTAAAATCTCATGACACTATGCTCAAAACAACAATATAATATATCTCAATGAATAAAATAATAGATTCCAACAATTTTTCAAGATTTCAATGAATATCACAATTCAACATGAGTACAATTGACACAAAAAACAAACGGAATACTCGAGAGAGAATTTAGGAGCATATTGTGTAAGTCCCGTACCTCAAAATCATCACATGAGACAATAGCACTATACACAATAAATATAACAATAGAGTGTTTTAATTAAATGCAAGAACGATAAACTACTAACCATCCCAAAGATTCTTATAAAAATCACGTCAAGATCATTTTAATTATCCCACAAACACAAAGTGTTAATTTTATTAAATAACCTAAAATATCATTTATTCTCACTTTATTATTAGGTATAGCGGTCCTCCCTCCTTGGGTGGTTCTCCCACCAAAATACATTAGTATAGCAATCCTCCCGTCACGGATGATTTCTCCACCAAAATACACATCCCCTTGTCAAAACGACCGTTGATCCATTTAAACTGTCGATCCCGCAGTTTGACAAGGTTCCACACACGACACGACATAAAATGTCGGCTGGGCCGTTTAAACTGTCGGCCCTCGCTATTTATAACACCAATTTATTTTAATACCCGTTTTTATCTTAGGCATTAATTCTCAATTCTCAATTTCATAATTTTCAAATTCCCCCACCCTTTTTATCGATGTGAGATCCTCAAAATACCACTTAGTCCTATACCTAAGGGTCCCCAAGTATACATACGTTCTATCCTACATATAGGATGAAGCACCAAGAGAAAACACATTCCAGTCTCATGCCTAGGCAAGCGAAATGTTGATATAACATAAAAATTCGCCCCCCCTGAAATATAAAATCCTCACGAATTTACACTAAGTAGTCCCATACCTAGCAAGTATAAATTTTAACCAAGGCCTACCCACTAGTCCCATGCCTAGTAAGCATCCTAAAATAGAGTAGAGCAAACTACTATCCAAAATCCCCTCGTCCCCGCGATGGTAAACGTGAATAAAAATAAATCACACAATACACAATTCATAAGAATAACATAGCACTTAATCATAAAAGTTCCAATTTCATTAATAATATAGTCGTCGTTTTCAACATAATTATTTACCTTCAATAATGTTAATTTATTTAACATGTGATATTATTCAATATGACATAATCGTTCTCTTTTATAAATCCTCTAATTTTTATAAGTGCGTTTGGGTCCCACATAACATATAAATAATCCCATAACTTCTACATGCAAACCTACACCCTAAAAATCATAAAAACCCAATAATCTAACCTACGAACCCAAGGGTTTTGAAGATTAAATCATATTAAAAAGTTTTATCAAAATGTGACAACCCGCTATCCGGAATAAAGGGTGGCCAGCCCTATACCCCGATAAAATAGGAAATCATTGATAAATATCATTCTCAGCATCACAACAATATGCAAAGTATAAGGAATAACCACTTTATATTCCAGAAAACGGGTTATCAAAAACTTTGATTTGAAATAAAAAGAAAACATTTTCAACAACCCATAATAGAAATAGAGGGTGGAAACCCCCACAAGTGTATGTAAGAACCCAAAAGATACAAAAGGACCGAACAAAAGGTCGGTCAATACCATCCATACAACATACATATAGTACCAAGTGTTACATAATAAATTCATTATACAATTACAACTGTGTGGGCAACAAGCCCGAATGAACCGAACATAACTAGAAACATAAACAGAGGCGTCTACGCAAAATCCCGTGAAACCCGCACAGTGTCACGGCTCCTCAAAACATGCGGAAGGAAAAATGTCATTACTGGCGACCGTGCGGCGGAACACCTGAACGGATCATGTACATATAGAGATACCACAAGAAAAGAAAACCGGTCAGGGCCGGGTATATGTAATCAATAGATAAATGACAAGTATGATAATGATGCACAATTAAGCATGGATGATAGTCTAGCATGTTAACAGCATATAAGGAACTAAAACTGGTGAAGGACTACATAGAGTGAGATTCATAATAAAACAGAATTAAAAGTGCTTATGAGCCTTTATCATCTTTAACCGTATTTCAATTTAAATATTCATTTTCCATTCCTTATCAGGAATATAATTGTCATCATGTGCTCTATATGGCACTAATCTCAATAACATGCTCTTTGCGGCATAATTTGCTCTTTATGGCATTAATGTTCCATCGAGTCCAACTCGATAATTAGAATAGTCATAATATAAATATAACGTTTCTAAGACCGCCCGTCCGGGTTTCCCCACTGTGCGCGTCCCTAAATAACCATCATCTTCCAGGGCCTAACATAAGACAACCTGGGATCCTATCGCAAACGTCGGGAAGCGACCATGAGCCTGCGTGGTAGCCAAGACCACACCCGGAATCTTCCTACCAGCATAGAAAAATATACAACCATAAGTGCTCCCATGGCCTAGGACTATATCCACCCTGCATTCATTAGCCAGGGGGCTTCACCTATCGTGCGGACTTCCCTTAAGATGGTATTTAGAGAGGTGTGTAACATCCATTTTATAAATTTCCATTACATGATTAGTAAATTATCATTTACCTTTACAATTTCTCATTTTAATTGAATGTATAAGCTAATTCGGGACTAAGAATAAGTGGTACCGACATAGCATCCTCAAAAGGAATTTTAGACTCCAAAGTTATCCCCAAAGCCTCCGTTGGCTTTAATACAAACCATCAAGTCAAAATGTAACTCAAGTTGAATTCTAAAGTCTCCAAAATTGACCTTAATACATTCTAGACCGATATAAAACTACAAGACAAAAGTGATGCCTAAACATCACCTTAAATTCCCCCTTGAAAGAACCCTAGATGAACCCTTTCGAGTCTAGGGTGTCGACCCAACTCAACTAGCACTCTAAACCCTATGTTTACTTCATTTAAGAAGGTCCCTAATCAATAATCCTAAAGAAAAGGGATAAAAATGAAAAAAGAAAAAAGTTGAAAAAAATGCAGGGCTACCGAATCGATTCGCCCCCTTGGCCGAATCGATTCGGCCAGAAAGTTTGAGATTCTGCATAATAACCGAATCGATTCGGACCAATTCCGAATCGATTCGGTCAACTAGACCTGAGCACTGGCCCTAGCCGAATCGATTCGCCCAGGGGGCCGAATCGATTCGGGCCTGCGATTTTGCCAAGAAATGGCTATGGAGTCTTGGACTCCATTTTCTACCTCAACTCAAATTTCTCCAAACCAAACTCATATACGAACACTATAAGAACATCAAAGATGCTATTGATCATCTTAAAACCTCATGAATCAACTTAGAGTGAATCAAAACCCAAAATATACATAAGAAAACCCTAGGTTTACTAAACTAAAATCAATACACCATTATCACAACAAGTCATCTATCTCAAGACACAAATAGTAAGTAAAAACTTGCCTTGATTCAGCAAATATGCAGATTCCTTGGTGTAGTAGCAATTTCTCTCAATCTCCAAAGCTTTCTCTCTACTCTTCTCTTTTCTCTCTTAGGTTTAGGAAGGGATTTTGGGGAAATAGAAGACTTGGTAGGCTTAAATCGTGACTTAAGGTAAATGCCCCACTTAATTAGCCAAAATTGCGATAAAATAATACGCAATAGCATAATTAAGGCACAACCAGTCAAAAATGCCCAAAACTACAAAATACAATATGGCACATTATTTGACTATCTCGCACGTTCCGGAATCAACTGCAACCTCCAAATTATCACTTGGACCTTTTAAAATTCAGTTTAGGTTCCGGTCTCATTATTAAGTCAAATATCATTTTAAATTCAGATGATATTAATAAGCATGACATAGCGATATTTTCCCAAAATTATGATATGTATGCAACCTCATAATAAATATCAACTTTTCCACATTGAATTAACATTCAAATCATAACCCAACACTGGTCTCTAATTACTATACTAAGTAATTACTATGAAATACGGTCTCATGAGCGAGGGTTATTACATACTCCCCCCCCCCCCCTTATGAGGGAATTTTGCCCCCAAAATTCGGGCGTACCTCATGAGAAGAGATATGGATATATCTCCCGCATCTCGTCCTCGCGTTCCCAAGTTGATTCGCTTGCATGATGATGACTCCAATGGACTCTCACTAGAGGCACCACCCGAGACCTTAACTTCCGCTCCCCAAACTCCAGGATAGCAACCGGTTGTTCTTCATAAGAAACATCGGGCTGCAAGTCGATGTCTTCGAAAGGAATGTGCCAAAGGGCACCTTCACACCTTCTGTACTTTTTCAAAGAGGAGACGTGAAATACATCATGAATTTGTTGTAAAGGTTCCGGCAAGGCAAGTTGGTATGCCACGGGACCAACCTTTGCAATAACCGAGAAAGGTCCAACAAAACGTGGTGCAAGCTTTCCTTTCTTCCCAAAATGTTTGATGCCCTTCATCAGGGACACTCGCACCAACACTTGGTCTCCAACCTCCAATTCCATGTGTCTCCTACCCGCATCGGCATAGCTCTTTTGACGGTCTTGGGCTATCCGTATACGATTTCGAATAAGCTCGATCTTCGAAGAAGTATCTTGGATCATTTCAGGTCCAAGGAACTTATTATCACCCACTTCCAACCAACAAGCGGGCGATCTACAAGGCCTGCCGTACAGAGCTTCATTGGGTGCCATTCCAATGGTAAATTGGTATGAGTTATTGTAATAAAACTCAACCAACGAAAGATATTGTTCCCAACTACCTTTAGAGTCGAGTATGCACATACGAAGCATATCCTCCAACATCTGGTTTATCCTTTCGGTCTGACCGTCTATTTGAGGATGATGGGAAGAGCTTAACTTTAACTCGGTCCCCATAGCTCCCTGGAAACTCTGCCAAAAGTGGGACACAAATATTTTGTCTCGGTCGGAGATAATATTCAAAGGTACCCCGTGAAGTCTAACGATCTCCTCCATGAACAACTGGGCATAACGAGCGGTATCATAATCAGTGCGCACGGGCAAGAAGTGTGCCGACTTAGTCAAACGGTCGACAATCACCCAAATTGAGTCATGACCCTTCTGCGATCTTGGCAAGCCCGTAACAAAGTCCATCGAAATGCTTTCCCATTTCCACACGGGAATCTCGAGCGGTTGTAACAAACCTGTCGGTCGCTGGTGGTCAATCTTAACCAACTGACAAGTAGTGCATTTAGACACAAACTCGGAGATATCCCTCTTCATACCCTCCCACCAATACAAACGACGCATATCTTGGTACATCTTATCCCCGCCTGGATGCACCGTAAACTTGGACCCGTGGGATTCCGCCATAACTTCACGTCTCAAATCTCCATCATCGGGAACCACAAGTCTTCCATGGAAGCGTAGTCCACCCTCAGGACCAATTGAGTACGACTCCGCTCCCTCAGACAACAACTGGCGTGTATGGTCTTGACAAACCTTATCTCTTTTCTGAGCCTCCACAATCCTTGCTATAATCGTGGGAGTAACCGTCATCACGGAAAGGAATGCTCTCACCCCAGCATCCTCCAGGCTGAGTTCTTTCCACTTAGCTTTCCACACCTCAGCTAAGTCTCCATCAGGCTTTCTACTCAAAGCATCTGCTACCACATTCGCTTTTCCGGGGTGATAATGAATATCAACTTGGTAGTCTTTCACAAACTCCAACCAACGGCGCTGGCGCATGTTCAAATCCTTTTGGGAGAATAAGTACTGCAGCGATTTGTGTTCGGTGAAAAGACTAAACTTTTCCCCCAAGAGGTAATGCCTCCATATCTTCAAGGCAAATATAACGGCGGCGAATTCCAAGTCATGTACCGGATAGTTCCTCTCGTGAGGCTTCAACTTACGAGAAGCGTATGCAATGGGTTGTCTCTCTTGTTGAAGAACACCTCCTAACCCCATAAGAGAGGCATCGGTAAAGACGAGATATTCCAATCCCGGCCTTGGCAATGCCAGGACTGGAGCTGAAGTCAGTCTATCCTTGAGTTCCTCAAAAGCCGCTTGGCATGAACTGTCCCAAACAAATCTTACTCCTTTCCGGGTCAAATTCGTCAATGGGCTAGCAACCTTAGAAAAGCCCTTAATGAATCGACGGTAATAACCCGCCAAGCCCAGAAAACTACGAACTTCAGTGGGCGTCGTGGGCTGACCCCACTCCTTCACCGCGATCACCTTACTCGGGTCCACAGACACGCCTTGGGATGACACCACATGCCCCAAAAATTGAACTTCCTTCAACCAGAAGCCACACTTCTCAAACTTTGCATACAATTGATGATCCCTCAATCTCTGAAGGACCAACCGTAAGTGAGCAACGTGATCCGACTCTGTCTGAGAATAGACTAGGATGTCATCGATAAAGACGATGACAAACTGGTCAAGGAAATCCTGGAATACCCTATTCATAAGGTCCATAAACACTGCAGGGGCATTGGTTAGCCCAATGGGCATAACCAAGAACTCATAAGATCCATAACGGGTCAGAAAGGCCGTCTTTGACACATCTTGCTCTCGTATCCTCAATTGGTGATACCCCGTCCTCAGGTCGATCTTTGAGAAGTAGGAAGCTCCCCTAAGTTGATAAAACAAGTCGTCGATGCGAGGTAAAGGGTATTTGTTCCGGATGGTGACTTTATTCAACTCTCTATAGTCCATGCATAACCGGAGAGAACCGTCTCTCTTCTTCACGAACAATACTGGAGCGCCCCAAGGTGAGGTACTACGCCTAATAAAGCCCTGCTCCAGTAACTTCTGAATCTGATCTCTCAGCTCCCTCATCTCCACAGGAGCCATTCGATAAGGAGCTTTGGTGATCGGTCGAGTTCCTGGCATTAAGTCAATCACAAACTCTATCTCCCGACTTGGAGGTAATCCCGGTATCTCCCGAAAAACATCTTCAAAATCTCTAACGATCGGAAGAGAATTTAGGGGAACCATGACATCTCTAGATGCATCTTCCACAATACAATATAGATAAGCACTCGTGCTCCCTTCCATACAAGGCATAACTACCAGGAACATCTCTTGTCCCGGAACCGCAAAAACTATACTCTTCCTGAAACAATTCACTATAGCACGGTACTTCACTAGCCAGTCCATACCCAATATTACATCGTACCCGACCATATCAAGGACGAGTAAGTCAGCCTCAAAACACAAGTTACCAAGGTTAATTCCTACGTTTTTACATACGAAGAAAATCAATGAGCCATCGCCCATAGAGGATTCGACGCTAGTGAAAGTACTTTCAGCAGATTTTATCAAACCCGTAGTCTGAGCAAAACTTCTAGAAATAAAGGAGTGTGTAGCACCCGTATCAAATAGAATTCGACCCATGTTCCCCTGAATGAGAAACTTACCCTCGATCGCCGGTGGTGCCGGAGGAGCTGGAGGAAGCAAAGCCTCCTGAATGTGGTAAACCCTTCCGTACTGCAATTGCCCTTGTTGAGGAGGAGCAACCGGATTAGGCGCTTGGGGAGAAAACTGTACATACGGCTGCTGTGGGGCCCGAGGAAGATGCCCTCCAACCAACTAAGGACACGCCCTTTTATAGTGGCCCAGCTCCCCACACTGAAAACATTTGATTGCCGTAATATCCTGGTTTCTACCTTGGTTATTTCGGAATTGACCCGCACCTCGGCCCTGTTGGCCCCTACCACCATTTCCACCTCTACCTCCCTGTGGTTGCTGACCGCCTTGACCGTGCCTGTTATTATTGGGGTTGCCTCCAGCATTAAACCCGCCAAACCGTTGACGCTTGGACGAATCCCCCTGCTGAGGATCCCTCTCAACCTGCTTGTTCCCCGAGGATTGGGACGAAGAAGATGTTCCCCCTCCTCTCCCAACACCTCCCTGCCTCCCCGCTTGACCCACAGTAACAACCTTCTTCTTGTTTAGCAAAAACAATCTGTGCTCTTGACAATGAAGCAACGCGGCATTCATCACATCACCAAAAGTCACCAGAGATGGATTTCCCAGCAAATGTTGTTTTATTCGCCAATGTAAACCTCCCACAAACTTGGAGATCCTCTTCAATTCTGGGGTTACCTCATCCGGTATAAAACTGGCTAACCGGGTAAACTCTTCCTCATACTCAGCAACTGACCTCTCCCCTTGAACCAAATCCTGCAGCTTTCTCTGCATTTCCCTCTGAACTGCAGGAGGGAATTACTTCCCATCAAACAAAGCCCAAAAATTTGTGATGGACATAGTATCCCTCTGTTCGGGTGTCATCATTAACTCCCACCAATGTAAGGCCGGTCCTACCATCTTGAAAGTAACGAGAATCTGCTTCTTCTCCTCACTACATTCCACCATCCTAAGATGGCGCTGCATATCTCTCTTCCACTGGTTCGCCTTGATAACATCCGAACCTACCTCAAACTCCGGGGGATGTCCCTTAAGGAAAGATTCCCTCACCCGTTCCCACTGAGAAGGTCCCGTGGGAACTTGTGCTTTTTGTCCCCTAACTTGGGCTTGTGGCATTTGTTGGGCCACGGCAGTCATCGCGGCGTTGACAGCTTGGGCCACAATATTTGCCACTTCAGCGGCACTGATACTCCCCTGCTGCGGTGGAGGACCAAACTCATCCTCAACAACCCTATTACGTCTAGCGGGACGTCCTCTCTTCGGCGGCATCTGAGATAAAGATGAGAGAGAGTTAAAACATAATGTAAGACAATCGATTTAGCAGAAGATCGCATACATAGGCAGCAAAACAATCCTGACATTAAGTTCTATATCAAAGAACGCTACGGTAGAACGTGACAAGTCCGCATGGATCCTAAAGACTCTAGAACCTGACGCTCTGATACCATCTGTGACAACCCGCTATCCGGAATAAAGGGTGGCCAGCCCTATACCCCGATAAAATAGGAAATCATTGATAAATATCATTCTCAGCATCACAACAATATGCAAAGTATAAGGAATAACCACTTTATATTCCAGAAAACGGGTTATCAAAAACTTTGATTTGAAATAAAAAGAAAACATTTTCAACAACCCATAATAGAAATAGAGGGTGGAAACCCCCACAAGTGTATGTAAGAACCCAAAAGATACAAAAGGACCGAACAAAAGGTCGGTCAATACCATCCATACAACATACATATAGTACCAAGTGTTACATAATAAATTCATTATACAATTACAACTGTGTGGGCAACAAGCCCGAATGAACCGAACATAACTAGAAACATAAACAGAGGCGTCTACGCAAAATCCCGTGAAACCCGCACAGTGTCACGGCTCCTCAAAACATGCGGAAGGGAAAATGTCATTACTGGCGACCGTGCGGCGGAACACCTGAACGGATCATGTACATATAGAGATACCACAAGAAAAGAAAACCGGTCAGGGCCGGGTATATGTAATCAATAGAAAAATGACAAGTATGATAATGATGCACAATTAAGCATGGATGATAGTCTAGCATGTTAACAGCATATAAGGAACTAAAACAGGTGAAGGACTACATAGAGTGAGATTCATAATAAAACAGAATTAAAAGTGCTTATGAGCCTTTATCATCTTTAACCGTATTTCAATTTAAATATTCATTTTCCATTCCTTATCAGGAATATAATTGTCATCATGTGCTCTATATGGCACTAATCTCAATAACATGCTCTTTGCGGCATAATTTGCTCTTTATGGCATTAATGTTCCATCGAGTCCAACTCGATAATTAGAATAGTCATAATATAAATATAACGTTTCTAAGACCGCCCGTCCGGGTTTCCCCACTGTGCGCGTCCCTAAATAACCATCATCTTCCAGGGCCTAACATAAGACAACCTAGGATCCTATCGCAAACGTCGGGAAGCGACCATGAGCCTGCGTGGTAGCCAAGACCACACTCGGAATCTTCCTACCAGCACAGAAAAATATACAACCTAGGACTATATCCACCCTACATTCATTAGCCAGGGGGCTTCACCTATCGTGCGGACTTCCCTTAAGATGGTATTTAGAGAGGTGTGTAACATCCATTTTATAAATTTCCATTACATGATTAGTAAATTATCATTTACCTTTACAATTTCTCATTTTAATTGAATGTATAAGCTAATTCGGGACTAAGAATAAGTGGTACCGACATAGCATCCTCAAAAGGAATTTTAGACTCCAAAGTTATCCCCAAAGCCTCCGTTGGCTTTAATACAAACCATCAAGTCAAAATGTAACTCAAGTTGAATTCTAAAGTCTCCAAAATTGACCTTAATACATTCTAGACCGATATAAAACTACAAGACAAAAGTGATGCCTAAACATCACCTTAAATTCCCCCTTGAAAGAACCCTAGATGAACCCTTTCGAGTCTAGGGTGTCGACCCAACTCAACTAGCACTCTAAACCCTATGTTTACTTCATTTAAGAAGGTCCCTAATCAATAATCCTAAAGAAAAGGGCTAAAAATGAAAAAAGAAAAAAGTTGAAAAAAATGCAGGGCTACCGAATCGATTCGCCCCCTTGGCTGAATCGATTCGACCAGAAAGTTTGAGATTCTGCATAATAGCCGAATCGATTCGGACCAATTCCGAATCGATTCGGTCAACTAGACCTGAGCACTGGCCCTAGCCGAATCGATTCACCCAGGGGGCCGAATCGATTCGGGCCTGCGATTTTGCCAAGAAATGGCTATGGAGTCTTGGACTCCATTTTCTACCTCAACTCAAATTTCTCCAAACCAAACTCATATACCAACACTATAAGAACATTAAAGATGCTATTGATCATCTTAAAACCTCATGAATCAACTTAGAGTGAATCAAAACCCAAAATATACATAAGAAAACCCTAGGTTTACTAAACTAAAATCAATACACCATTATCACAACAAGTCATCTATCTCAAGACACAAATAGCAAGTAAAAACTTGCCTTGATTCAGCAAATATGCAGATTCCTTGGTGTAGTAGCACTTTCTCTCAATCTCCAAAGCTTTCTCTCTACTCTTCTCTTTTCTCTCTTAGGTTTAGGAAGGGATTTTGGGGAAATAGAAGACTTGGTAGGATTAAATCGTGACTTAAGGTAAATGCCCCACTTAATTAGCCAAAAGTGCGATAAAATAATACGCAATAGCATAATTAAGGCACAACCAGTCAAAAATGCCCAAAACTACAAAATACAATATGGCACATTATTTGACTATCTCGCACATTTCGGAATCAACTGCAACCTCCAAATTATCATTTGGACCTTTTAAAATTCAATTTAGGTTCCGGTCTCATTATTAAGTCAAATATCATTTTAAATTCAGATGATATTAATAAGCATGACATAGCGATATTTTCCCAAAATTATGATATGTATGCAACCTCATAATAAATATCAACTTTTCCACATTGAATTAACATTCAAATCATAACCCAACACTGGTCTCTAATTACTATACTAAGTAATTACTATGAAATACGGTCTCATGAGTGAGGGTTATTACACAAAATAACCCCAAAATTTAGTGTCCACTTTCTCTAATTAAGTTACTAATTGATTTTAATCAAAAATACATGATTAAAGGTTTAGGCGACACTTAAAAAATATATAATAAAGGAAAGGAATAGAGTATTCATACCTGTGATTTAGATGAAGAAGATCTGAGTTGACAGTTGGATTCCTCACGAAAAATTAGCAAAGAGTCATCCTTGAATAATCTTGAGAAAACACTAATTAAGCCTTCAAATATTAAATCAAACACTTGATTAAGTTTGGGACTAAAGTTTGTAGATGAAAGGGAATAATTTTGGAGAGGTCTTCTGGTTCAAAAGTTGATGGAAAAGTGATTTGAAAAGTCAAGCCATGAATTTGGTGTGATATATAAAGGATTAAGAGTTTGACTAAGAAAATAGTTCTAATCAGATATAAACACTAGAAAAAGCATTACGAACGATCGAATCGTTGGAACTGGCTAAAATTTAAGGGTGTAGTAGTTGAAGATGGGAGAAAGCTGTACAAAAAATTTCATCTCGATCGAACGGTCGAATATTTTTATATTTTTTTAGAGAGTTTTATGTTTTGAGGACTCTTCTAAACTCCCCACCACTTATATATACTCATATTACGAGTCTTTTAAGATCGCTTTCTGAATTTGAAATATAAACACAAATATATTTAATTATTAAAAATAATTAAATACAAAATTTTATTTTTCTCGAATTTTCCAAAATTAGTATAATACCTATTTAAAAAATCGGGGTTGTTACATATGGTATCAGAGCTTAGGTATACGACAACCCTCAGGTCTTGGGTTTTGGGTCTAGCATGCGCGTTAGATGAGTTTTGTTTAGAAATATTTTTTTTTGAAGACGTGTTAGGTATCGTGGTGAGGATGTTTAGAATTGACTGGAGGACTTTAGTATTGTAATTTTTGGAAAATAGAATCGAGTAGTATTTTATTTTGAGCCTTAGGTTTCGTCGTATTTCGAGGGAGAAATTCCTTATTAGTGGGGAAGTATGTAACAACCCCGATTTTTTAAATGGGTATTTTTAAACTAATTTTGGAAAATTCGAGAAAAATAAAATTTTGGATTTAATTATTTTTAATAATTGAATATTGTGGTTTTTATATTCGAAATTCGGAAAGCTATCTTAAAAGACTCGTAATATGAGTATATATAAGTCATGGGGCGTTTAAAAGTGTTCTCAAAACATAAAACTCTCTAAGAGTCCTCAAAACATAAAACTCACTAGAAAAAAGATATACAAAAAAATATTCAACCATCCGATCGAGCTGAAATTTTCTGTCAGCTTCCTCACGTCTTCAAGTATTACACCCTTAAATTTTAGCCAATTCTAATAGTCCGATCGTCTGGTATGATTTTTTAGTGTTTGTATCTGATTAGAACTCTTTTCTTAATCAAACTCTTAATCCTTTATATATCACACCAAATTCGTGGCTTGACTTTTCAAATCACTTTTTCATCAACGTTTCCACCAGAAGACCTCTCCAAAATTATTCTCTTTCATCTACAAACCTTAGCCCTAAACTTAATCAAGTGTTTGACTCAATATTTGAATGCTTATTTGATGTTTTTTCGAGTTTGGGCTAGAACGAGTTTTGATTATTTTCATGAAAGGAATGTGATAGTGCAATCAGATTTTGAGGCTGAAATTTATGTAATCATTCATGTGATAATTTTGAGGTACGGAACTTACACAATATGCTCCTAAATTCTCTCGAGAGTATTCCGTTTGTTTTCTATGTCAATTGCACTCATGTTGAATTGTGATATTCATTGGAATCTTGAAAAATGATTGGAATCTAGTATTTGATTCATTGAGATATATTATATTGTTGATTTGAGCATAGTGTCATGAGATTTTATTATGGCACGAAGAATGGGCACCCGCTAATAGTTCAAAAACTGTTATATGGCTTTGAGACGCCCAGGGGAGGTGAGGCCTGGTGACCCATTAATGTGTTGTTGAGAAATTAATATTGATATAATGCTTGAGTATTGTATGTGATTTGTATATCCTCATTTGTATTGTTGTAATTTATTCATCGTGCTAATTATTTTTGAGCATCTATTCCTGTCATATTGTGTACTTCCCCATATTTTTTCTAGTGGCATGCTAGTGTGCATTGAGACGCTATGGACTATTTTGGAGAAAATATTTTAGAACTTGGATTGGAAGATCTATTTTTTATGTATAAATTAGTGGTGTAATTTTTGTTGAAGAATTGTGTATTTTAGGAGAAACATTATTGTAATTCATGTGGAAGTGTAATAAGTTATGAATTTGTTACATTTAAATTATGTAATATAGATGCTCTACACTTATTGTGGATGGTTTTAGTTTAGTTTTTATCTTAGTAGCACGCTGCATGTCTCTTGTCGGGAGGGCGGGGTGGTACAATAACTTATTAGTTTGATTTATTTATTTGTTCCATTGTACATTAGCTTGTCAAGTTTTAACTAATTTATTCTTTTTGTTCTTAGAATAACACAAATGCACCATAAGGTGTTAAAAAAATTTACTTTCCAAGGATGGGACTTGCATGGAAGCAATGGAAGCATTGAGTGAAGGTGAATAACTATATAAAGTTTCAAACAGATGAAGAGCGGTTGAGTTATATGCCTAAACGAGTCGAAAAAAATCAGTGGCCTGAATTGGTGAAATACAGGAGTCTAAAGAAGATTAAGGTATAAATATCACATCTTATTAAGAATTTTATACCTACATTCTTCTTCGCTAGTATCATAATTTTTATTTTTATTTATTCAAGTATTTAGGATATTACGGATCAAAATGCTAAAAATCGTGAAGTCGAATGTGCTTACTCAAGGACAAGAAGAAAGCCACATGCTAAAATCGCCAAGGAGGTTGGAATTATTATTATTATAAATATTTCTGATTTTAATCTAATAGTATTAATATATATACATTATTTTTGTTCAGAGGATAGAACAAGGAGAGCCCGTCGATAATATTAGCATGTGGAAAGCCACTCGAGCTCCAAACAATAAACCTTTTAGTGTTGAAGATGGATCATTTGATAGAGTGGTATGTATAAATATTAATTTGTAAGCGATGCTTGAAAGATTTATTTAATATTTGTTACAAATTGTGTTGTTGAAAATTATTTTAGGTTCATTAATTATAATATTATTTCAATTGGTAGAAAATGCTTGAAAGACGACTAAATGAGCTACCAGAAGAGCAACAAAATGAAATAAAAGTGCAGAACAAGATTTTCACTGATGTAGTAGGTTATGGAGGGCATGGGTAGGATTTACTAAAGGGAGCAGGTACTAGGCCAACGTCGACAAAAGCATGTTCATCTCAGTTATTATTGGAAGAAATTAACCTGTTAAAGAAAGAAGCTGAAGACCGAGAGACTCGACATCGAATGGAGCTCGAAGAGTTAGAGATTCGCAACCAACAAGCTTTATTACAGATGAAGAATGATATGAAAAGTGAAAGGCAAAGTTTGTTCCAAAGTATTACCCCTCGTAATGCTTCCACTGCCTCAACGATTCAGTCCGACTAGGTAATACAATATAATTCATACATATAATTACTTATATATATATATATATATATACTGAAAAATTCTCTCATTTAAAGTTAAATTTCCAATGGTGGTGGTGAAAATTTGTTATGGTGGTGAGAATTTATTGTGGTGGTGATTAAAATTTTCTGGTGTTGGTGTATATCATTCTTAGAATAAATTTTAATGTTTAAAACAGGTTGGCTACCTGTGGCTTTCATGAATAAACAAAGGAGAGTCTGCCAAATTTTAAAAAAATAAATAATAGTTAGATATTTATATTGTTTGTGATGAGAATATACTATATGGATTTATTTTTCACATGGTATTGTTGACGAGGGGTATTAATTCTGACATAATCAAAACTATATTTTTTTTTGTAGGTAATAATTTTTGTAGAACATTTAAATGTTAATCAGTGGTTTTGGAGGTCGTACGCTTTAGTGTTGCGAAATTATTTTGATAAAAGCAATTCGTGTTTGGAGTATTAATAAATTAATGTATATTTGTTGACAAGTCAAATATTTGAACTTAGTGTTATAATTCTTATTTTGATGAATATTTGGAGATGGTTGTAAGAACTCTATTTATTGTTGGATGAAAATGATTTGTTATGTTGGTTTAAAATCATCTTATGTATTACATTTTATGATTATTCATTGTTTGTGTTGTTTCAAATATAATTCAATTCTATATTAAACTTTAGCGGTAGATTTTATTCTCCACAAAATATTGGTGCAAAAATTTTAAGATACCTTCACCTCTTTTGGAATGGTTAAAAATGTCCCAAAAATATATTAAAGACGACAATTTTGTCGACTTAAAAAGGTCTTTTAAAATAGTAACCTTTTGAGAAAGATTAATTCCGGTCTCAAAAAAATCTTTTGTGACAGCTCACATACCATCTCAAAAGGTTCATGTAAAATGAGGACTTTTTGATACAGATCTATTAATGTCTCAAAAAACTCTTTTGAGATGGCTATGGCGTCACAAAAAACATTTATAACCCCCTATCAAAAAGACCCCACTAGCCGTCCCAAACAGCATCACAAAAAGTATTTGAGACGGATAAATGATCTTTTGGATTGTTAGGCAATCGTCTCAAAAGCTATTTCTTTTATAGTGATTGTCTTAAGAAACCAACATCTGCCAACCAGAATGA
This sequence comes from Sambucus nigra, assembly GCA_949130495.1. Lineage (NCBI taxonomy): Eukaryota > Viridiplantae > Streptophyta > Magnoliopsida > Dipsacales > Adoxaceae > Sambucus > Sambucus nigra. The sequence goes on from OX422218.1 coordinate 246,965,551, forward strand.
AGTGCCTCTTTTCTAAAACAAGAGAATGCCCGTTTAATGGAAGAGTTGGATTAACTGAAAAAGTCTAAAGGAAGAAGTCAATCTTCTTAGCAATTGTTTAGGGTCCCTCGGGTAGTGGAGGAAGAGCGGACCAAGAAGACTTTGCCCGAACAAGATTTAATCATAAAGAATGAGTCACTGGCCATCAAAGGGTTGAATGAAAAGTTAATTTCCTTACATATCAGTTCCATAAGCAACATCGTATTGTCTGGATGGACGGCTATAATGAAACCCTTACCCATATGAACAAATAACTTGATCATTCCCTCATAGTTGGATATAAATATGGCTGGCTCAATGGTATTGTTATAATAAAAGTGACGAAATAAAATAAGTTGTGTTATTGGCATTATCTTGGCTTCTTAGATCATCCTAATCCTCCATTCAATATGATTTTTAGCAGCCAGACAAGACTTGGAGATCTGAGTACTACTATAACCCTTATGCCTTGGATGTTCCTCAAGCTGGTGTGGAAAAAGAACGAGCCACCTTGTCTCCTCTGATATCTCATTGGATTTTTGTTTTATTGGCATTGTAATAATTCTTCATGATTTATGAGAACGTATATCTTTCTTTTTTCTGCATCAAATATGATTATGTGGTTGGCATTTTCCCGACTAATCTGCCTTATTATTTACTGATGTTGGACGTAACTAGGTTGTCCTGTCTTAGGTTCTATTAAAGTGTAATTTAGTTTTTTAGTCGCATAAATGGATCTCGTCATTTTGACCAAATAATAACATTAGTTACCGGTGGAAACCAAATATGGTAGGATTAGTCCATGATTTTAGCTAGTTATGGTTGGTCTTTCTTATGCATATGACTGACGGCACTGGATTTCTTTAATTTGGTTTGGTGAAGTTCTCATTCTTGACCTTGTGAGGTGATGCATGAAGTTCTCTAATCGTAAATTCTTGTTCTTGAGCTTGTGACATCATATATAAAGTTTTCATTTTTTTGTAGTTTTTATTATCTTTAAGATTTCTTTGAATTTCTAGCACATCTCCCACTCCGACAAAAAAACAACATAAAAGAGTTATAATATCCACTAGGAATTAATAATATTTATTTATTACTGAAAACTAGCTACAGAGAGTTGGAAAGGAATTACATTTTGTGAGATTATTGATAGTACCTCCTCAAATGTTCTGCATTCCAAGGGTTCTTGAACTCTTCCCCTTATAGTGTTTTAATTATGTAAGTCCCTGGTCGAACAACAATAGAAATTCGATATGGATCATGCCAATTGGTTTCTAACTTGTTTACTTTCTGGAGTACTTTCTTGAGCACATAGTCTCCCTCTTTTAGATTGCTAGGCTTCACCCTTCTATTGTAAACTTGTGTGTTTCTCTATTAATAGGCTACCACTCAAAGTGATGCGTGCTCTCTGACCTCCTCCACTAGGTCCAAATATAACCTCCTCATGATATCGCTCTTCGGCGAGTCAAAATTGAGCACACTATGACTTGGTAGACCAATTTATGTTGGGACCACTGCTTCTGTCCCAAAGGTCAACATGTAGGGGTCTCACCGGTAGCCATTCTCAGTGATGTCTTGCATACCCAGAGTACGTTTTAGATTTCATTCATTCAATTTCCCTTGGAATAATTCATTCTCTTTTTTATTCCATCGAGCAAAGTTTTATTTGTTACTTATGTTTGCCCGTTGCAATGTGGATGAACAGGAGCTGCATGTAGTTTCTGGATTTTAGAGTGAAGATAATACTCTTCAAATTCTTGGTTATCAAACTGCGTGTCGTGGTCAGTGATAAAGTCATATGTCATTCCATAATGGAAAATGATGTTCTTTCAAATGAAATGGAAGACCTTTTCATACGATATTTCTACTCGAGGTTTATCATCCACCTACTTTGTGATGTAAGAATCTGCCACAACTAAGTATTTAAACTTGCCTCTTATTTTTGTTAGGGGCCTGACCAAGTCAATACCCCACATAGCAAAGGGACAAGGGGATGTGATCAGTGCGAATGAATCCCCCAGTCTTCTATAGATTATAACATATTTTTGTCTCATAATATTTTATTTGCTCACAAATTATGCTCAAAATTGTTATCACAGAAAATTTGTGTAGTGACAATTATGAAGTATGTAGTATAGATAGCCCCCTGCTAACAAATTTATGTTGATAAAAATCGTGAGCATAATTTGTGAGCAAATAAAATATTATGAGACAGAAATGAACAATGCACAAATAAATGTCAGTATCCATCAATTGGGGTTGTGCTAAATCTAAGAATTATCTTGGCCAACTAACCATTGGGGATAAAGTACGACATGTGTGGAAAATATCTTCTGGACTAAATATATAGAAATATTTTGCCGATTATCTGCCGAGATGAATCTTGAATGTGCGTGATCGTCCTTCAGGTTAAGAATCATAGAACCCGAGCTTCAGTCGGAGTAATAATAATTTTGCCCAAGCATTTATTTAGGTCTAAAGTGCTATAGTGTGCTCGACTATCCGTCAGAGAATTAATAAAATGAATTGTGCCTGGATAGTCGTCGGGGAAAAGTTGTATAATACCTAGTACATATAGCGAGCAATTCGTGCTCGAGCATCTGTTGAAACATCGATGAGATTTCCAAGAACTTAAGATTGCTATCGAGAATCCATTGGGACTGAATCTTATACCTATGGAAGTTAGTAAATTGACCGACCATATGTTGAGTCTAAATCAAATAGAAGTTATCATGAGAATGATCTGTTCAGTAAAGTATATAAGATATGCATCCGCTCGGCCGTTTGCAGAGGAAAAAATTCATAGTAGCGTATGAATATAATAAATGATCCAATGATTTTTATGATAAAAATCCCACTGAGATAACCGTGCCCGATCATCCGTCGGGGCTGAGCTAAATAACCAATAATCTCTTTTTGCCGAGATTAAATAGTTGTAACTGGATGACAATATTGAAAATTAAATGATTGAATAAATGTCATGAGTGCTATATAATTGCGGCCCACCTATTTATGTGAGCAACATAATTTGTAATAAGGTCACATAAAAAAGTGCCAATTAAAATCGTTGTAACAATTGTAATTTAGTCACATGGTCCCTCAAAAAAATTTCAGAGAGAACCGAGCAATACAAAAATTAATCAAATATATCTTAAATGTAAGAGGTAGGTTTGACTTAGAATTTGAGCAAAAATATTTGAACTCCAAGCAAATATCCAATTATGAATTTTAAAAATATGTTTCCTCATAAAGACACATAAGGATGTCAAGGAAGAAGCAAATAGCAAATGCTAATAAAGTAAAAGTGGTGAGAAACAACCAATGGGTTCCATCATTGTCGCACAATGGACACGAGATGGTGGCGATCAGTAGATTTGTTGTTGTCCTCCAAAGTGCACACTCCTCTAATAAAGTTAAATAGGTATGGAATCCCAAGCCCTAAAATAATCTTTTTTGTGCTCCTCAACACCCCGGGTGTGCTCGCCGTCGACCAGTGGTTTGGTCCAGTTGCACTGTTCGTCGATCTCGTCGCTGTGGCGCTCTATTCCCCGAGCTCGTCGTTGTGGCGCTCTATTCGCCGATCCCGTTGATGTGGTGCTCATTTTGCCGAGCTCATAGCGGAGGCTCTCTGGTCGACCAACGATTATGGACGCAATAGAAGAAATGCCCCTCCTGGCTCCTCCCTAAAGCATATTAGTGGTCGCCAGCCAAGAAGGATGATCGGGAAAGGTCGCTGACGTGTGGAAACCTCTGTATGGTGGTCGTCGACCATCGAGAGATTCCTACGTCCCTATCATAGGGTCCTTGATCAATTTCAAAAATACATCACATAATTTCTTGTTGCCAAAATTGGTGAGTCATTGCCTGATGGTTAAAAATGGTTAAAACCCTAAATGGGTCTCGCTACTCCCAACCTGCTTACCACCGTTTGAGTGGGGTTCCACCGTTGCTGTGTGAGACTGGTTGTATAGTGGTCGACCTGCTCCGATGACGTTGATGTTACGGGGATTATATTGTGTAGTGGTCTCCAGCCTCTGACAACGTTACCCTGGGATCCTTACACCTTGTTACCGATCAAAAATGAGAATCGTGGTTGCAGATTGATGGGCCCTTCGTGCCCAAGGCAGGTAGATTTTGATTGAAAAATTCGGTGTGTGAAAGTCCGGTAATTGAAATTTTTCGTTTGTTCCACACTAAATTTTGATTACACAGAGCTATGACTCCACCTCCGAAGAGTTAAGATATGAGCCATCTTCTCAGGTGGGTGGTAGTCCCAAGTTATATGTTGGAGATTTCCATGAATTTCACCCCAGAGAAGACCGGATGCTCGTCAGTTTCCTCGTGAAAACATGAATTGATGGCTTGATCATGTGCCCAGAATCTGTATACCTTTGTGAAAACATAACTGCTCGATATCTTTATAAAGATGTGGTCCCCATGCCTCTTTATTAGAGAAAAACGTTTTAGACATTTATCCCTACCGAAGAATCTGGGATATGGGAATCAAGATTATGATGTAACCCGGTAAATAACTGCGTCTGCCCAGAAAAGTCTCATTGAGAGTCTAGATATTTGGAGAGTCTTCATAGACACCCCCGATAGTGAATTTCGTGTGAAACAAACAACGAAAATTGTCTAGAATCAAAGTTGTTGTGCAGATTTGCAGATGCATAAAAATTGTTATCACAGAATGAATACAAATGTGCAAAGAATCGTGCATCAATAAAGCAATGTTTATACAAAATATATAATCATTCATACGGAGATAAAAAAAAAAGTAAACTTAGTTCTTGATTATCATGCGTGTACACCATGAGTTCTCAATGTAAATCTCCATCTCGTAAACAAGAAGGAAAGACATTAATTATCGTTTCCCACAGACGACGCCAATTGTAGGTGCAAAAAATCTCACCCGTAGGGGGGGTGCCAATTCATCACAATACAAGCATAAAAATAATTATGAGAGAGACAAAGATTTACGTGGTTCAACCATGAATGGCCTACGTCCACGTGGCTACTATTGTGTTCCATTAGAATGATGAGAGAGTTTTACATAAGAGTGTTCCTCTAGCTTCTAAGCCCCCTTTCACAATGGGGGGTGTCCCCTTTATATAGAGTTAGGGGTTACATTAGGGTTACAATTATGGATGAGTCCTATCTTCGTGGTGTTTGATTTGACACAGATACTGCTCCTCGGTCTTCTCATTTATCCAGGACTCTAGTTGTCATTATCTTGTTGGAGAGTCCGTTGCTCACCATCTTGATCGGGGTGCTCTCCACGTGCCATGCTATTATGTAGGAATTTTTTTGCCCCCCCCATATATATATATATATATATATATATACTGTCACACTACCGTATACATATATTTAAAAATCTGGTTAACCCGTGCCTAACACCCATAGCACTAGCCCAATAATACCCAAGTCTATATCTCGACTTGTCATTTAATTAATCACGCATTTATTAATTTGTCATTCAAGTTGTGTCACCCAACTACAATACCCCGATTCACTCATTCGGTACTTATCTTCATCTCTTAGAATCTATTACGCAATATCCCACTATTAATTTTAACATCCCTCGATATATTTAATATTCGACAATTTTTCATATACACCTATAATAAATTTTTTCGGCTACTCTGTGCCTAACTTACGTAGCACTCAGCTAAAAATAATCTTAGTCGAACCTCCGACCCTTGATTAAATTAATTTGCCACCTCAATTAATTTTATCCAAGTGGCATCACTCAACCATAATATTCGAACTCCCTAACTTAGTTTGTATTTTATTTTTGTCCTTGAATTTATTTCACCACCTTCCTTTGATTCAGATTGGCTCTGCTAAACAAATACCTAAAAGTCATCTCCCATGACCCTAAGCCTTTTTCCCAATTGGTATTCTTTACCTTAATTGAACTCATTAACAGAATTCCAAAAATAAACAGGGCATACATGGGCCAAAATCCCCCACCATTGTTCGAAGGAGACCAAGGGTCGTTTGAAAGACACCACTGGTCATTCGAACGACCTGTCTTGCCCAGCCCCACTTCGTCTTCTTCAAACGCAAGGTTCCGCCATTAACAAAACTTCAAGATTAATAATCCAGCCCAGAACTAACCCATTTTAACTTACACTTTATCCAATAAATTCAATTCCTCAATTACATTAACATCCATCAACAAATTACAATACCTAACCACTAGTAAACGAAATTTGGTTTTTTACAGTTACAAATCATCATTCTCACGATCTGGATTCTAAATCCCCATTCGCTCCATGTTGGCTACGCGATGTCTAATGTAATCCGAGTTTTAACCTCACTAAAAACATAGGGTATTTTTAATTTCATCTTTTAATCTACATAACATACTCAAATCATCAAAACCCATTTCATATAGTAACCCATCCCAAAAATGAATATGGTTTACACCCACCATGATATGAATTGGAATAGCGCAATTTAAATTGAAAGAAAGTTTAACTACTTTCCAGATAGATTCATAGGTCTGATTTCCTTTGATCCAGACAAATATTTGACCAAGAACACTATAATTTCTTTTAAATTTGGCTCCCAAAAGCTCTCACAATTGATCCCTCTTTTCTCTTCGAAAAAGCTAGGGTTTTCTTTATTAGTTGTGTCTGCCATAAAGTCACTAATGTATTTTATATAACTAATCCCGAAATTAAGCCTATGGACAAAATTAAAATGGCCCAAATACCCCCGTGTGGGACCGATTATGTCTAAAAATGCCCCGAGACCCAATTACTACCCCTGGGTACTCTTTTTCGACTATCTCGACCTATTCGGAATCAACCGTGCACTTAGAATTTCCATCCCAGAAACTTTACTAAAATCTCCAATCTCAACCTCAAACTACGACACATGTAATTTTAAAAAATATGATCTGAATTAAATAATTCTTAATTCACTAATTCAATTAAATACTCCAAATTAATTAAATCATACATCTCCAAAGTACTTAAATTCTATATCTTAAAAAATACGGGGTGTTACATACTTCCCCCTTAAAAATGAATTTCGTCCTCAAAATTAAAATGAGTCTAGTACTCCAAGCCTCGAATGCTTCCTTACTCACATGTCTCTAACATCACTACACATATTTCTACCCCTACTAGTTGCAAATTATATTAAATATTAAATTAATTCCCTAGGGCGCCCATACACCCTGTACCCATGCTTAACTGCACAGATGTTACCCGGCTATACCAGCCTTAAATCATAATATAACTTTTAACTCACAGTTATAACCACATGTGTATATTAACCAAGGTACCAAACTCATGTACTAATGACCAAACATCTCCACACTACTACTTAACATTGCCAGTCGTTGAGATTAGTTAGGCCCCCAGTCCATAGCACATACCCCTAAATTCCTATCTCTTGACATAAAAGTATGCTCGTCCACTATCATGTTACAAAAGACATAACAAAATACGGTGCCCTTTACTATCACTAGTTTCTTTCACGAATAAACCACGAGTTTTCTCTCCCCGCTCGATGATAAAACTATCCACCCTGAATTCCATCGGTAATAGTCCCTACTCACTGGGATCAAATATAACAATACAAACACTTTCTTATAAGTCTATTATGTAGCAAATGATAACATATATACATGTATATATACTAGACCCTCTTTCAGGAGATAACTAGCACAAGTAAACCATATATCGGAACAACAGACACAAAGTCTCACCATACTATATACTATAGCCCAAACGTCTCAGCATAAATATCAAAAACATCTCATACGTAACATACTTATCTCAAACTCAACTCTGCACTTTCGACGTGGCTATATCATAAAGGTGTTCTCGATTACCCCACTAATTTTCCATTTAATTACCTCGATACTACCCCACTCATTAAATTATGGTGCAAAAGTTTCCTCAGTGCTTCCTACATAGCACTACCGGGATCTACTGGTCATATATCGTAATAACTCTCAGCTTAAACTGTTTCCTTCTACACGTGCAATAATTTAACATTTTAAAAACGATGCACTAGCATCCAACAACGTCTCACTACTCCCAACGTTTATTAAGGCCCATGTGTGTAACATCCCGCAATAAAGCCCAAAAGAACTTTCCCTAATGCACTATCCCCTAGCATTTTCAGTCATCAAAACTCGTGGGTCCAAAGCACATAACTAAGATATCACCAATTATGTTTCCCGACACACAAATCAAATCGTCTTTGCCTATGTCTCTCAAGGCGTCAAATGATACTATGCTCTCACTATCACTAAGTTTTCAGCATGTAAACACCAATGAACTAAAACTCTTCGCTCATCGGTGAACCCGATATACCCTGAATCACATCAGTAAAAGTCCCTACGTATAGAGATCCAATGTAACTAGACAACTTTACTCTTTGAAGCCTACTTCATAAAAATATCACATCGATCTCGACTATCTTTTAAGTGAGACATCGCAAAATATACATCTTGTTCAGGAACAGCGCACACGATAGTCTTACTATAACCGCCCACCATCACTTAACAATCCATACCCAGGATAAAACTATACCTCGAATATCACCTCTCACAATGATCTATTATCATAAAATATATCCTTTCAGTGTCCAAAACTTCTCCCCTGCAACTGGAACCAAAAAGAGCCCCACTAACTCAACGGCGCATATATATAACTGTAATAATATTAACGATACCTCTACTAAACCCATTTCACAGGTGAGTCACTCATTTCACATAGAACAAGCCCCAATCACCCTGGGATAAAACTCATACTTTCAATTATCAATACCACTGGTTGTTCAAATGGTTCCTAGACACAACACCCTCATCCCAACCGAACCAAAAACTTCATATAAATGTTACCCTTACTGGGCATCCCGTTCTTGTCCCCCAATTCACTGCGGATAATTTTGACACGTGTTCCTACTCCTTACACATAAGACACCTCTATGTGTCATTCCCCTTTCTATGGACCCACCGTCCATGTATGGGTTGTCCTTCTCATGGACCTAGTATACTTGACCTAATTGTTACCCTTGTTGTCCCTTTAGATCCACTGTCCCTATGGGACTCATTGTTGGCCTTGATAGCCCTGACTGCATCCATCATCACATGGTAGGAATTCTATTGATCTAAATTATTAACATGGGTCCTTTGTTGGGTTTACCCTCTTATGGTTCCTCACTAGAACTGTTAAATCAAGTCTTTCCCTTTGGTTAGATTCTCCAACTCTCTTGGCTTCCTTCTCACCGAAGCACTGATATCAGTAACCATGATGCCTCCTACCACGGTCACCATTCCTAGAATATTCCATGGCTTATGTTGAGTCTCTCCCCCTATAGTACTTCTAATAGCCCTCGTTGGTCGTCCAAAGTTGTTCGGTGTGCGAATCGTAATCGAACTCGTATATGAATCACATCAATGATACTTAATAGCGGGAGAAAGAAAGTCACATACGTAGAGGAATACAACAATCCAACAATATGGCTCTATATCAAAGAACGCTACATTGAAACTTCGTAAGCCGCACTAATCCTAAGGACTCCAAAACCTAATGCTCTGATTCCATCTGTGACACCCCACCTACTAAAATACTAGGTGGCCAGCCCATGATCAAAATAAAATATTGGTCTCATATGGCTCATTCTTAGCATCACTGTCGAAAAAATTTTAAAGTTACTAACCACCTAGTATTTTAATTAGACTGGTGCCAAATTTTATCTTTAATTAATTAACAACATGTGAAAGTAAATAATAATTAAACCATCAACACCAACTGATAACTGAATTCAACACAAATGAATAATATATATAAATATGACAGAATCAACTATCGGTTCAACAATAAAATACAACACTAAACTGAAACAATAACCTGAATACACAAGGCCAAATAAATAACTGAATACTAAATCTGAGGGAAACATGCCCAAATGAGTACTGAAGTAAAGATGCTACACCAGGAATGAATGAATGAGGCGTCTCTAGAAAAGTCCTGCAACTTCCACATGAGTTGCAGCTACACATCCTTAGATAGAATCTTCAAACTGGGTGTCCCTGTGGCTAGACAACTAAATTTTTTTGAAAATGATTTTGACACGGGTCAGAGCCTAAGTAAAACAGTTTGAAAATATTTATCAAGTAGTTAAATTGCAATAATTAAATATGCATGCACACTTTTCATATTTGAGCTAGTGTCTCACTCTCTTGAGGTATAGCTCACCCCTCATCTAATGTGTACACCAAACGCTTGCCTGTTAACCTTCCTAGTTAAGCTACCCCACCTAACTAGTCGTATCACATCTCTTTCCAACACACTACACTAACCTGAGTATCCTTTCTTTGATTCTTAAGTTATCTTCTCCTCAACTTATTAATCGATTGAGCTATATTAATTCATATAATGTTCACACTAGTTAGATAGGAAATTCCCCTTTTAAATTATATAACTTTCACCCTAGTTATGCAAGAACTCCCTTTTAAATCATATAACTTGCACCCTAGTTATGCAGGTATTCACCCTTTTAAATCATATAACTTGCACCCTAGTTATGCAAGATTTCACCCTTTTAAATCATATAACTTGCACCCTAGTTATATAAGAAATACATTCACACTTATGTATTAATCCTGTGTATAATTATTTACACATATCATATACGAACTAGTATACTACAACATTCACACACATGTTAAGTATAATAACCATCCGTCTCCGAGTAATAACTCACCTGATGTTTTTTTCTAAAATGCTATCATGTCCCAGGCATGCTCACTCTAACCTGGCCACATCAAGTCAGACTAGCTCACACCGAACTTGGGCATAAATAATAAGCGTAGTGCAGGCGGTCATATTCCTTCACCGAAAGTGAAACCAAATCACACCCAAAGAGTTTTACCTCTGAAAATAAATCACGCAATATAAAAACCGGCGATATGACCTAGGGATTATACTCTCCCTGCTCCTCAAGCCAAGGGATTCGCCCACACCGCGCAACCTCCTATAATAGCACTAAGGGTTGTGTATTCTTATAAATATTTTTCACACCGATTTCTATAAAGCACACACACACACAGAGACACACACACACACACACACACACACACACACACATATATATATATATATATATATATATATATATATCAGTCCTGCTCTTTTGCGGACTAGTCCACATTTTAAAAGTGCGGACCGGACATGTGTCACCTGGCGGTGAGCCCAGAAAAGAGAGAGAATGTGCCTATAATTTATGCGATAATTTCTAGGGGCACCTTTAGGTGACACATATCCGGTTCGCATTATCAAAATGCCGACTAGTCCGCACAAGAGCTTTATTAATATATATATATATATACTATCACACTACCGTATACATATATTTAAAAATATAGCTAACCCGTGCCTAAAACCCATAGCACTAGCTTAATAATACCTAAGTCTATATCCCAACTTGTCATTTAATTAATCACACATTTATTAATTTGTCATTCAAGTTGCGTCACCAAACTACAATACCCAGACTCACTCATTCGGTTGGTAACTTCATCTCTTAAAATTTATTACGCGATATCCCACTATTAATTTTTACATCCTCAATAGATTTAATATTCGGCAATTTATTATATACACCTATAATAAAAAAAAATCCATCTTCTCCGTGATTAACTTCCGTAGCACTCTGCCTAAAATAATCTGAGTTGAACCTACGACCCTTCATTAAATTAATTTTTCACCTCAATTAATTTTATCCAAGTGGCGTCACACAACCATCATATTTGAACTCCCTAACTTAGTCCGTATTTTTTTTTTTTGTCCTTGAATTTATTTCACCACATTCCCTTGATTTCGATTGGCACTGCTTTAAAAAATCACTCAAAAGTCATCTCCCATGACCCTAAGACTTTTTCCCAGTTAGTATTCTTTACCTTAATTAAACTCGTTAACAATATTCCGAAAAGAAATAGGGCAGACATCAGCCAAAATTCCCCCACCGTTGTTCGAGCGAGACCATGGATCGTTCGAACGACACCACTGGTCATTCGAACAACCTGCCTTGCCCAGCCCCACTTCATCTTCTTCAAACGCAGGGTTCCACCATTAACAAAACTCCAAGCTTAATAATCCAACCGAAATTACAATCCTCAATTACATTAACATCCATCAGCAAATTACAATACATAACCACCAGTAAACAAATTTTGGATTTTTATGGTTATAAATCATCATTCTCACGATCTGGATTATAAATCCCCATTTGCTCCATGTTAGCTATGAGATATCTAATATAATCCGAGTTCTAACCTCACTGAAAACATAGGTTATTTTTAATTTCATCTTTTAATCTGCACAATATACTCAAATCATCAAAATCCATTTCATATAATAACACATACCAAAAAATGAATATGGTTTACACCCACCATGATATGAATCGCAATAACGCAATTTAAATTGAAAGAAAGTTTAAATACTTGCCTGATAGATTCGTAGGGTCTGATTTCCTTTGATGCAGATAGATATTTGATGAAGAACACTCCAATATCTTCTGGATTTGGCTTCCAAAAGCTCTTCCAATTGATCCCTATTTTCTCCTCTGCAAAGCTAGGGGTTTCTTTATGACTTGTGTCTGACACAAACTCCCTAATGTAGGTTTTATATCACTAATCCCGAAATTAAGCCTACGAGCAAAATTACAATGGTCGAAATACCCCCGTGTGGGCCCAGTTATGCCTAAAAATGCCCCAAGAATTTTTCGACTATCTCAATCTATTCAAATTCAACCGTGCACTCAGAATTGCCATCCGAGTCACTTTACTAAAATCTCCAATCTCAACATCAAACTGCGACACATGTAATTTCAAAAATATAATCCGAATTAAATAATTATTAATTCAATAATTTAATTAAATCCTCCAAATTAATTAAATCATGCATCACCAAATTAATTAAATTCTACATCCAAAAAAATACGGGGTGTTACAAAGGACTTGTGAAATCATATGAAATTATGTATGTAGGATTAAAGTGAATTGTGACCGTATGAGCAATTTGCATAATTATTGATAAATTGGATTGTGCGACTTATTGTTTTATTTATAATTATCATCGCGGGGACGACTGGATTTTTGGGTAGGTATGTGTGGGTACCCAAAATTAAGACCATGGGCCTGGACGAGTAGCCCAATTCTGGAGGCCCAAAGTCCAGGTCCCCCACCTCTTATTCTGAATATGATCCGGTCTCTTCCCACGTTCCCATGAAGAGAGGTTATAGGGAGAGATGGAAGACGTGGGGGAATCCATCACCCCCACTTACCTAAATGTACATGTATATATATAAAACCTTAGGTCCGGGGCAAAGGACAAGTTGTATTCTCTGTAACCACTCTCCGGAGTATATAGAAATAACATCGACTGCACCACCGTGGACGTAAGCACATATTGGCTGAACCACGTACATCCTTTGTTGTGTGATTGTCATTTTGTATTCTTTGTTCCAAATTAGTGATCGCTTTTTTCTTATTTATTTGTGTTACATAATAATTATCACCACAATTGACGCCGTCTGTGGGAATCGTTCATCTTTCCCTGAGAAGAGCCCACACCAAGGAAGGAATTTAAGATGTCTGGTCACAGAAGCAATGCCCCCCAGGCAGGGGATATTCAAGAACCACCTGCTCCTCGCAGGATTAAGTCTGAAGTTCGACGTTCAGATCAAAGGGCTCGTTTAGAAAGGCCAGCCTTAGAAAAAAAGCCAAGGACCGGAGAGGTCCACACAGATATCCAAACTGATTGATGGATACGAGGCAAGGCTCCACGAGCAAAGGGAGTCTTCTCGCAAACACGAGGCTGAGAACGCTCGCCTGAAAAGAAGACTGGAAAGACTAGAGAGAGAGCTCCATCATGATAACAGGAGACGTCCATACCACACTCCTAGCCCTAAGGCGAGAAAGTCTCGCAGCCGAGGAAGGAGCCCCAAGAGAGGATCTTAAAAGATGGAGGAAGGCGAATCAGACGAAGACCTTCGCGAGCAGCTGCGAAGAGCTCGCCTTTACCAGAGCCCTACTCGCAGCAACGAGAACATACGAAACTCGGTCCGCATGGAAATCGACTAATATCCTGCCCATCACGGTACCAGATCGACCAGAGAGCTCGCTAGGCGAGCTCTCAAAACCCAGATGAAGTCACCCTTCACGAGGGAAACCGAAGAAGAAGAAGCCCCCAAGAAATTTTCCATTCCAAGGTTCAAGATTTATGATGGTAAGACTGATCCCATCGATCACGTCAGGCAACACCGGCAGGCCATGATCCTCTGGAATCACCGAGATGCACTGATGTGCCGTATTTTCCCCTCGAGCCTGCATGATGTGGTGCAAAAATGGTTCGAAAGACTCCCCCATCGGTCCATCAGAAGTTTCAAATACCTGGTCGAGATCTTTACGGCCCGGTTCATCACTAGCAGCTCCCATCCCAAAAGGATGGATGCTTTACTAACAATGAAGAAAACGCCTCAAGAGACACTCTGAGACTACGCGAAGAGGTACTGGGAGTTATTCAACGAGGTTAAAGATTTCTCGGAGCAAGTGGCAGTGGCCTCTTTCAAAATTGGGCTACCCATATCTTCCCTTCTTTACCAGTCCCTAATAAAGAAGGAGGCTATGACTATTGACGACCTAATGGCTTGCATCGAAAAGTACGCTAAAGTGGAGGATGTCACCCGCCTCAGTATAGGAGAAAATGGTCGAGCTAAACTCACTACCAAGGAAAGTGACAAAGCTGAGAACCAGAAGAAAGGAGGAAAGAACGAGGGAAAAAATGGCTCCAAGAACAGAGGGAACAATGATGCGTCGAAAGCATTCAAGGCGGTCAACACCGTCTTCAAAGAACCAATTTATAAAATTCTTGCGAAGATCAAAGATGATCCCTTCATCAAGTTGCCCAGGAAGATGGGAGGAGATCCCTCGAAGAGGAACAATGCGCTAAGATGCGCTTTTCACAAAGAGGGAGGACATAAGACTGAGCACTGCAAAGCTCTTAAGTCTCACCTCGAGGAGCTGGCCCAGTCTGGGCATTTGAACGATTTTGTGGAGAAAAGGGCCAAGAAAGTGACTGCCAATAGAGAGGTGAGACCTGACAACGTGCTGGAAGATGATGCTGGACATGAGTTCATGGTAATTCACGGGGCATCTGATGCCAGGAAGATACAAGGAAATTCAACCCAAATGGAGATGAAAAAACTTACAGCGGTAATGTAGGCTTTTCAGATCGATATAGCGAAGTCACAGTAAGGTAAGCATCGACGAGCAGATGATGTCAACTATAACAAGCATATTGTCTTCACAGATGAAGATCTGGTGGGAGTAAGGACCCCACATCATGATGCTCTAATCATTACACTCAGGATAGCTAACTTTGATGTCGACAAGTTGCTCGTCGATCAAGGAAGCTCGTCCGAAGTAATGTATCTCGACCTTTTCAGAAAGTTAAAGTTAAGCGTTACCGACCTAAAGGAAGCTAATGTCCCTTTAGTTGGCTTCGCCGAAAAAATAACTATGCCCCTGGGAAAGATTGTACTACCGGTGCGGGTTGGAAATGTCTCCAAGATGATCGAATTTTTGGTAGTCGACATCGACTCGCCATACCAGGCCATCCTCGGCAGGGGATGGTTTCATGCGATGAAGGCAGTCTCCTCGATGTACCATAAAAAAATAAAGTATGTAACCGAGCGAGAAGTAATGGAGATCCACGACGACCAAGCAATGGCAAGAAGGTGTTTCATAGCATCCATCCGACCAAAGTGAGAGAAGAAGGCCAATCAGCCCATTGAGAAAGTTGAAGAAAGTCTGACACCTTCTAAATAGCAATTAAAGTACGAAAGACCTGGAGTAGAGGAGACCAGGCTCCTCCCCTCCGAGCATGTCGTCGAGGACCTGGTAGAAGTCACGACTGGAGATGGCGACAGTAGTAGAGTCTTATTGATTGGAACATCCCTCACCGACCAGGAGCAGAAGGACTTGATAACTCTACTGAGACAGAACATAGATATTTTCTCATGGGAACTATATGAGCTGCCTGGAATCAATCCTAGTATGGTCTTCCATCAGCTGCACGTCGATCCTGCCTTCAAACCAATCACGCAGAAGACACGGCGAACTTCACCCGAGAAGGCCAAAGCGATAGAGAAAGAGGTTGAAAAACTACTAGATGCAGGGTCCATATGGTAAGTACAATTCCCCAAGTGGCTATCCAACCCGGTAGTAGTTCCAAAAAACAATAGAAAGAGGAGAGTTTGCATCGACTTCACTGACCTCAACAAAGCATGCTCTAAAGATAGTTTCTCCCTCCCAAAAATTGACCAACTAGTAGACGCCATCGCAGCTCATGAGCGAATGAGTTTCCTGGATGCGTACTCAGGGAATCACCAGATCCCCTTATATGCCCCAGACCAGGACAAAATGGCGTTCATCATGACAGTTGGGTTATACTGCAACAAGGTCATGACCTTCGAACTCAAGAATGCAGGGGCAACCTATCAACGGATGGTTACCAAAATGTTCAAGGGTCAGGTCTACATTGATGGCATGCTCATCAAAAGTAAGAAGAAGGAAAATCACCTCTCCGACCTGTCAAACACCTTCGAAATCCTCAGGAAGTACCGAATGAAGCTTAACGCGAGTAAGTGTTCCTTCGGTGTCCAGTCAGGAAAATTTTTGGGATACTTGGTTAGTAAGAGAGGCATAGAGCCCAACCCAGACCAGATCGATGCAATCAACAGGGTGCAACCCCCTCACACAATTCGGCACGTACAGAAACTCACTGGTATGCTCGCTGCACTAAATCGCTGCATCTCCAAATCCTCCGAAACGTTAAAGCCTTTTTTCCAGCTTCTAAAATGAAGCAAAATGATAGAGTGGAGCCCAGATTGGTCGCGAGCATTGGTCGAGCTCAAGTCTTACTTAAGCTCTGCACCACTGCTCATCATACCACTCAAACAGATTCTTTGTACCTATACCTCTCCATTTCTAACCACACTATCAGCTCTGCATTAATATACGAAGTTGCAGGAATCCAGCACCCCGTTTATTACACGAACAAGACCTTACTGGACGCCGAGCAAAGGTACCTACCATTGGAGAAGCTCGCCTTTGCACTAGTAGTAGCCTCGAGGAAGCTGAAGCACTATTTCGAGGCCCACACTATCATTGTCCTCACATCACACCCCCTTAAGGCAGTCTTGAGGAAAGCGGATTTGTCGGGCAGACTGTCCAAATGGTCAGTCGAGCTCGGACGATTTGACATCCAATTTCAACCAAGGACCGCAATCAAGGGGAAGATCCTTGCTAATTTCATAGCCGAATTCACGGGCGAGGAACCCTCCAACCAACCTCAACCACCAACTCGAAAGGAGAATCAAGCAGCAGTGGAAACCTGGAGACTGTTTGTTGATGGAGCCTCCAATTCCAAGGGGGCAGGAGTAGCCATTGTCCTCGTTACCCCAGAGAATACAATCCTTGAACAAGGAATCAGTCTTGGATTTGTAGCCTCCAACAACGAAGTAGAATATAAAGCCTTGATAGCCGGTCTCCAAAAGGCACACACTTTGGGGGCAAGACATTTACAGGTATTCGGCGATTCCCAGTTAGTCTCCAATCAAATAAGTGGAGACTACAATGCAAAAGATGACAGGATGGCAGCTTACCTCGCCTTAGTTAAAAAACTAATGGCAAGCTTCGAAGAGGTCCAAGTCCAGCAGTTTCCCAAGGGACAAAACAGCCATGCTGACGCCCTAGCAGCCCTAAGCTCGACAGTCGACTCCTACCTAAGAAGAACCATCCCCATCGATTTCCTCACTCGTTCGAGCATCAGCCGCGACAGCAAGCCACCAAACATGGAATAGGTACTCCATGTGAGATCAGCCCCCAGGTAGATAGACCCCTTAAGGGACTATTTAAAGGATGGCACGCTCCCGCATGATAAGAAAACTGCCCACCAGATAAGAGTCAAAGTTGCTCGCCTTCACTTATCCCCAGAAGGCAGCTTGTATAAGAGATCCTTCTCCGGCCCCTCCCTCCAATGCGTTCACCCAGGGGATGTCGAGCAAGTGCTCCATGAGCTTCACGAAGGAGTCTATGGAGGCCATATCGGAGGAAGGTCTCTAGCTTTTCGATCAATGAAAGAAGGCTATTGGTGGCCATATATGCAAAGGGACTCTGTGGTGTATGTCCGCAAATGCCTGAAATGCCAACTTCACGCTCCTATGGTCCACCAACCCGCCAGCGATCTAAAATCACTGAGCAGCCCATGGCCATTCGCCCAATGGGGAATGGACATCGTGGGATCACTACCTACCGCCATCGACAATCGCAAATATCTGTTGGTCGCAACTGACTACTTCACCAAATGGATCGAGGCGGAACCCCTGGCAAACATTCGAGATGCTGATATGATAAGGTTCATATGTAGGAATATAATCACTCATTTTGGCATCCCCAGGACTATCATCATTGATAATGGAACACAGTTCGAAAGCGTCTCCTTTCAGAATTTCTGTAAGGAACATGATATCAGACACCACTTCATTTCCGTGGCCTACCCTCAGAGCAATGGCCAGGGTGAGGCTTCCAACAAAACTGTGATCGATGGATTAAAGAAGCGATTGGATTGAGCCAAAAGCGCATGGGTAAATGAACTACCCCATATCCTATGGGCATACAGAACCACTCCTCGGCGAGCGACAAGAGAAACAACATTTTCGCTGACATATGGCATATAAGTAGTCATCCCACTAGAAGCAGGTTTGCCAATAATAAAGTCCAACCTTGTCGACCAGGGCCATAATGATGCAGCATTGCTCGCTGAGCTCGACTTAGCCGACGAGCACCGGGAGCTAGCCCTAGTGAAACTAGCGAGCTACCAGCAATAGCTCGCAAGGCATTACAACAAAAGGGTTAACCCAAGGACATTCTGAGTTGGGGACTACGTTCTTAGAAAAGTCCTGGGCAGTGCAGTGAAACCATCAGACGACAAGCTAGGCCCAAACTGGGAAGGACCCTTTAAGATAGCCAGAGACGACCTGCAGGGCGCCTATCACTTGGAAACGATGGAAGGCAGAGAAATACCACGAGCATGGAACGCAACCAATCTCAAGAGATTCTATTTTTAGATCTTTCTTTTATTCTTTTATTATGAAACTAGAAGATCATTTCCCTTATCATTAATGAAAGTTATTTAATTGGTTACATTCTGATGAGTAACAACTGCATTTATCGCACATCTTTTCCAAATAACAGGCACATTGATCACTACACTATAGCAGTGCAATATCCCTCCTCAGGTCATCGTTATGAAACACGAAGGACCTCTTAGCATTGCCCTTGGCAATATATGAAGCCCTACAGGGGATCCTTAGGCAATATGACCAAATTTTATACTGATAATCAAACCTACTTCGGTTAAGTAAAATCCTGATCGAATAAAGCATCCAACACCAGGTGTGTCCTCGCCAATTACCCCACTTAGGCCTAAGGGAGTGTGACGACACAACCTAAAAGGTAAAATGGTGCACAATGGTATCTCGGTATTGTACTGGACTGGGAGGACACTCGCATGACAAAATAAACTTAGAAGATTATAAAGCAGCAAGAATATGAAGAATATGATGCACACATTTAGTCTGCAAAATTGCCCAAAACACGAACTTTTCATTAATTCATCATATTTACAACAATGGTGATACATGCTTAGTCGGCGAGCTCTCCCAAAGCATTTACATTATCAAAAATACAAAAAATAACAACCGGAAAAATCTCAATGGGGGGGAGGCCTCTGGGTGAGATAATCATCCACTCGAGCTCTTCGTCCATCATCGGGAGCAGGAGCTAACTCTTCCACAACCTCATTCGCATTCGACTCCAATAATTGCAGGGGGTGGCATCAATGGGGATCCATCAATCATCCCTTCGGAAGGGGTTAGGCATCAGGGTTGAGGGAGACATCTCATGGCGATACCAGAGCATCGAGTTCCTCGGAACTTGCAGCTCCTTCAAGGCACTCAGCCACCCCCTGATAAAAGAAAGCTCCTCACACTCAGACAACCTTGTTGGAGCATCTGACCAACCCTGGTCGTAGCCGTCAGCCCACGCTTGCTGAGGACCTTTCTCAAACAAGTGTCGTAACCAAGTGACATCACATTGAAGCCCAGCAGCAATCACATATGCTCTCTCAACATCAGCATGGAGCTCTTCCATTTTCCTATCCCGAAGTTCTTCCACTTCCCTATTTCGGCTCTTGGTGCTCCTACCAGCTCGCGGAACGGGTGGGCGAGTGGGACCTCGCGTCACAGGAGGAGTAACACTCTGACCAGCTCTAGTTAGCGATGATGAGGAACCTTGTAATACTACTGAAGAAGTACTCGGCACATGCTCCCTAAGTCATGAGACTTCTATCCTCATAACCTCATTCTCTTGCTGAAGCATCTCACCAACCTGGTTGATCTCGGATGCATCGAGAATCTTTGCTTTTAACGCATTCACTTCTTCTTGCACTGAAGCACCAACCTCTTCCATCTCCTGGAGCCTATCCTTCAGCTTGGCCACAAGTTCATATTGCTCCTTAAACTTCTGATTCCTAGATCTAAGGGATTTGCAAAGCTTAACGAATGCCTGGCAAACTTCAGGACTCGCATTGGGACCAAGGGTCCTGCCCAATTGGGAAGTAGCAAGAATGTGATCATCCACATCAATTAACTACAGGCAGTCAAAAGATAAGGGAAAGAAAGAGACAAATCAGTGCACCAAGAAATAGAATCCTTTTTCATTAATGAAGGTTGAAATTACATCAAACAGTAAAAGGGAAGTTTATAGACAAAAAAAACTAAAAATACAAAGCAGTCCTAGTAGATAACTAGTTATCAACCTCAGAGGTCGATGGCCCCTTCCCCTTGTTGGCATCAGCAGGAGCACTGCCCTCGGCAGGGGTAATCTCTGTCGCCACGACGAGGGAGGCATAAGTAGGGGATGCCTGAGAGACAGGGTCAGCACCTTCAACAGCTAGGGCAGGGACCTCATCTACGGTTGGCTTCGGACTCGAGTCATGCTCGTCAAATATGGGAGAGTCGATGTCGATGCCAGCAGCTAAAAGGTCCTTGTTATAGCCCTTCTTGAAGTTCAAACAACTAATATAGCCTATATGAACTTCAACGTCCTCGTACGTTGCAGCCCAGCCAGAATTGTATGAGTCCTCCTTGGAAGTGATAGCCTCAGACTCCCTCTTTTTCAGCTCTTCAAACAGCACTCTGTTGTCCTCAACAACCGCTAGTTTGCTCGAGAAAACTAGGTCGTAGGCCTGTCACAACTCTTTCAAATCCTTGACTGTCGCATCCTTCTCCTTGTTGGCAGTAGCAAGATCCAGGTCGAATGAAATCCGAGCAGCGTTAATGGCTTTAAAGCTAGCCTCGATCTCTTTACCCTTCAGCTTTAGGGAAGCATTTTCCTTCTCTAACTCGTTGTTTCTCTTCACCATCTCATCGCGTGAATGATACAGCACGGCGAAGTCAGTAACAAACTGCAGAAAAAAGAAGACATTAGAAGAGGGAAACGAGGGAATTCATAAAAACATGGGAGAGAAGGGAAAAACCTTACCAGAGCTAGCCTTTGACTAGCTTGAAGGGCCAATTGCTCGAACCCTATCGCCCTTTGGCGATCAGCTGGGAGGACAGCTCTCTCGAGCAAAGCGGGGGCTAACTGAGGGGAAATTGCAACAAAAGCCCCCTCGAGCAGCACAGACACCGGGACCAAGGCCTGCCCGGCCTTCGTCCTCGCTTCATCCCTCCTCTTCTCCTCCTTTCTCTCGTTCTCTTTCTTCTCCCTCTCCTCTACCCTCCTCTTATACTCCATCTTCTTCTTCTGTTCTTCCATTTTTCTCTCTCTCTCCCTCACCTTCTCCTCTTCCTTCCTCTTTATCTCCTGTTCTTGAGCAGAGGACCGGGAACCAGTAGCCACAGCCACAGAATTAGATTTTTGCTTCTTTGACCTCTATGCAAGAAGTACGTGGTCCTCATCATCATCATCCCTGATTAAGTTCTTCCTTGGAGGAACCATCTCCTCGTTCGAACTACTAGAAGTCCTCGACGACCCTTGAGCTTCAGAAACCTCCCTGCGATCAGAGGAGCTGCTACTATCAGAGCTACCTCCACCCAAATTACTTACCGCTCCTGCAAGGTCACTTTCAGAGATGCTCTCCTCCTCGTCCAACTGAATAAGATCCGCAGCAGTCTCTTCGGGAAAATCAAACTCTGGGATACTGTCCACGGGCCTTGCTATGAAGCTGGAGCCAATGTTCTTGTACTCGAGAAGAAAGGCAGCACACATGGGATGCTCGCCGTCACCCAAAGGCTCCCTGATATTCCAAGCCTTAATTAATTCCGAGAGACGAACCTCGCTGAGAGCAGGTTCCAAGTTCTTTGACCTCGCTGTGGAAGAAAAAGCAAAGAAGAGTTAGAAAAATTGCAAATCAACAAAAGTTTAAACAACAAAGTAATGTCTACCTATGTATTCTTCTCCATAAAAGGGAACAGAGAACCTCTCAGACCTCGACCCTTCAAATTGGGGAGAAAACTGCCAGTATCTAGCAAGGAAACCGTCTTGCCAATAGTCCTTATGGGAATCAGGTAGATTTACTACAAATACCCTGTCAGGGCTCCTAGCTTTGAGCTAGAGGACACCAGAGCTAGTTCGAGAGAAGGAATAGCAAAAATAGACCTCGGCGAGCCCTAACCTAGTACCATACAACTGATTTATTCTATGTATGCCATTAACTATTTTCCACACATTGGGCGAGCATTGTGCAGGAACAATGTTAAAATAGCCAAAGAAATGCAAAAATAAGTCATTGGGAGGAAAATGAGTCCCCCCTAGGAAAGCAACAAGACATGGATCCAGTGGGCATAATCTATATCTCTAACGTTTCTAGGAAGGGAGGCACAGCACTCAATATCTACCCACTCAGGGATGTTGTAAAACTTCCTAAACTCAGAGACCGGCCTATTCCCAATCTTCGCCATTGGAAAACCCTAGAAAACTACAAACTCAAAGAGAGAGTATAGAGACAAGGTACATGAAACTTACAAGATAGAAGATCGACTCGGACGATGAAGAAGCACAGGCCTAAACGACAAGGAAGCAACGAGAATGGAGATTGAGAGAAGAAGGTACGAAGTGCAAGAACTCATAGAAAATGGGAAAGTGCTGGAAAGATTGAAGTGACGGTAGAAAAGTAACTATCCCAAGAAACCTTCAAATTTCGCTAATCATAGTGCACAAGGTACGAAGCGAGTGCCGCCAAAATCAACTTCACAGCTTTCGAAGAATTGCAAAAGAGCCATAATGGCTAATCATTTAAATTTATTGAGCCCATAAACATGGCCCAACAAACTTAGGGGAAATTGT
Source organism: Sambucus nigra (assembly GCA_949130495.1). Classification (NCBI taxonomy): domain Eukaryota; kingdom Viridiplantae; phylum Streptophyta; class Magnoliopsida; order Dipsacales; family Adoxaceae; genus Sambucus; species Sambucus nigra. Next base: position 246,989,018 of record OX422218.1, read on the forward strand.
GGGTACCCAAAATTAAGACCATGGGCCTGGACGAGTAGCCCAATTCTGGCGGCCCAAAGTCCAGGTCCCCCACCTCTTATTCTGAATATGATCCGGTCTCTTCCCACGTTCCCATGAAGAGAGGTTATAGGGAGAGATGGAAGATGTGGGGGAATCCATCACCCCCACTTACCTAAATGTACATGTATATATATAAAAACCCTAGGTCCGGGGCAAAGGGGCAAGTTGTATTCTCTGTAACCACTCTCCGGAGTATATAGAAATAACATCGACTGCATCACCATGGATGTAGGCACATATTGGCTGAACCACGTACATCCTTTGTGTGTGATTTTCATTTTATATTCCTTGTTCCTACTTGGTGATCGCTTTTTTCTTACCTATTTGTGTTACATAATAATTTTCACCATAGTATGCTCTCACCTTAATTTTAGGAATACTTGTTAGGTATGGGACTAATGGGTATGCCTTAGTTGTAGTTAACACTTTCTAGGTTTGGAACTAGTTAGTGTAGATATTTACGAATGGGATACTCTGGGGTGGGGTTGATTTTGGTGGCGTTCCATTGATTTGATAGCCTAGGTACGAGACTAGGAAGAGATAAATGATAGAAAGTCATCCTATAAAATAGGGTAAGACGTGTTAGTATTTGGGATACCTCTAGGTATGGGACTAGGGGTAGTTCGAGAAGTTACTTTAAAATAGGGTAGGACTAATTTAAAATAATGATAATTTGAGAAAATTTGAATTAATGCCTAAGATAATAAACAGCTATTAAAATGAATTAGCATCGTTAATAAGTGTAGGACTGACAGAATACGGGTTGGCTAGTTATTGCAACATGTGGGTGTGTTGGCGTCATCAATAAGTGCGGGGCTAACAGAATATGGGTTAGCTGGATATTATGACGTGTCGTGGATGGAGCCTCGTCAATGAGTGCAAGGCTGATAGAATACGGGTCGGTTGGCTATAGCGAGAGAATTGTGTCTTGTGTAAAACTTTTGATGGGCTCGAACAAGTGCATGACATACAGTATGGTTTGTTGGCTATGACAGCACCGCTATAAAAATAATGATGATGTGATAAATCAATTTAAATGAAGATGATGACTTTAGAGTAATTACCAGATTGTGATAACATAAGTTGGACTTAAACTCTTGGGGTGACATAATTATGTGATTAGATAATAGAAGTTTATTTTTACTCGCACATTAATAATTATCTCATTGAAATTAAAATACTCTATTGTGGTATTTATTATGTCTAATGCTACTGTTTGGGTTCACGACCCCTAATTGGGGAGAGTAGCTTGTATTCATGTGGTGGGCTCTGACCCATTGCGTTGACTAACATTTCAGGTATAGTGCTGGAGTAGCTGCATAGGAGTGACTAGAGATATTTTGGAGGTGCAACTGGAGTTTAATTTAGATGTTTTAGCAGTTAGATTTATTTTTTCTTTCCGTCGCATTTATTATGAGACTTTATTTATGGATTTGGTGGGCCATTCGATTCCACGATTATTTACGATTTCAGTCGGATATTTACTTTTGGATCATTTAATTGAGCTTCTATTTAATTGGAGTTAGATTTATTTTGGATATTAGCATGGTGATGGATTTATTACTGCATGAGTGGTTATTATTATTGGATCAATTTGGTAATTACATCGTGGAATAAATTTTTATGTCTCATATTTATCATATGCTAAGAATGATTACTTATTTAGTGACTAGTTTGATGGCGGCGGCTGGCCATCTCGCTTGTCAAATTGCGTAGGGTGTTACACTTGTGCATGGTTCCTTTTCGTTGTAGGTGCCGACATAAATAATATCTTATCTTATGAATAATGATAGGGAGACCCAATATTTGGACATATTTTTGGGGACACAGTGATGATAACAGTTTATTTACATGAATCATAAGATCGTGAACATCATGATAATCACCTAATAGTTATGCGAAAAGAGAGATAATGTAATACCTACTTTCATCGCCATGGATATGATGTCGCTATTTTCTGCAGCTGATTGCCGTCGGTCGACCTCTTTAGCAGTCTTTCAATGGAGAATTTTGTCTTCTCTCTCCTTATGTATAAACCTTAATGTGTATTTCGTGGATACATTTTAGATGGAATAAAGGCATCTATTTATAGGTGGAGAGAGGGACTAAATTTCAAAGAACAATTAATCTCAACTGTCCATCAAGGTAGAGATTTAATTGGAATTTTAACTCCTTTTAATATCCATTTCGCTTTTGGAATATGAACTATTTTGTTAGGAAATAACATATTGTAATTAAAAACTAAAATACTAATGACCATATTTCGGGGAAGGAATTAAAACTATTAAGTAACCCAAAGGTTAATTAATAATTTCCTTACAGTCTCCCATTTGGTCGTCAGGAGAATCCATTAATGTTTTTAATTAAGAATCATAAGGTGCACATTATATGCTAAATTCTTCAATAATTGGTTTTTATAAGTGCCTTGGCTAGTCCAGTAGTCAATGGGAGTCTTGGCGGTCGCATATCATTATGTAACTTGATTCCTAACATGTACTATGTCATTGAGGACATTCTTAACTAGGCCATAATTAGGAGTTTACATAAGGGTACCATAATGTCTTGAAGAAGATAATTTTCTGTTATAATTCATCCAATAATAATATATGTACACAATGGAAAATAAAATATAATAGATGTAGAAGTTTTATTAAGAGCTCAACAAATGTCAAATCTAGGCATAATAAATTACAGAAAACAAATAACTAGGAACTATCTTCAAGACCCATGCTTTTAGTATGTCTCTGAAATGTCTTTGGAGGTAGTCCTTTTGTAAAAATACCCACAATCATGAGAATTGTGCTTGTGTGTTCAATGACAAACTTTTCCTCTTCTAACATCTTGCTTTATGGAGAGATATTTAATATCCATGTGTTTGGATCCCTTAGATATCTTGTCATGCTTGGAGAAAAAGATTCCCCATTGTCACAATAATAGTTAAAGGCTTAGAAATGAAACTCAAAGCTCTTAACTCAAAGACAAAATTATGCAACCATGCTCCTTGATTTGCAGCCTCATAACATGCCACAAATTCAGCCTCCATAGTAGATGTGTAGATCAATTCGGACTTTTAAATTTTCCATGATATTGCACCTCTAGCTAAGAGATACACAAAGCCAAGAGTACAACGTATAGTGTTATAACATTCACCAAAATCTGAATCTGAAAACCCAACCATCTGTAGATGAGTTGATTTCCTATATGTGAGCATGTAATTCCTCGCTCTTTTATTAATTGATATAAATATTAGTTAGTCCGCCATATTTTTTTAAATAAAAATGAAGATGTGGCTCCATGTGCTCTGAGTCATTATTTGGATTCGAATCCAGGAACACTACCAAGGGGTTTCAGAGTGGGTTATCTTAACGTAGGTCTACCTCTAGCCTAGATTAACCTAAGTTAAATGAAGTCTACCTAGCATGCAACAACATGGCTAATGTCAGGTCTGGTGTAAACCTATGCATGCATCAAACTTCCCACAAGATAAGCATAAGGATAATTTTCCATTGCTTTACGATGTAAGTCATTCTGCGATCATTGCCTAAGATCAAGCTTGTTTCCTTTATGTAGTGGAACAACACTAGAAAAACATGTCATCATGCTAAATCTCTCTAGAACTTTGTCAATATATGCTTTATGAAAAATTACCAAAATTCCAAGTGACCTATCACGGAATATTTCAATTCCTATCACATATATAGCCTCACCCATATCTTTCATTTTAAAATTCTTATAAAGATGATTCTTAGTCTCATATAATAGACCAAGATTATTGTATGACACCTCGCCCAATTAAATACTGGGTGATCAGACATCTATTAAATTAAAATAGGATTCCCATTTGGTTCATTCTTCGCATCACTGTTGAAAACAATTTAAACTTTTTACTAACCCCCTAGTATTCAAAAAGTCAATGAAAATTTTTATCTTTTTATTTAAACAACAACAACAACAACAATGGAACATTATTACTATAATTAACATCCGATGCAATAGTAACATAAATCCATCCATAATATAATTGACTGAGATAAAATAATGCCGAATAAACCATCGGTTCGAAAACCCAATATAAAGTCCAACATGAATAAAGATTAACATCTCTCTTATGTTATTGTTAAACCCAAGTTACCATACCATGCATGTTATTGTTCAAGCCTTAACATTTAAGTTTCTCTACTTAAACTTATGTTAGATATTCACTATCTATCTTCCTACTATCCACACATTAGTAAATTCATCATTATTTAGATGTACACTATATAATATCCCTACTATTCACTCTCTAGTAAATAATCTTTCTTTAGATACATACTATCTCGTCTCACTACTATCACACATGAGTAGTACAAAACATTCATATATATATATATATATATATATATATCGGACTAACCACCGTGATGCACATTCACGCACTCGGTTATCAGTCCAAGTACCTCTCGTACTAAATCAAGGACTATCGATTTGGTAATATCTCCTCGAACCATTAAGAAAAATAACACATATTGGAGGCGAACCTAGTGCTAAGTCTTTGGGCTGTGCACATACCTAACGTACCCAAACGACCTGTTGGCTTCACTATTCATATCACATAGCTATCCACTAACAATACTATATTTTGAGGCACAAATTCAGGCATCACTGGAATCATTAAGGTGGGATCTCCCACTATGCGGGACCTCCGTGATAGCAAGTAGCGTAGATATGCTAACATACACACAAGAACATACTAGTCATACACACAACCTATCCATATGTATATTCCGTATAAGTACACACACGACCTATAATAATAAATTTATATAGGTATACACCCAGCCTATAATAATCATCCGTACGTACTATTTATCTCTCGAATACTCACCGTACAATATATTTACAATTATTCTTGCTATCGTATTTAATGGATTATTATTCTCTACTCTAAGGGCCCTAGTTACCCATTGGTTCATTTCAATAGATAAGCATTCCTTACTCTACTGGTCCATATATAAAGTTCACTCATGCTTTTTCGTAATTACATTCTCATTCTCACGAATTAATTACATTATCGTTTAATCCCATTTAATCATCGACTTAATTCTCTCAATAAGACTTAATACCCATAACCCTATCATAGCCTACTGCAATATAATAGACCCCTCATTACCTTCTAACAATGTCCTAAAAGTTTTTTCGACAAAAATTTAGGAGTTCTAGGCTAAAAAGGGAATTTTTACATTTTCTGGACACCGGACGGGTTCGCCCCTGCACCGGATTGGTTCGCCTATCTGCTATTCGTCTTCTCCAATACGCAAGTGCATTTTTTACCATTAACACCCACATAACTTACATATTTCTCAAGAAAATTTGAAACCAATTGTCCCTAACCATTTCTACATGCATTAGGATGATTTCTCATGTAAATATAACATCAAAACCTTACAATTTTCATTCAAGAAGGGATATAAACATCAAACCCTTACAACCCTTAGTTTTATGTTCTTCCAACTTTTATACATAAAAAATATAGATTTGATTTGTTCTAATCAACCCAAATCCTCTGACTTCGTATCATAAACATAAAGTGATATCTCAACATGCATTCCTATCTCAATTCATTAATTAAAACCACCCAAAACCATATTAATTCTTCCAAAACATGAAATCAAACCCTATTCTACATGGGTACCATAGCAAGCTTAAAATAAATTGCCATTTCAATACTTGCCTCTCAATAGCATGTCTAAAATTTGTTGGGATGATAGTGTGGTGGTTCTCCCCTCACTCTGATCTCGATTGCGTCGAGTTCAGAGCGAAGAACGGTGTAGGAAGCTTGATTCTCCCCTCATCTTCCTCCCTTATGGCCTCTCTTCCTTTAGATTTGTGTTAACCCTACGCATCTCTTTCTATAATGGCAAACATAAACGTAATATTTTCGGAGTTCTCTATACCTCAAACTCCCAAATGACTGAAATGCCCTAAAACGGTGTCGGATTGGTCCAAATTCACCCCGGGACCCAAACTATACACCCAGATACACTTTTTTGACTATTTCGTCCCTTTCGGGACCATCTGTGACCTCAAAATCACCATTCGAGTCATTATAAAATCATCTTATTTCCACCTCAAAATACGGCACGCGTGAAATTAAACTTAAATCAAATCAATTTAAATTTAAATCACCGAATTAAATAATTTCTCCCAATTAAATAAATTCCTAAATCACCAATTTTATAAATTTCCACATTCTCCAAAATACAGGGTGTTACACGTTGATGGCCAGTAATATGTCTCAACATATAGTACCAAAAATATGAACTTACTACCACTGATCTTGAGGTATACAAGGATCAACTAAGTTTTCTATGAAACTAAAGTTAGTAATGCTTTCATCAAACTTTAGATACCATTGCCTCGAAGCTTATTTCAGTCCAAATATTGATTTCTTAAGTTTGCAGACCATGTCTTCCTGACCTTCAATTATGAAGCCTTAAGGTTTATGCATATAGACTTCCTCTTGTAAGTCTACATTAAGAAAGGTTGTTTTCACATCCATTTGATGTAACTCGAGGTCAAAATGAGTTACTAATGCCAGGATAATTCTAAGAGAATCCTTTCTAGACATGGGAGAAAAACTATCAGTATAGTCTATACATTCTTTTTTATTAAAACCTTTAGCTACAAGTCAAACTTTATGTCTTTCAATATTTCCATTATAGTCACGCTTAGTCTAAAAAATGCAATTACACCCAACTAGTTTGTGTCCTGTTGGAAATTGAATAATGTCCAAACTTGATTTTCAGCCATAGATTTTAGCTCATCCTTCATGGCCTCAATCCATTTTCTAGAATTAACATCTTTAATGGCTTATGAATATGAAATCGGATCTTTAGTTATCCTAACATCAAATTCTACTTGGTAAAGCACGTAATCATCGAAAATAAAAGATCCCCTTTGACGATGAGACCTCCTTAATGTTGGTTCCTCAGGTGCTTCATCCAAAGGTTCATTGACGATAATTTCATCATGGAGTTGTTGATCATTTATTGGGTGTTCCTAATTGCCTAAAGGTTCAACAAAGGGGGGATTCCCAACAACTTGCGAAATTGAGGGTAAAGGGATATTTACCCTAATTTTCTGAATGATCACATCATTAATTTTAGTACTCCCACTGATTTCGTCATTCTCATAGAATCTGGCATTATTCATTTAAACAATTCCCGTACTATGGTTAGGACAGTAAAACCTATATCCTTTGGACTTCCGGGGTAACCTATAAAGTATGCACTGACTGTTTTGAAGTCTAATTTCTTTTCATGTGGGTTATAAATTATAACTTTAGGTGGGCATCCCCAAATTTAGAGATGTTTTAAACTAGGTTTTCAGCCTTTTCATAATTCAAAGGGTGTTTTTGAAATTTTCTTGCTACGAACCCGGTTTAATATATAAATAATTGTTCATAGAGCATCCATCCATAAGGATGTAGGTAAATTAACATAACTCATCATAGACCTAACCATTTCCATATATGTACGATTTCTCCTTTTAGCTACACCATTTTACCATGGAGAACCAAGCGTTGTGTTTTGAGCGACAATTCCAAGCTTTTGGAGAAGTTGTGCAAAAGGTCTAGGATGTTGTCTTGTTTCGTCATGCATTCCATAAAACTCACCACCTCTGTCTGACCTTATAATCTTCACTTTTCTATCTTGATGCCTTTCGACTTCAGTGATCAACACTTGTACAGCGTCCACAAACTGATATTTTTCATGCAACAAGTATAGATAACAATAACGTGAATAATCATTGATAAAAGCAATGAAATACTTCTCCCCTCAAAGGTTGGAACGTTAAAAGGTCCACAAATATTTGTATGTATGATTTCAAGAAGTTTTTTTTTACTTCTTGTGGCTCCTTTCTTTGCGTGTTTTGTTATTTTTCCTTTAATACAATCCACACACACTTTATGATTGATAAAATCAAGACTTGGAAAAATTCCATCTTTTACCAATTTATTGATTCTATCACTGGATATATTTTCCAGCCTTTTATGCCAAAAGATATAAGAGTCGTTTTTAGACAACTTATATTTTTTTTAACATTAGAATGCAGTGTGAGATGAGTTTTAGCAAATTGACTATCAAGATGAAATTTATAAAGACTATCAATTAAGTTCTAGAACCAATATGATTTGAGTTCAAAAACAAATTAAAACAACCATCTTCACGATGAACCGGATAACCATCTTGATCAACTTTACTAACCGAAACTAAATTACGGGATATAAAAGGAACATAAAGAGTTTGAAAAAATCTAAATGATATTCATTCTTTAAAATGAGACAATAAGTGCTAATGGATTCAACTTGGACTTTGTCTCGATTTTCCATGAACATAAAGTTTTCACTTGGGCTTATGGTTTGGTTCGTAAGGAAGCCATGCATTGAATTAGAAACGTGAATGTTAGCACCAAAATCAAGCCACCAAGTGTTAAAAGAAACATAAGTAAGATTTGATTAAAAAAAACTTACGAAACCGATGGGGTTACATTTCTTTTCGAACCATTCTTTACGTTTAGGGCAGTCTTTCTGAAGGTGTCCAGGTTTCTTGCAAAATTTGCACATGTTGTCATCCTTATTTTCCTTCTTCAGATTGGATTTATTAGCATTATTATTTTTGGGTGGTACTATTTTATGTGTTGAATTCTACCTTTTCTCATCTTTAAATGATCCAACCCCTTGGACAAGATGTGCAACTTTAACACCTTGTTGGTTCATCCTAGCCTCCTATTGAATTAGTTTGTTAGCCAACTCATTCACAACCCACTTCTCCTTAATGGCGTTGTAATTGAGATGGAAAGGTCCATACCGAGTAGGTAAAGGGTTCATGATAAATTGGATGAGAAATGAATCATCCACTGTCATTCCCATTTTCTTTAGCTTGGTGACAAGGTTCTTCGTCTCAATGATGTGATCATACATTGAGTGTGTGCCATCAAACTTCATGGTTGTAAGATCTGCCATTAATTTCCCAGCAAGGGATTTATCTATAGTCTTAACCCTTTCTTCTCTTGCTTTCATGTAATCCTTAGCATTGTCAGGTTTAGAAAGTGATGTTTCGATATTGCTTGCAATTGTCATTCGTAGAAACGTGATGCTCAATCTGTCAGACTTATCCCAAGCTTTATGGAGAGTCTTTTCCTCATCAGTACTTGTTTATGTATTGCAACTTGTTTTTCAATGTGAAAAGCCAAATCCAAGTCAAGTACCCCCAAGGTGAACTCAACTTGCTTTTTCCATTCTGAGAAGTTGGCTCCCATTAAAATAGGCACAATTGATGCATATGAAGTCAATTGAGCAGAAAAAGGGGATGCAATTGAGAGATACAATAATTTTTAATAAGTCTTTAAAACTTTAATTAACACATAGTAAGATTTGAATATTTTATGATATAAAAATAAGATGCTCCCGTGGGTAGTCATCACAAATTTATCTTAATACTATTAATGGTTGTAATATTCAACATACATAATTGAGTGATCTATCTATATAATTTTAATAAGGTATCTTTGGATATCCTTGGTTTACACTTGTACAAGCACTCCTTAATTGTTGATTTAACACATGATTGCAGCATACATGTGGGCAACTAATTGATATGTGTTAAATAAAAAAATTCAAATATTATAACGGTAATAAAGGGCTAATTTATAATAGGTAATAATAAGGATCAGTGTAGTGATACCAAACCTTACTAATACAATTGCATTCATCGAACAACTTAATATGAACACTGATGTACATGTTATCATAGAATTTCAAAGCCCATAAAATTATATAATTGTAAAATTCTTGAATAGCCAAAAGTGTACAATCTATAATTTCACAAGTCAAGATTTCAAAACTTAGAATTGTAAACGTCATAAATTTCTGGAATTTGAAAAGACATAATTTCAAGAATTCCAAAAGGTTATAAAATTTCAAAAATTGTAAAAAAATGCATAATTTAAAGAATTCTACAAGACATGGTAGCATGAATTCTAATAGACATAATTCTAAAAAACATAATTTCAAGCAAGTGGTCAAGCTCTTCTGACGAAAAAACGGGGTTCGGGGCAGCAGCCACGAATTTTTTTTAGGATACTGCCTTAATAATTATGAAAAATAGAAAACACAAATTGTTTTAATAGTCATGACAAACAGAAGATAAATCAATATTGTTTCAATGAATTATGAAGAAACAGAAAATATAAACTGTTTTAATAGTCATGAAAAATAGATAATTTACACCAGTTTATTAATAGTTATATGACGATTCATATATAACCTATTTTATGGACAATCATGTGTTCTTAAACATTGGCTCTGATACCACATGTAAGAATAATTTATTTACATGAATTCTAAGATCGTGAACATCATGATAATCAACTAATAGGTATGTGAAAAGAGAGATAATGAAATATCTCCTTTCATCGCCATGGATATGATGTCGCTGATTATCATTGGTCGACTTCCTTAGCAGTCTTTCAACAAATAATTTTGACTTCTATCTCCTTACTTATAAACCTTCTTATGTATTTTGTGGATTCCTTTTATATGGAAGAAAGACGTCTATTTATAGGTGGAGAGAGAGCCTAAATTCCAAAGATCAATTAATCTCAACTGTTCATTAAGGTAGAGATTTAATTTAAATTTTAACTCATTTTAATAACTATTTCATTTTTGAAATATGAACCAATTTGTTAATAAATAACATATTTTAATTAAAAAATGAAATGCTAATGATCATACTTCGGGAAAAAAATTAAAACTATTAAGTAACCCGAAGATTAATAATTTTTTTTAAATACAGTGATGTGTCATCAACGTATTATATGAGTCCCATAAATTCCATTAAAAATAATACTTAATGTGATGATAACTCATCAGTATGTCTAAAAAAACTGGTTCGTGTTAAAATAAATGGGACACGGAGAGAATTTTAGAGAGAGGAAGAGTTCTCATTTATTGGTGTATTTAATCCTTCACAAGAGGGTCCTATTTATAGCTACTTGGCTTTCACCACATCCATTGGATCAAAAATATGAGATGGATGGTAGAGATTAAATTCCATTAAATGCATCTCACCAACCACCTATAGTAGCTTAGGTCTTAGATGGTTGCACATTTAATGTATTCATATTCCAACACTAATAGGAGTGAACATCCACTTAAATAGGATAAATACAATATTTATAACACTTCCCCTTAGATGTACACCATATCCACCATTCAATGATTGTTGCCTCATTAAAACCTTACTAAGGCAAAACCCAGTGGGAAAAAACCAAAGTGAAGGAAAAAGAGTACAACTTTTGTGATCATTGAATCGGTGTTGGACGCGCTTAGTGTTGCCTCGTTAAAACCTTTAATTGGAAAACCCAATGGGAAAAAACCTAGTTAAAGGAAAAAGAGTACAACGCGCATATGTGTAAAACAACATGTTCTTAGATTCTCCCCCTGATCAAATGCTCCCCCTGATAGGATACTCCCCCTGATTATGATATTTCTCTGATGGTTGAGTCGATGCATATCAGTCTCATATACAATCTTCTGAAATGTTTCTTTAACATGGTGAATAGATTTGATCTACTTTTACTTCAATTTCATGTTTCTTCATAAGATCAACTTCCGTAGGACATAGATGAAGAGGGATGAACATGTCATTAATAGCATAACTCTTCTGGAGTTTGTGTGTTGCATAACTCTTCTTCATAAGAAGTAGTAGGAACATATGTTATTCGAGGTAAGTCATAAGTTCTTTGACTATTCCTTGTGAGGATACTAGAGATAACCTGCATCTATATAACTAACTAGATGTAGATGGTTAGATAAAAATATCATATGATATGATTGATATTAGTCCCATGCTGTCCAAGTCAATGATAATTATTTCTTGCTAAGATATTGACTGTAATTATAATATCCAATATCATGCATGGTGTTATATACATCAATATACTAATAATGTACACGTATGGTACTTCTAGACCAAATACTATAATAAAATGCACATATGGTACTTTGGGACCCCAAATTTATTTTTGTCATCCTCTTTAGGATGATATGAATAATATATTATCCAAATACCAGAGACCATGGGTATACTAAAATTGTATGCTTAAAGCATTTGCAGGACTTTTCAATCCATTCGACTAATGGATATGAGTTTAACATAAAATGTGCTCCATCTACAGGCCGAGATAAAGAATTTTTACCCCAAGGTCATTCATTTTGAATTTCTTATTTGGATATTTTGCATTTTAATTGAGCTCTTCAAGAGCATATCCATTTAAGGATTTTATTTCAATTGAGCTCTTCAGGAGCACATCTATTGAGGATATTTTATAATGGCACATTTTTATATATGATTTTTTTCATACTCTTCCTTAAACAAATATTTACTAAGATGGTTGTACCTATATCCATTTGGATTGTCTGCTGTACAATGAACGTCTTACTGCATTTGAGTACGTACTCCTTATCTTTGCTTCAGGCAAAGAAAATCCTTCTAGGATTTTTATATGTATTCTTTGTCTAAGTCCCATATATATAAGCAGTTATAATATTCACGAGTCTCATATAATATAAAAAAACTGCTAAGCTAGTCAGATATCTGAAAGTACTTATGTTCTTATATAATCAATTTTATTTCTTCAGGAAATCGTGTGCCATAAATTATGTACTTTTGGTGAGTTTTAACACTTCACATTCTTATAAACACCCATTCGTAAACTTCAAGGTTAACATATTTTGGGGTTTTTATTATGGGTCCAAATATACCACATATATCAAGAGACTCGAATTATGCCATCATGGCATTTTCACAATTTGGCCAATAAATTATTTGTCGACATTCATTCATAGTACGTGGATTTTTAGTATCATTGCCCTTTGATTTTTTTGTAGCTACAACATATTATATAATCGATGATCATCTTTGTTTATCCCACTTTTCTCTTGTATATCTATAAAAGATTGATATCTCATTTAATATTAGGTACCTTTTCCAACTTCAAGGGCTTTATAGTCACTTCAGGGACTTGTGTCTTTTCATAGATAATAACCTCTTCTGGAGTTTTTGAGAAAGTGGATATTTCTTTCATAACCTCTTCTGGAGCGTTATGTATAACCTCTTCTAGAGCGTTATTTGGGCATATTTTTATTTAATCTCCACTTCCTTGGAGTCAAATAGTTGGGACCTATAGGTTTGCCACGCTTCTGGCGTGCAATAGATTCATTTGCTGCTGATGTCAATGTTTGTCCTACTGATACATCAATTCTTACAGGCACATTTATAGCGGGTATATGAGACTTGGTTACTTTTACAGCATCATTAAATGCATTGGGTAATTTATTTGCAATTTCCTGAAGATGCAATATCCTTTTCACTTCATGCTCACATTGAGCAGTACGGGGGTCTAGATGAGACAAAGTGGAAGTGTTCCATGTTAATTCTCGCCGTTCTTCAGGAACGGACCGTACTTCTAGTACGTTCTTCCCCCTACCCCCTAATGGCGGGAAGAGTGTCTCATCAAAATGACAATCCGCAAATCTAGCGGTAAATGTATCAACTGTCAGTGGCTCAATATAACGAATAATTGATGGCGAATCATAACCAACATATATTCCCAAACGACGTTGGGGACCCATATGACTTATTTATGATTCGACGTAACATGTTTGATCTAGGGTGACCCAATCAATCATGCCACAACATTAAATTATAAGGACCATTGAGCTTCCGGCTCATGACAGTATGTGATTCTACAACATTAATGGTTGTATGGTATAACCTCATGGATAAAGCAGGCAATTTCTCTAGTGTGAGCTTCTGGCTTCCAACACTAGAAGTAATACAAAGGAACTCTTTATTACCTTCATTACATGTTTCAATATGATACTCGTTCACTCTTATGTCCTTAAAACTCAATTAATTTCTTCTGGAATTTCTTGAGTACATAGCATTATTTATGAATAAGTGGGTACCATTAGGTAACACCATGTGGGCTCTTCCGGAGACTTCAATAATCTTAGTAGGACCAGCTATAGTGGAGACATTCGCTTTATTGTATACCAAGTCTGAGAAAAACTTATGGTCTTTCAAACTGGTGTGGGTTGTCCCACTGTCTACCAAGCAAGTATCATCGATTGCGTTCAATTTGATTTACAAAGGCTCAACATTGACATTCATGGGATGTTTACCTTTCCCTAAATAATCAAAAATTTCGCTATTGATTTGGAGAATATGCATATAGGAGCTTCAGGACCCAAATTTTTAAGAACTACGGGTCTCAAATTTTTTATAAGTAAAAGGACTTTCTCTACCCTATAGTGTCAAAACTTCAGGTTTGATCAGATTTAAAAATGTTAGAGAATCTTCCAAACAAGTGAGAAATATTTTAATTAACTTCGACTAATAATAATCCAACCTCTTTTTAAAAAAAATTAGAGACTTAATTTTTTTTTCCACAGTCTCTACACACTTCCAAGGCCCAAATGTATATTAAATAATTAGAATGTGAAAAAGGAGTTAAAATTAAATACCATTAAAAGTAAGTTAACTCTTAAATGATGCCAAAAAGGTCAAGAGACAAAAAATTTAATGGTGAAACCATTAATGTGATAGTTAAAGGGACACTTAATTGATTTTGAAACTAATCCCAATAAAAATAATATATTTAGCGCACAACCTATGAATAATCAAAACTTTGAGTTTTAATTTATAGCGCATTTTAGTTGGATCTGCAAGTCCAAACAACCATAAATAGCATGAGAGTGACCAATTTTATATTTTATATCCCAATTCAAAAAAAATATTTTGTGAACTTTTGGTCACAATATTGAATATGAATATTCATATCACAAATCAATGATAATTGGGGGAATCTTAATCTATAACCTTTCAATTTGACAATCAAAACTCCAGGTTTGATTGCGATATATTGTCTTTTGTCACTTTAGGCGCATATAATTTATGTACTCAACGTCCCAAAATTTGAAAGGAGAAATTCAATTTCCATACTTGAATAATTATTAGAGAACTTCAGGCCCCAATTATAACTAATGACAACTTCATATCATAACATTAAATATTTAGAGACGTTAAATAACCGTCCAATTATATTCAAACTTCAAATTTGATAAGGGGTAAAATTATTTGGAACTTCAGGTCCAAAAATATAAATAATCCTTACGGAACATGTAATATCCTTACCCTTATTATATAAGTAATCAAAACTTCATGTTTGATTAAAAAATTATTGGATCTTCGGGTGCAAATTATAAATAATTGTGATTGAACTTTTAGTATTCCTTCCCTGTTAGAAAAATAATCAAAACTTCGAATTTGATTTTAGGTCATATTTCATTATCATGTTCAATAATTTGAACAATAATTAAGGACTTTTAGTCCCAATATAAAATAATTTGGAAACTTCAGGTTCCAAATGAAAAAATTGACATGGGAACTTCAGGTCCCAAATTAAACAGCAATTCGGAGCTTCAGGTCTGAAATTTAAATGTAAATTAGGAACTTCGGGTCCTAATTTTTAATTAATTGTTGGGATGCATATTTTATCTGGAACTTCAGGTCCAAAAAATTTAAATAATTTGAACTTGAGGTCATCGTTATTTATTAGTGAGAACTTCAGGTTCTACACATAAAATTATTGAACTTCGGGTTTAATTTTACTAATATCTTGGGTTTGAAAATCTCCACCCCATTGTGTCAAAACTTCAGGTTTGATCACAAATATAAATTTGGAGCTTCAGGTCCAAATTAAATTATTTGAGTACGTCTAATATCCGAAAAATAATAAAAAAAACTTTAATTTATGATTTGGAATTTCAACCCAAATTACAAAATATTTATGGACATTTAATGCCCCTCCCTAAAAAAATCAAAACTTCAACCATCAAAAGGAACCATTATAAATCTGCCCAGAAATTTCAGATTACGCCATCAAAATCATCTCCCAAGAATCATCAAAACTCTTTCAAGATCCAATACCAAAGCAGCCCCAAAGAACTCCTCCAAAAACTATGATTGAACACATAATTATAAGGGGATAAGGTATATATAAAAGGAGAGGAATTTAAATAGGTTGGCTGCCAAACATTGTACCGAAAAATGCTTCAAAAATTATCAAAAAAAAGGGTTGTCCACCATCTCTTTAAATAAGGCAAAAAGATGATTAAAGTTTAGGAAAAAAATCTGGACGAGTCGAGAAATGGCCTAAATCAGGTCTAAATGATGTTTTTTGGAAATGTCGAAGAAGTGAAAGTTGCTCAAAAGTAAATTTTGAGTCGGTATGGTGATTTTTTGAATTTTTGGAGCATTTTTATTAATAAAATAATAATATTTTATTTATTTATTCAATTTTTGACTTTTGACCTGATGGCACACTTAGGCCTATTTTTAGCATGCAATAAATATGGTCAAATTATTTTTAATCCCAATAAAACATCTTACAAAAATCACGAAAGTTCTCGTCCTGCGCGGCACATGCTGACAAAAGTTTCAAGCCCCAAAATTATTAAAACTTCGGGTTCAAAATTGAATATCATGTACAAAATTCAGGGCTAATCGCTGGGAACTTTCGGTCTCAAAAATCAAAACTTTAGGTTTGATTTTATGGTACATGTTATTATCTCGTTCAAAAAAAATGTTCAAAAGTTAAATCCAAGATTAGTCCAATATTTAAATGGAGTTGGTCCGAGTTAACACACTGAGTTGAGTCCATGTTAAGTTAGTGAGTTAAGTCCAAGTTAAATCAGTAAGTTAAGGCCAAGATAAATTAGTGAGTTAACGCCAAGTGAATAACTCAAAAAAAAATGCAGTGACTGATTAAACACTAAAACACACATTGAGTTAACACCAAATCTATTTAGATTATCCAAATAAAAACAATTCTAAAAACCTTAAAGTAAGAAACAGTGGTCAAATAAAACTTTAGGCCATTTTTTTTTTAAATGGACCCCGAGAAAAATATTACCTCCGAAAAAAAAATTACCTCCGAAAAAATCACTAGAGACTGATAATGACGGCTACGAGCTTGTTTTTTTTTAATTAAATATTTATTTATATACAACTAGAAATCTCTAGAACTTACAACCAATAAATGGGAAATAAATAAGGCTCTTTATCTCAGGGCCCTTATCTATTGATAACGTGTTAAAATAAATGGGACACAGAGAGAATTTTAGAGAGAGGAAGAGTTCTAATTTATTTGTGTATTTAATTCTTCACAAGAGGGTCCTATTTATAGCGACTTGACTTTCACCACATCCATTGGATCAATAATGAGATGGATGGTAGAGATTAAATTACATTAAATGTATCTCACCAACCACCTATAGTAATTTAGATCTTAGGTGGTTGCACATTTAATATATTCATATTCCAACACTAATAGGAGTGGACATCTACTTAAATAAGATAAATAAGATATTTATAACAGTTGTTTGGTTTGCAACTATAATTTTATTTTCTATGTTTAAATACAATTCTGATAAAAATCTGCGTTTGGCAACCTGTTTTTAAACACTGAATTATAATATTTATGTGTTATAATCATGTTTTTAAGAAAACAGGTTCAGGGGGTTTTATAACTTCCATTTTTTTATTTTTCAATGAAAAATTATTCATTCTTAATATTTTAATGCCTTTATATCTTAATATATAATATACATACATAATACATTAATATGTGTGTAATTCTTATAAATAAAAAATATATATGCACGTCTACACAAAATTACGTATGAAATAATATAAAGTTAAATAATATTACTAATGGATACATGATACTTATATATAGTTTTATACATGTATTATTGATGTATGAAATAATATAAAAAATATATATAGTACTTATGTATTAAATATATCATAAATTCATGTATGTATATAATTTTATAGTAAATTATACATGCAATATCATTATATATATATATATATATATATATATATATATATAAGGAGTAAGGGTCTTTTTATTGTTCATAAGATGAGAAGACAATTTGTGGTTTGGATTAAAGCCGCCTAGGCATGAAATGAACGGATGAGATCAATTTTCACATAAGACATACCCCCAAACCCTAGCCGTCCTCATTCTCTCTCTCTCTCTCTCTCTCTCTCTCTCTCTCATTTCATCTTTTCCCAGCAAAAACCCTCCCTCCCTCTCAAGAATCAGGCTTCTTCTTCGCCTACCTCCTCCTCCGCCTCTCTTCCTCGACCTACGCCTCTTTTTCTCACACTCTTACACATATGCACGCACACATTTACATACACACAGACGCGCACACAACAACGGATCTGAACACTTTTTTTTTTCGATTTGGGGTTTACTAATGTTTACTAATTCTGATGTTTTTTTTGCTCTTAGGTACCATTGTAGAAGTATTGTATTGTGTTGAATGGTCTACCTCGGTGGTATTTACGATTTCCTACTTGGCTGTGATATTTAATAGGGTTTTAAATTATGGTATAGTTCGTATAAACAGATCTATGCTTATTAACATCATTTTTTAACTTTTTTATTTAAAAAATTAGGGTAAATCTTGTAAGGACATTTTTGTCCATCATCAATTTGTATGTCATACGCCGTTACACCGTTGAAGAAATTCAAGATCGCACTACATCAACGGATCCGAATATCAAAGCATCTTCAACATCATAGCCTCTGCGAGAATGAACTTGGTAAAATTTTGTTTTTACGTTCCTTAAAGTTCATATTTAGTTTTGGGAATTTTTTATAAAATGTTTTTTATAACAATAAGAAGTGGTCCGCCTCTATACCGGACCGATCCGCCACCGGACCGGTCCGCCCTCTACCCGGACCGATCCGCCTTGCTTTGTCCAGTAGACCACGGATCGATTGCGAACCGAAGAAGCCAAAATTTAAAAGAACCGATCCGCCCCCAAGCCGGACCGGTCCGCCTGGGATAAGTTCGAACAGTTCCGTGAGTTGTTTTTCTACCAACTTATTTTTCCTATATATACCTATTCCGATGGTATATTTTTTAAGTCTTTGAGAAAACGTTTTTAAGAGTTGAAACACAACAAGACTTCAATTTTTGATGTGCCAAACATCTTTTTGATTCACACACAAAAATCCCAATTACTTTTGTGAATCTTTTTTAACCCTAGAACACAATTTTGTTATTGTTCAACCCTTGTGGAGAAGCCGTCTCTCTTCTTCATTGCTGACCACTTGGAGTTCCTGCGGGATATTCCAACCGACACTGTTTCTAGCCGTTGCTTTGAAGGTTTACTGGAGACACCGTGCGTTACACTTGTGGGTGATTATCAGGTTGTATGTAAGTCAATGGTCTTGTAAATTGTTCAAAGTTCTAGAAATAAAAGGGTTTGCCCTTCGGGGATTTTTCCTTAACTTTGTGTCGCTTGCTTTATTTGTTTATGGGTTGACACTTGCACTTTAGATGCATGATTAGGGGCTGAAATTAAATAAGTGTGCTATATTAGAAAGTTGCTAAGTTAATCAATTATCACACAGTCTTGTCTTTCAAATTGGTATCAGAGCGGGTTGCTCTAAATTATCGAGTGATCCTGATTTTTTTAACATTTTTTTTCCTGATACAATTTGACTTCTCACGTCATCAAATTGGTATCAGAGAGGGTTACGCTAATTTATCGTGTGATCCTGATATTTTGAGGATTTACTTTCTGATACAATTTGTCTACTCACATTTTCAAATTGGTATCAGAGCAGGTTGCGCTAATTTATTGCGTATTCCCTTTTCCACAAAATTGTGTGATATTGATTTTTTTTTAAATCAGTTTTGTGAAAAATCGCAATTTTTCCGATGGAACACTTATCTAATTTGATGCCCCCACCCGTTGGCTCGAATCAAAATTTTGACGATTTAAAAAGTTTGAATTTGAAACTTTGCAA
This sequence comes from Sambucus nigra, assembly GCA_949130495.1. Taxonomy (NCBI): domain Eukaryota; kingdom Viridiplantae; phylum Streptophyta; class Magnoliopsida; order Dipsacales; family Adoxaceae; genus Sambucus; species Sambucus nigra. The sequence goes on from OX422218.1 coordinate 247,009,022, forward strand.
AAGACTTAAAGTTTTGGAAAAAGAAAATTCTCGTTTTAAATCCGCAATGGATCTTTTGCAAACGGTTCAAAATCAACTATATCGTGAAAAAGTTATTTCCTTGGACCATGACTTTGTTTCTTTAAAATTGTCCAAGAAGGAGAGTGATGATAAGGTCCTTGTTTTAGAAAACGAATTAGAGGACCTTAAAAATTCGATGGTTTGTGTTTGTGCCAAAGATGATAAAAATATTTTAGTCAATGAGTTTGTGGCACGAGAAGAGACTCTTAGGAAAAAGTTTGCTTTAATTGAGGGGGAGCGAGATAACCTTCTAGGTTTGATTGATAATTTGAAGAAGGCGTCCATTAATTTGGAAGAGTCTAATTCTTTGCTTGAGTCAAAAATTTTGAAGTTAAAAAATGATTTGACAGACTCAAGTAGGTATGATAGTGATGGTAATGGCTCATCTTGTTCTCATGCTTCTAGTTCTAAAGCCAAAACCATTATTTGTTTTAGAGGGTCAACTAATTCCAAGGATGTTAGAAAAGATCACACTTTAGGTGTCATTCCTTTCGTTTACACATGTTCATATTGTGGTAGGAAAGGTCACCTTAGGCGTTTTTGTTTTGATCTTGGAAAAAGTCCTAGGAAGTTTATGCCTAGTGTTTTCGTGGTTCCCAAATCTCCCACACGACGTTTCACATCTATTTGGGTTAGGAAATCACTTTTAGAGGTACTAGATTTTAGACAAGTTGATTCCCATTTGCTTGCACATGATTCTTCTCTTGCCATATCATATAGATGATTGTGTTTGCATGTTTGTCATACACTAGTTGTGGTTTCATGATTTATACTTGTTTGCTAGTGTTATGACATGTGTACTTTTTGTATAAATTTTTGTTTTTCATAAAATTTTTGAAAAATACAAAAAGATTTTATTTTGAGAAAATTTTGAGAAAATCCAAAAATATTTTTGTATTTTTTTTTGCACCGTTTATGGATGGAAACTTAAGATGACCATGTCACAACATCATTCCTTTTTTCATGTGACTATTTGATAGTGTTTTGAGACAATAGGTCAATTCATCCATGTGCTTTGTAATGTTTGGAGTCATTAAGATGTAATTAAGTGTTGCTTCCTACATGTTTGACTCATAGTTTCCTTTATTGCACACATGCACGGATTTGTTTGATTATTGTTCTTGACTTATCACATGTTGGTTGGGTGTTTTCACCTCAATCTTGTCCTTAAAACGAACCAAGCGCGATAAATTTTGATAAGGAAATTGTGCATATAAGAACCATTTTATGAGTTTGTGTGCTTTGTTTGAAAACGGGGAAGGGCTACGAAAGGTTCATTTTGCCTTTGCGAATACTAAGCCACCGTTAAATTGGGCCTAAAAAATGGAGGAATTTTATTATCCGGGGTCCAAAGAGGTTAAAAGAGCCCGAAAAAATTTAAAGGCAATAAAAAGAAATTCATGCCAATTATGGGCCATTTAGGTTTTTGCACCAATTCTCCAAAGTTTGAGGATTTAGATCACCTCTAAAAGAAAATATATATATGAGGGAGTTTGGTTGGAGAATTTAAAATGGGTTTGCACGTCCTTGAAATGCTTGAAAATGCGCTACATAGTTTTGGACGTTATTGGTGTGGAAATCATTTTTACTTTGACTTGTTGATTTCCATAAGACGATGTCATTTAAATTCAACAAATTTTTTTACACCTAAGGATACTTTTGATGTTCATTCGTTAGGGGTACACATATGCATCGTGCACATATGATTGATTGAGTTGATTTACCTATCGAATGTGTTCACACCCATTCATTCCATTTCCATGACTTGATTGTTTGAGTCTAAATCCATGGTGTGATTTTTGTATCATATTTGTTCATATTGGTATCTTATTTTTGTACGAAAAATTTGAAAAATTCAAAAATAGTTTGTGAAGATTTGTTTGAGCATCTCCTTGCAAGAGCACGTTTGCCATATTGTTTGATGCCCTGTTTTGTATACCGTGACACCCCGATTGTGCTTATTTGATTCATTATTCTCATTTGTCTATTTGGGGACATCATAAAAAGGGGGAGAAAGAATTATCATATTATGGGTGAGTTTGAATTTTGGGGGGAGTTTTTGAGATTTAGCGTATGCTTTTATCATTAGTTGGTATCTGTGTTTATCTCATTTCAAACTCGATATGTCACGTGGTATTTATTTTTTATCATGTGTGTAGGTACGAATATTGAAGATCAATATGTTGCACACCCTGATGAGAAAAGATTTGAGATTTGATGATTGTTCAAGATTGAAGAACAAACGATGAAGATTTAAACATTTGATTCTTTCCATCTTTAGGGTTCATGGGAGGGTATATTTGTATAGGTCATTAGTTGATAATTCGGATTTTTTATATATCTACCGGCATAGACATAGGGGGAGATTTGTAAGGACATTTTTGTCCATCATCAATTTGTATGTCATACACCGTTACACCGTTGAAGAAATTCAAGATCGCATCTACATCAACGGATCCGAATATCAAAGCATCTTCAACATCATAGCCTCTGCGAGAATGAACTTGGTAAAATTTTGTTTTTACGTTCCTTAAAGTTCATATTTAGTATTGGGAAATTTTTATAAAATGTTTTTTATAACAATAAGAAGTAAGTTTTTTCAAGCAAAATGAGGTTTTTAAAAGTTTTTTAGTTTTCTGGGAAGCCGGACCGGTCCGCCTCTATACCGGACCGATCCGCCACTGGATCGGTCCGCCCTCTACCCGGACCGATCCGCCTTGCTTTGTCTAGTAGACCACGGATCGATTGCGAACCGAAGAAGCCAGAATTTAAAAGAACCGATCCGAGGTCGGACCGATCCGCCCCCAAGCCGGACCGGTCCGCTTGGGATAAGTTCGAACAGTTCCGTGAGTTGTTTTTCAACCAACTTTTTTTTCCTATATATACCTATTTCGATGGTATATTTTTTAAGTCTTTGAGAAAACGTTTTTAAGAGTTGAAACACAACAAGACTTCAATTTTTGATGTGCCAAACATCTTTTTGATTCACACACAAAAATCCCTATTACTTTTGTGAATCTTTTTAAACCCTAGAACACAATTTTGTTATTATTCAACCCTTGTGGAGAAGCCGTCTCTCTTCTTCATTGCGGACCACCTGGAGTTCCTGCGGGAGATTCCAGCCGACACTGTTTCTAGCCGTTGCTTTGAAGGTTTACCAAAGACACCGTGCGTTACACTTGTGGGCGATTATCAGGTTGTATGTAAGTCAATGATCTTGTAAATTGTTCAAAGTTCTAGAAATAAAAGGTTTTTCCCTTCGGGGATTTTTCCTTAACTTTGTGTCGCTTGCTTTATTTGTTTATGGGTTGACACTTGCACTTTAGATGCATGATTAGGGGCTGAAATTAAATAAGTGTGCTATATTAGAAAGTTGCGAAGTTAATCAATTATCACACAGTCTTGTCTTTTCAAATATGTTTCATTTTTTGATTTAGATGTATTGTTGGTATTTACAAACAGATCTAACGATTATTGGTTTTATTTTGCAGATTTAACCATGTTTCGGTTCACTTTGATTTAACCATTATTGTCTCTCCAATTTGGTGTTCAGGTATACTCTTTTTAATTAGTTTTTAAAGTTTTAGGATTATTAAGGTTCAAATCTATTTCGGAAATACATATTTATGTGTATAAATCTAAGCTTTGTTTAAATTTATTTTGTCATTTATGAATATTTTGTCTTTTAACTCCAAACTTCACAGTTTCAATTGTTTGTTGCTATTAAAGTTTTGTTTTTAAGGATTAAAATTATCTCTTCTATATACCTCATATTTGTAAATGCACAATTC